>JAMPIV010016654.1:137500-627568 GCA_024509875.1 Oreohelix idahoensis | reverse complement strand
TGGGGGTGTGTTGGGTTCGGGGGTGGTAGGTGGGTTGGGGGGGGGGGGAGTGTTGTGTGGGGGTTGGTGGGGTGTGGTATTTGGGGGGATTGGGTGGAGTTTTGGCGGGTTAATGTTGCGGAACATGTTGAGGCGATGCGTTATTGCGATGTTGTTTTTAGAAAAGACTCTGGTTTAAGAGTACTACCTCCCTACGCCATCCGCTTTCGTTTTAAGCCTCCTTACCGTCCCTCGGCTTAGCCTATGAGTCGGCCCGAGAGTGAGTTTGCTGGAAATTGTGGTGACTATGATCCATGTTGATGTTAGATAAACTTTGATTGTGGAACCAGAGAAGCCCCCTGCGTGATTGATCATTACTCTATTAGTGTTAAGGCTAGGGGATTTTTCTGTTTTATCACGGAACTAGGTATGAGTGGCTACCGCTCGCTATATGGGGGTTCTGTACATTATATTACTCTCGATGAACAGAAAATTGAAAGGCAAGAAAAGCTGAAGTACCTTGGTGTTTACATTTGATAGCGCGGGATGTATTCGTTATAATACCATGTTGAGCACATCACACAGAAATGCAGGAGGAGTTCTAGCGGCCCGAAAATGAGTTGGCCGCGGCGCGTGTGGAGCAGAGATTACTATTTCTTCTTTATGAACAGCTGTGTCAATCGGTCAATTGAGTTCATGGTCTGGGAAATACTCACGCTGTCAGTAACACAATGTGAAAGACTAGAAACGCATTCAGAATGAAGGATACTGCGCATTTGGGGAGTCTTGGGCTGGCTGACGCGAGATACACCAATTGTGACAATGAGATACATGCTTTGGAGAACTGCTATCGGTTGAAATCAGATATGCGGGTGGCCCAATCAAAAAGCCTATATGCGAGTAATCCAGACAAAAACGGCAAAACCCTCTGCATGGTAACATAGCTGACATTCTAAGTGAGCAAGAACAAAAGAGGGATGTCATGGGATGGCACAGCCAGATAACAACTATCAAGCAGGTGGCCAACAGTTGACAATAAATTAAAGAGCGAAGAATGGGGTATACCAGCAGGTCATCAGCAGCCGTGGCAGAGAGTGTAGAAAGTGGGCGAATGGAAGAGCAGAACTGGAAGTTACTCACCTGATACATGATCATTCTGAGGATGGTGATGCCATTTGTTATACAGATGGGTCGGTGATCCGGGGTGAGAAATCGGTTGGGGCTTCTCTGCCTCGGGTTACAGGACAGAATCGTCGCCGAACATAACGGGGCTTACAAGAATAACAACTTTCCAGCCCATGAGAATGGAGTATCGTTGGCTGTTCTGCAGCCTTAGGTGGATAACTGAAACTTCATTAACACCACAAATGGCTACTATCTTCATTGTGTCCGGACTCTAGGTCCAGGCGTCGGAAGGTTTTCAAGGTGTTGGTTGCGCGCATGGTATGGAAAACCGTTCATAGAAGCTTTCCAGGGTCTTACAAGAGCTGGTTTGAATATACTGTTATGGGGTCATGCTGTGGGTATGTGGTAATGGCAGACTTAGCATCCACAGAGGGTTTTCACCCCATAGTGGGGACATTAGATGTGGATAAGGGGAGATTATACTGAGAACAATTAATGATAAGCCTTTTTAGAAAACGACACTGCAATAGATGAATCATCATGGTTATGGACTGTTGGAATTTGACATCAAACGTAAGGTTAGTAGAGATGGACGTATAGACAGGATTTGCATCCGTCGTTATTAACAACCAAACGAGCTACAGCAACAATTTGCATTCAAACTCTTCGGACATATTACTGATGGAGAACTGTTGCCGAGCACTTATGGTTTGTACGCCCGGAGTGAAATGATGTTAATTTCTGCATAACAATAAACAATGTTCTTAGTTCTGGTCGATTGTTATAATTATAATAAAAATACACACATCCTAATGGACTTGAAGATTCCGGGGGCCTCTGATGACGAGACGAATATTAGAGCCCTCCTCCTCCCTCAGGTGCTTCTCTAAAGGACGCACGTTTTTACTTGAAATTTGTCGACGCGAATATGAGGCTGTACATATGGCTGGCAACTTAATCTTTATTATTATTATTGCTACATAAACCACAGCTTAAGAACACCATAATGATTTGTATATGCTTCCTACAATGGGAACCATTTACAGTGCCGTTCTATGCTCCAGGAGGGACCATGAATGAACAGGAAAGTTCATAATGTTGTCGATTAGTCACGTTACATAGGTATTACATTTATTAATGTAATGCTGATATTACAAATTAGAACCATTCGTTCCGGGATATTTCTGCGGTTGTCGATCAATAAGTACAGACTTTCTCACTCGTAGCTATTGATATTGTGTCACGGCGATAACAAATGATGTGTATTGTGAGTCGTCTAATATTCCTGGCCTATTCTTTGTTATCGTAATGTATATCATTTCAACACGGAAAACTAAGTCAACTGGGAAAGCCCGGATGTGCTTGTCTGATAATTGTAGCGTGCAGTTTCCGAGAGTGGTGGAGGATAACCGACGGACCGTGTGTATAGGTTGAACGAAGCGCGCCTAGGAGCGCCCAAAGGAGGATTTATTAAAGTTTAAAAAAACAATAGAAGTTAGGACTGGCTGGGGGGGGGTCATTCAGAACGGGTCGGACAATGGCAGCCAACTGTTAGGTTGGGACCATAGTGGGTGGCTTACTTCATCATCTAGGTAAAAAACATGTCATAGAGAAACTATCTGTGCAGAACATGTGCTTTGCCGTCTGACAAAGGCGCCAGTTTGTGTGGCTCTATGTCTCATAGTGTGCGGGAAAACGAGAGGAAGTTGGTGTTTGTCACTTCTACGTCTATTGATAACTTTTAAATAAAGTATTATAATTTGAAAACATTATTCCCGAGTATTCGCTAGTGACAATATGACACTTGCTAGATTTTTGTTAAATTTCTCATAAATTATTTTGTTGAATGAATTAGTAGAGCTATATATCACGAGGATAGTTCTTTCAGGATTGTCCTTTTAACGTACTTTGATATACATCACATTAATGGTGCTTTTGGAGTCGACTAACTGTAACGTTGCTTCACTTACCTTCTGATCATACCTGACTTTCTATTATTCAAATGACAACCTATAATAATAAGTCTTCAGATGTTGATTTCAACCATAGTTTTTAATCATGTTATAAAATGATACTGCCAGTATAGCGATAATAAGTGTGTGTCAACTGTAGACTAGCACTTATGTTCTTACTGTCAAATAATTATAACGTGGACTGGAATAGTAAATATTACTATGTTGTATTTCATGACACTAATTTTACGCGCATTTCCTAATATCTGGTTAAAACAAAGAGTGAATTGTTAATTTCATTGCCATAGAAAATTATTGAGAGTCTGTAAATTTAATTGTAGTTCTGTGTCGAACATAGCAAGTATTTCATATGTTGAAAGCAGCGTCTTTGCACACATCTATAGTAATGTAGTAAAACGGTAGTAAAGCATTACAGCGTATATGGTTTCTCATTTTACAGTCAATTTGAAATCACAATAATGAACAAGCTAAGATGTATGTAAAATATGAAAGGACCACACGGACTATTTGTTTTCAAACACATTTGTAATAATACGCAAAATCTTGAAGATGAAGTAGCAGAAGCCAGAACACAGCAGAGAGAGTAACAAACAATTGAAGCATACATTTTGCTCAAAGCCACCACTGCAAAATACAAAAGAACATTAAATCACAGAACAAGAGACTACTGGAAGAAAAAAAACAGGAACACTCAACTTAGATAAAGAAGGTAACAGGCTATGGAAACTAGTTAAAGTCTTAAACAACAAAGAATCTGATTACAAAAAAATTACAATCAGACAATGTGGCAAATTGCTCACAGTCAAGAAAGCTGCAAATGCATTTATAGAACACATTGCTTGTGCAGGCCACATAGATGTAGCAGCTGACAGAAAGAAAGTCGTCGTTGATAAACAGTCCATTCATGACAAACACACATATTGCAACAGAAGAACATGTGATGACTAAGTTGGCAATGGTAGAAATGGAAGAGACAATAAGGTCAATAAAGACAAAATAAGCCTCCGGGAAAAGATGGGATAATCAGTGAAATGTTAATAGGTCTCGGCACAAAGGAAAAAATTAGCTACTTGCAGACTAAACTATAACTGGGCAAGAGGAATTGTCCAGCATGCATGGAGGGAATGGGCTAAAACAGGGCTAATGAAGGTAAATGAAAGGGAAAATAACATACGCAGTGTTCTCTCTCTGTCATAAACCGCATGGCTCCAAACTAATGCTAGACGGGGAAAGAAAAGTCCTTGATGAAAATATAAACTACTTTGGAATTACTTTTGATCACCGTTTTTTGACTTGAGAAGAAAAAAAAACAAGTTGAAAGAAGCCCAATTAGAAAAAGAAAAGAATGGCAATCATGAAAACTGCTTGAAAAATTTGAGGTTTAACAATATAAAAGAATAAGAAGAAGCAGAATACTAAAGATTGTAAGAATTGTGTATGATGTTTTTATTTTGTGTTGCATGATGAGAGGATGTATAGATATCAGGAGTGAGAGGTACAGATACAGGGAAACGAATAATCAATGAATGGCCCGAATATCTCAATAAATGTGCTTGAGAGTCTGATTCATTTTTAAGCACGACTAGCTGGTAAACAAGACAGAAAAGTAAAATTTTCTTAGCAATAAAAAAAATCAACGAAAATCAAGTGTCCTTCTCCTTCATTCCACTATCACTTCTGCTTAAGAACTTTACTCTCTCTGAGCATTAATGTTAATCCCCGTGAGCGGAAAACACCCAGTGTATTTATATGAAACATATTTACAAATATGGGTTAAAAGGTAAATATAATAATTATGTGCATTAATTCTGTCATCATCCACTCCTTGCTTCATATGGTACTTGGAGCTACCTCTGCGTTTGGTTCTCTATGAGAAACCTGCATGAAGCAGTGATCAACTCTTGCATTGGTTGTTCCTGAAACCATTATTCTATATGCTGACGTTGCCAGCCTCGTACGAACTAGGATATCCACCAAAAATGAATCACGTTAATATTGCAAAATATAGAATTATTAAATTTACAACTTACCCTAAATAACTTTGAGCAAAACAGACATCTGGCTCAGGATATAGTTTCGGCAACTTGGTTAAGATGCCTCTTACACGTGATCTGGGGTATTACTTTATAATAGAATCCCACTATAACTGTGCGTTCATGTTCCAAGGATTCCAGGCTTTCCGTAATAATCAATGTAGCGATTTGAATTAGCAGTGCCTTAGACTCACAATGAGCTAGATTATAAGCAACATTCGGCCCACTCATCGCCCATGCTACTATATGACATCGCGGAGAATATTCGAGTTGATCTGTCTACTGATGATCTCGCACAATTTTTGGACGGGAAAAGAGATGCAATCAAGTTTCAACCTGCCAGTGCAAAACCGCTTTGAGAACAGCTGGACGAGGCCTTGTCAAAAGAGTGGATACAAACCTGAAGCAGATAATCTTTGAGACAAAACTGGAAATTTTCGGCGACATAATATACGAGGGGCGTTCAGAAAGTAATGCACCACATCGTTTTTCTCAGAAGCTGTTTATTCAAAAAGCATGAAATTTATACACAATATACATGGATATGTCATGTAAACATTGGTATTATTCAACATAATCCCCATCAACTTGTACGGCTTTATGCCAGCGCGAAACAAGTGCATGTATTCCTAGCCCGTACCAGATTTTGTCTTGATCATGTAGCCATTACTTCGCTGCATGAATCACTCCATCATCATCTTCAAACCTTGTCCCATGGAGTGCATCTTTAAGTGGACCAAATAGATGAAAATCAGAGGGTGCCAAATCGGGACTATAGGGTGGATGGGGTGGTACAGTCCAACCCAATTTGGTGATTGCTTCCCGTGTTGCCAGACTTGTGTGAGGTCGCGCATTGTCGTGAAGGAGAAGCATGTCTGCTGGATTCTTGTGCGGCCGAACTCTGCGAAAACGTTGATTGAGTTTTTTCAATGTCTTAATGTAAGCTTTCGAATTGATTGTCTCTCCTTTTGGCATAACGTCCACAAGAATCAAACCTTCAATGTCCCAAAAGACAGTTATCATGACCTTTGCAACTGAAGGAATTGTCTTGAATTTCTTTCTTCGTGGTGATTGCGGATGATGCCACTCCATTGACTGTCTTTTTGTCTCAGATTCAAAATGATGTGCCAGGTTTCGTCACTTGTAACGATCTTAGCCAAAAAGTTCTCTCCATCAGCATTGAAACGCTCCAACAATTAAGAAGAAATTGATTTCCTTTGCAATCGGTGGTCATTTGTGAGACTTCGAGGAACCCATCTGTCTTGAAATATTCTAATCCACATATATAAATTATCAGGTAAATATAAAGCCTAACAAATAAATTTAATAAAGAAAAGAGCAATGGTAAAATAACAGTGCTGTCACAAAGAATGTACTCGAAATCCCCCTTTGTTTTATGCTTCGTCTGCAAATTGTAACGTTTCCACGTTAAATATAAGCCACTGCATAAATACAAGCGTTTCCACAACACATTAAAACGGGTATTGCATTTCTAAGAAAAACATTGAGAGGCACACTGCGTAATGACCTAAATTAATCCTAACATTAATTATACTACGTTACCAAAACGAACGAACAGATGGACTCAAATAGAAAGAAGGGAGGGCTGAAAATCAGGAACGCATGCAACACTAAACACGTGTCTCGCTATTAATGCCACCCCAACACGCGTCGCGCGATACACAATTACTACTATCACGCGTGTAAGGCCACATGCACTAACTTTTTTTTCAGACGGACAGTGATAAAAACACTAACCTTCCCAGAGTTAGGTTTTAAAAATCCTGAAAAACGCTTATTAGAAAAGATAACATTAGATGGGTTTACGTTTGAAAACATTACAGTACCCAGACAGCACATCTTCGAAACAGGAGGTAGAAGAAATTGCATATTTTGAACGCAGCCACTTAGCTCTTTTAAATTTGTATATTTGGGTTCCTTAGGGCTTGCTGACAAAGAATATGTAAAACGTTACGCAAATAGTCTAGGAATTAATAAATTATAACCAAAATAAAATAGTGGGGATGCCTGACAGCATGAAATCATTTCTGCTCATAAAATGTTTTTATAACGTGTTTGAAAAAACCTTACGTTACGGAAATAGCCTACCATGTTAACTCCTAATTGATTGGAGCGCAACAAATATAAGACTAAACACGATTGGTCGGGCTATAAATACTATCTTGCGTTGTTATGGGAAACGAATAGAAGGGGTACTTTTTTGAAAAGATGTGGAGACGTGGTTTCATTGGGTAGAGCTGCGAATATACTTGATTCAGAGCGTCTGTTCATTGCCACATCTTGTAATAAACCTACTAAGAAGCAGTACGTTGAGCACCAGTGTATATTTTATCGGAGTTGTGCTATATCCATTGCCAGTCAACGAAACTGTTTATTATTCTATGAATTGTGGTAAGCTTGAAATATTCAATATCTTTTAATGAAAATTGAATGTAAATTGTTAATTTATGCCTGTATATATGTGTAGTTCAGTAGCAAACATGATGTAAAGCCTATAATGCTCCAGCCTGAACAGAAGGTGTCGGAGGAAAGTAAAACGGCATGGAATGGCCAAACAGTACACTGACACCTAGATTATTGATTAGACAGAAATAATGCTGGAATTGCAGAGGCGTAGTAACCATTAGGGAGGGAAATACTGGTATAAAAAGTATTTCAGATGAAGCTGACAGTTGGCCTAACGCTCTGAACTCAATGTTTGTGATGTATTGTGCTCAGTGTAGAACTAGAGTATCAATTAGTTATGAAGTAGAAGGTACATCCTTCTTGTTTTCAGGGACTGTGGTCTTAACGTTATTGAGCAGCACCTGGTCAGAGCTTTGCTGAAGCCAGAGGTGGACAGCATACTCCTTGGTCCATATAGCAACCAGTGGGGTGGCTCCAGAGCTCATTGAAGTGATCGAACAGAGGAGCCTTTTTCTGCAGTCATCACGCAAGATAAGAGAGTGTGGCCATGGAGCTCAACATTATGTACCCCATCTTAAAATGACCTTGTAAAAATAACATTAAGAGGGGAATTTAAGTGTTTTAATATCAGGAACTGAGAACATCTCCAATACTAGTTCCAATAAAGACAAACTATTGAAGTCATGATGACAAATACCAACAGAGCTTGAACAAAACAAAACCAGTATTACCTCATATTACTACTACACCACTGACACACATAGGATACTATTAAAAATACATGTCACTACAAGATTCATATTGAGAAATTCTGTACATATAACTTGTAATTAAAATTGATTGTGATTCCTGGTTCCATTTGTATTTGAATCAGGACACATATTCATTCATGACAGCACTGAATACATATTGTTATTTGAAAAGTTATCAGTGACTCCTTTAAGATATCCTCGTAGAGTGTTTTATGTATGTGAGTGTCACAGTGTTGTCAAGTGTGGTGGAATAAATTAAATTGTTTATCTGTCTGTTGTTGTTATGACTTACACTTCATCATACACATACCCTAGACATATAACGTAGTCATCATACTATTCCAGAATAATTCTGACTGAGGTATAAATATATGTGGCAGCAAGTAAGGTTATATATAATACACTACTCTTATTAGATATATATATACCTTCGCAGCTGATCTCAATCAGTACACTAAGTCCCCTATAAATATTTATAACATCCCACTTCACCACATATATTGGGGTCTCGCTCTTGGGATTTTGAATCTTTCCCTATTAAAAATATTGGGGGTAATTCACTTCAGGGAATATAAGAATTAAAAGGTATCCTTGGGTGGAATTAAATAAGGTTGAGCTCTCGGTGCCTGTGTTGTCCATTAGATATATATTTAGAGATTGAATTGTTAGTTAGACATTTTATAAACTTACCTGATAGACAATGGCGGACCTAGCCAAGTTTCGATCTGCTGCTGTTCAGACTGCAAAAGAGTTAGGATTAGATGGGCAAGTTATGGTTGCCTATGTCACTACTGAATGTGACAAATTTATTGAACGGGAAGAAAGAAGATTAGAAAAAGAGGCCGAAAGAAAATTAGAGGCTGAAAAAGAAATTAAGAGGTTGCAGATTGAGGCTGAGGCTAAGAAATTGGAAGCAGAAAGAGAAGACAAAAGATTAGCTGCAGAAAGGGAAGCCGAGGAAAGAAGACAGGCTGCAGAAAGAGAAGAGAAGAGATTAGCTGCAGAAAGGGAAGCAGAAAAGGAGGAGAAGAGATTACAAAGGGAACAAGAGTTAAGACTAAGGGAGTTTGAGTTTCAGGGCCATGCTCCTGAAAATGGTGCCAGTCCCTTTGCCTCTGATGCCACTGCTAGCCAAGGAGCCTCAACCTCAGCTATGAATTTTCATTTAGATCATTTTGTTGAGAAAGACGATGATATAGAGAGCTATCTAAATAGGTATGAACTATTAGCTACCACGTATGGGTTAGAGAGAGAAAGGTGGAGCTTAAAGTTATCTCAGGGACTTCGTGGGGCAGCTTATGAAGTTTTTGCAAAAATGAGCAGAGGTGATCAGGAAAATTATGACATGCTAAAGCAGGCTCTTTTGTTAAGATATGAAAAGAATGCAGAATTTTATAGGAAAAAATTTAGGAATGCTAAACTACTGTCAGGTGAAACCTGTCGTGGAATATTCTAATCCACATATATAAATTATCAAGTAAATATAAAGCCTAATAAATACATATAATAAAGAAAGGAAGAAGAATGGTAAAGAACAGTGCTGTCACAATGACAGTACTCGAAATCCCCTTTGTTTTATGCTTCGTCTGCAAATTGTAACGTTTCCACGTTAAATAGGCCTTCTGCAACATACACGCGTTTCCCAAACACACAATAAAATGTGCTGCCTTTCTAAGTAAAACCTTGAAATATGCAAGTTGACCTAAATTTTAAATTCCATTCATGTCTTTTTCTACACTGCGTTACCAAAACGAACGAACAGATGGACAAAAGGATAAAGAGAGAGGGGAGGGCTGAAAATCAGGAACGCATGCAACACGCGTCGCGCGATACACAAATGCTGCCATCACGCGTGTAAGTCTACATGCACTAATTGTTTTTCAGACGGACAGTGATAAAATACATTAACCCTCCCAGAGTTAGGTTTTAAAATCATAAAAAAACGCTTATTAGGAAAGATAACAATAGATGGGTTTACGGTTGAAAACATAACAGTACCCAGACAGCACATCTTCGAAACAGGAGGTAGAAGAAATTGCATATTTTGAATGCAGCCACGTAGCTCCTTTAAATTTGTATTTTTGGGTTCCTTAGGGCTTGCTGACAAATAATATGTAAAACGTTACGCAAATAGTCCAGGAATTAATAAATTATACCCAGAATAAAATATTGGGGGTGCCTGACAGCATAAAATCATTTCTGCTCATAAAATTTTTTTTATAACGTGTTTGAAAAAACTTTGCGTTACAGAAATAGCCTACCATGTAAACTCCCAATTGATTGGAGCGCAACAAATGAAAGCCTAACCACGATTGGTCGGGCTATAAATACTATCTTTCGTTGTTAGGGGAAACGGGGAAAGGTAACATTTTTTTCAAACACTTGTCGAAACGGGGCTCATTGGTCAGACTCGCTGATATACACACTTGGGAGCGTTAGTTCGAAACCACTTGTTTAAATAAGCTTGATAAAGCATCAGTGCGTTGAAGCCAGCTTATATTTTGCTAAATAAAAGCCTGGAAGATAAGCAGATGGGAATTTGTGCCAGTTTGTGCCAGAATTCATTGCTAATCAACGTATCTGTGTTTATTCGTATGAATTGTGGGACCGTGGTCTTGATGGTAGTGAGCAGCACCTGGTCAGAGCTTTGCTGAATCCAGAGTCGGACAGCATACTCCTTGGTCTTTTTAGCTATCAGTGAGGTGTCTCCTGAGTTCAGAGGAGAATTCGAGCAGAGGAGTCCTTTCCTGCCGCCATCACGCCAGATAAGCGAATTGGCCAGCTGAGCTCAACATTATGTCCCCTCATCTTGAAATGACTTTGTAAAAATAATATTAAGAGGGGAAATTAATTGTCTTAATATCAGGAACTGAGAACATCTCCAATACTAATTTCCTTAAGACAAACTATTGAAGTCATGATGACAACTACCAACAGAGCTTGAACAAAACCAAACCAGTATTACCTCATACTACTATTACACAACTGACACACATAGGATATTTTTAATAATATATGTCACTACAATATTCATATTAATACATTCTGTACATAACTTGTAATTAACATTGATTGTGATTCCTGGTTCCTTTGTCTTTGAATCAGGACACACATATGCCTTTATGATAGAAATGAATACATATTGTTATTTGAAAAGTTACGAGTGTCTCCTGTAAGATATTCTCATAGAGTGTTATATGTATGTGAGTGTCACAGTGTTGTCAAGAGTAGTGGATTAAATTTAAATTGTTTATCTGTCTGTTGTTGTGACTTACACTTCACCATACTCATACCCTAGACACATAACGTAGCATCACACTATTCCAGAATAATTCTGACTGAGATATATAGATATGTGGTAGCAAGTAAGGTTATCTATAATACACTACTCTTAATAGATATAGATACCTTCACAGCTGATCTCAGTCAGTACACTAAGTCCCCTATAAATATTTATAACATCCCACTTCACCACATATATTGGGGTCTCGCTCTTGGGATTTTGAATCTTTAACTATTAAAAATATTGGGGATAATTCACTTCAGGGAATATAAGAATTAAAAGGTATCCTTGGGTGGAATTAAATAAGGTTGAGCTCACGGTGCCTGTGTTGTCCATTAGAGATTGAATTGTTGGTTAGACATTATATAAAGTTACCTGATAGACAATGGCGGACCTGGCCAAATTTCGATCTGCTGCGGTTCAGACTGCAAAAGAGTTAGGATTAGATGGGCAAGTTATGGTTGCCTATGTCACGACGGAATGTGACAAATTTATTGAACGCGAAGAAAGAAGGTTTGAAGCCGAAAGAAAGTTAGAGGCTGACAAGGAAATTAAGAAGTTACAATTTGAAGCTGAGGCTGAGACTAAGAGGTTGCAAGCTGAGGCTGAGACTAAGAGGTTGCAGATTGAGGCTGACAAAGAGGCTAAGAAATTGGAAGCAGAGAAGAGAAGAAATTAGCTGCAGAAAGAGAAGAGAAGAAATTAGCTGCAGAAAGGGAAGCCGAGGAAAGAAGACAGGCTGCAGAAAGAGAAGAGAAGAAATTAGCTGCAGAGAGGGAAGCAGAAAAGGAGGAGAAAAGATTACAAAGGGAACATGAGTTACGACTAAGGGAGTTTGAGTTTCAAGGCCATGCTCCTGAAAATGGTGCCAGTCCCTTTGCCTCTGATGCTACGGTTACTCAAGGAGCCTCAACCTCAGCTATGAACTTTCATTTAGATCATTTTGTTGAAAAAGACGATGATATTGAGAGCTATATAAATAGGTATGAACTATTAGCTACCACGTATGGGTTAGAGAGAGAAAGGTGGAGCTTAAAGTTATCTCAGGGACTTCGTGGGGCAGCTTATGAAGTTTTTGCAAAAATGAGCAGAGGTGATCAGGAAAATTATGACATGCTAAAGCAGGCTCTTTTGTTAAGGTATGAAAAGAATGCAGAATTTTATAGGAAAAAATTTAGGAATGCTAAACTACTGTCAGGTGAAACCTATCACCAGTTCTCTGCACGAATAGAGACATACTTGGAGAAATGGACTTCTCTGGGGAAAACCCAAGATCTTAAGGAAATGGTCCTTATAGAGCAACTAAGAGAGTCCATGGCTCCAGACCTGAGAAAGTTTCTCATGGAACAAGGTGCAGAGAGGCTGGGTGAGTTGCTAAATGTTGCTGAAAGGTATCAAGCAGCTCAAGCAGAGGTAACAGGTAATAAAAAGAAACAAGTGGATAACTTTAGGGCACCACAGAACTTTAATAAATTTGATCCTAAGGATCAAAATAAAGGTAAGCACCAATTTGATAGGCCACGGTATGAAAATAAAAATAAATTCCCACAATTCGATGAAAGGAAATATGATGAAAGAAAATCTTTCAACCAAGGAAAAAGGTGGTGTAAAAATTGTAAGATGAACAATCATGACACTGACCATTGTAGAAGGAAACCTCCTCATTTTGCTGCTATGACATCGGGGAAAAAGGAAAAGAAGGGCAAACCTGAAGAATTACAGGAACCATACCACCCCCCAGTGTGTGAAGATGTCATTTGTAATGGTGTCACTATAAGATGTTTATATGATACCGGTTTAGATTACGATTCCGTTGTGAGTTCTCACCTGGTGCAGGCCGATCAATACACCACAGAAACAGTGGAGATTCAAACTGCAACCAAGGATGTAGCTACCATGACACTTCCCGTCGCCCGAATAAAAGTGAAAACGCGATATGTGGAAGGAATCATAAAAGCAGCAGTGATAAATGAGCCAATCTACCCTCTAATATTGGGGTGTAGATATGTCTTCTTGGGGAATCCCAAGAGACCTGTGATATTGGCAACAGTGCAGACCAGATCACAGACAAAGAAGGAGGAGGAAAATCCCATAAATACTCACCCAGATGAGATGAGGAAGGCACAGGCTGAGGACAAAACACTCAAGCCATGTTTCAAGAAGTTGCCCAAATCTCATACACCTCCAGGCAAGGGAGAGTTTTATATGAAGAACAAATTGATATATAGGAAGGCTGGATCTGAATCCAATGGTCACGGACAGCTGGTCCTTCCCACTTCATATAGGACTAAAGTGTTGGAACTAGGGCATGCGATTCCCTTCAGTGGTCATATGGGAATCAGCGCAACAGGACAGC
This sequence comes from Oreohelix idahoensis, assembly GCA_024509875.1. Classification (NCBI taxonomy): domain Eukaryota; kingdom Metazoa; phylum Mollusca; class Gastropoda; order Stylommatophora; family Oreohelicidae; genus Oreohelix; species Oreohelix idahoensis. Next base: position 613,640 of record JAMPIV010016654.1, on the reverse strand, counting down.
GAATAGCTTGTCACTATTTCTGGCCAGGAATAACTGAAGATATCAAACGATATGTAAAATCCTGTCCAGAGTGCCAACGAGTAGCACCTAAACATTGGACTGCACCAGCAACTCTGGGGGAAATGCCCATAGTGGGAACACCCTTTGAGAGAGTTGCCGTGGATCTTGTGGGACCTCTCACCCGAACCAAGAGAAGGAACAGCTACATTCTGACTCTGGTGGACACTTGTTCTATGTGGGGAGAGGCAGTAGCCCTGTCATCGATTGATTCAAAACATGTGGCAGAGGCATTGCTCACAATTTTCACAAGGTTAGGCTTTTCCAATCAAATCTTGACTGATAATGGCTCTCAGTTCAAGGGGAAACTAACTGAAGAAGTTTTCAGGATCTTCCAGGCCAAACACTTCCATTGTAGTGTGTATCATCCCAAGGGAACGGCCAAGTGGAAAGATTTAACGGCACATTGATGTCGATCCTGAGAAAGTTGGCACACGAAAAACCAGATACATGGGACCAGTACCTGCACGCCGCCCTCTTTGCTTATCGGGAGGTACCCCATAGTTCAACCGGTATGGCCCCGGCAACATTATTGTTTGGAAGGCCAATAAAAGGTCCACTCGAAGCTATGTTAAGAACGTGGACTGATGAAAAGGCAGAGGAAAACATTACATCTTCATACCAATATGTGAATGAGCTGACCACTCGGTTAAAAACTGGCTGGAAACTTGCCAATGAAAATTTGAAACAAGCCAGGAAGAAACATGCTGCCTATTATAACAGGAAGGCGAAAGACAGAAATTTGGCTGTGGGAGAGAAAGTACTGCTTCTTTTGCCTGGGAGTCAGAATAAGTTACAAATTGGATGGCAGGGTCCATATACAGTTCTAGAGAAGGTGTCTAGAACAAATTATAAGATAGATAAGAAGGGGAAAGAAAAAATCTATCATGTGAATCTCCTGAAGAAATATTTGGAAAGAGAACATCAGGAAGAGACACACTTGTTGACCTTGTCCATCGCCATGGAGATGAAAAAGGAACCACTTTCATCATTTGAATATCCATTACACCCCCTGTGAGACAGCAGCACAGGTGAAAATCAGTACACATTTAACGAAAACTCAGAAAGAGAGAGTGCAACAGGTTCTAAATAATCATGCAGAGGTGTTAACAGACCGACCAGGGCATACAAACCTATTGGAATATGATATGAAACTAATAGACTCCACACCTGTCTGTATGAAACCATATTCGATTCCGTTTGCTAAGGAGAAAGCTTTGAAGGAAGAGATAGACTATCTATTGAAGGAAGGAATTATTTCGCACAGTGAGTCTTCGTATAGTTCCGGTGTTGTACTCTTAAGGAAGCCCTCTGGAGAACATAGACTCTGTATAGATTACAGGAGACTGAATGCTATTACAGAAGGACAGGTGGATCCATTGCCGGATACAAATCAGCTGTTTGCCAGACTAAATAAAGCTAAATATTTCTCAAAAGTGGATCTGAGTAAAGGATACTATCAGATTCCAGTAAAGCCTGAGGTTAGACCATACCTAGCTTTTAGTACCTCAGAAGGACACTATGAGTTTAATAGATTGCCATTTGGATTGAAGAATGCGCCTAGTGTCTTCTCTAGAATGATGAGAAAAATTATTGGATCCTCTGAATAATCCCTGTATAACAAATTTTATGGATGATATCCTTATAGCAACAGAAACATTTGAGGAACACATTGACTCTCTGAACATGCTGTTTGATCGACTTAGGGAGGCAAATTTAACAGCCCGACCAACCAAATGTTGCGTTGGATGTAAAGAATTGGAATTTTTGGGACACACAGTTTATCAGGGAAACATGACCCCTGACCCAAAGAATTTAGAAAAACTACAGAAAGCCCCGAGACCACAAACCAAGAAGGACGTGAGATCCTTTGTCTCATTATGTGGTTTCTACCAGAAGTATATCAAAAACTTTAATTCCATATGTGCACCGTTAACTGAATTGACACGTAAAGGACATCCAGATCGCATTACATGGACACCACAATGTGAAATGACTTACCAAGAATTGAAGGAAAAGCTCACAAGTAAACCCATTTTGAAATTACCTGACTTAAGTCAAGAATTCATAGTAAGGACGGATGCAAGTAATATTGGGTTAGGTGCAACTCTACTACAGAAATCAGATGCATTGGATGGGGAATTAAGCCCAGTGGCATATGCTAGCAGAAAGTTGAATAAAGCTGAAATCAACTACTCAACTAGCGAAAAAGAATGTCTTGCAGTAATATGGGCAATAAAGAAATTCAATATTTATCTATATGGGAAGGCATTTAAGTTGCAAACAGATCACAAACCTTTATCGTTTCTAGCACAGGCTAAGCATGAGAACTCTAGGTTACTCCGATGGTCTTTGCTTCTGGCTCCATATAATTTTAGCATTGAGTATATATCTGGAAAAACAAATTGGGAGCGGATTTTTTAAGCCGCCATCCGTGTGATGAGAATCACCGTAAACCCCAGAAATAATAATAAATTTCTCTATGTGTATATAGAATAAAGGACTGACATATAATGTCTGTTTTAAGAGGGGAGGTGTCGTGGAATATTCTAATCCACATATATAAATTATCAAGTAAATATAAAGCCTAATAAATACATATAATAAAGAAAGGAAGAAGAATGGTAAAGAACAGTGCTGTCACAATGACAGTACTCGAAATCCCCTTTGTTTTATGCTTCGTCTGCAAATTGTAACGTTTCCACGTTAAATATAAGCCTTCTGCAACATACACGCGTTTCCCAAACACACAATAAAATGTGCTGCCTTTCTAAGTAAAACCTTGAAATATGCAAGTTGACCTAAATTTTAAATTCCATTCATGTCTTTTTCTACACTGCGTTACCAAAACGAACGAACAGATGGACAAAAGGATAAAGAGAGAGGGGAGGGCTGAAAATCAGGAACGCATGCAACACGCGTCGCGCGATACACAAATGCTGCCATCACGCGTGTAAGTCTACATGCACTAATTTTTTTTTCAGACGGACAGTGATAAAATACATTAACCCTCCCAGAGTTAGGTTTTAAAATCATAAAAAACGCTTATTAGGAAAGATAACAATAGATGGGTTTACGGTTGAAAACATAACAGTACCCAGACAGCACATCTTCGAAACAGGAGGTAGAAGAAATTGCATATTTTGAATGCAGCCACGTAGCTCCTTTAAATTTGTATTTTTGGGTTCCTTAGGGCTTGCTGACAAATAATATGTAAAACGTTACGCAAATAGTCCAGGAATTAATAAATTATACCCAGAATAAAATATTGGGGGTGCCTGACAGCATAAAATCATTTCTGCTCATAAAATTTTTTTTATAACGTGTTTGAAAAAACTTTGCGTTACAGAAATAGCCTACCATGTAAACTCCCAATTGATTGGAGCGCAACAAATGAAAGCCTAACCACGATTGGTCGGGCTATAAATACTATCTTTCGTTGTTAGGGGAAACGGGGAAAGGTAACATTTTTTCAAACACTTGTCGAAACGGGGCTCATTGGTCAGACTCGCTGATATACACACTTGGGAGCGTTAGTTCGAAACCACTTGTTTAAATAAGCTTGATAAAGCATCAGTGCGTTGAAGCCAGCTTATATTTTGCTAAATAAAAGCCTGGAAGATAAGCAGATGGGAATTTGTGCCAGTTTGTGCCAGAATTCATTGCTAATCAACGTATCTGTGTTTATTCGTATGAATTGTGGGACCGTGGTCTTGATGGTAGTGAGCAGCACCTGGTCAGAGCTTTGCTGAATCCAGAGTCGGACAGCATACTCCTTGGTCTTTTTAGCTATCAGTGAGGTGTCTCCTGAGCCCAGAGGAGAATTCGAGCAGAGGAGTCCTTTCCTGCCGCCATCACGCCAGAGAAGCGAATTGGCCAGCTGAGCTCAACATTATGTCCCCTCATCTTGAAATGACTTTGTAAAAATAATATTAAGAGGGGAAATTAATTGTCTTAATATCAGGAACTGAGAACATCTCCAATACTAATTTCCTTAAGACAAACTATTGAAGTCATGATGACAACTACCAACAGAGCTTGAACAAAACCAAACCAGTATTACCTCATACTACTATTACACAACTGACACACATAGGATATTTTTAATAATATATGTCACTACCAGATTCATATTAATACATTCTGTACATAACTTGTAATTAACATTGATTGTGATTCCTGGTTCCTTTGTCTTTGAATCAGGACACACATATGCCTTTATGATAGAAATGAATACATATTGTTATTTGAAAAGTTACGAGTGTCTCCTGTAAGATATTCTCATAGAGTGTTATATGTATGTGACTTACACTTCACCATACTCATACCCTAGACACATAACGTAGCATCACACTATTCCAGAATAATTCTGACTGAGATATATAGATATGTGGTAGCAAGTAAGGTTATCTATAATACACTACTCTTATTAGATATAGATACCTTCACAGCTGATCTCAGTAAGTACACTAAGTCCCCTATAAATATTTATAACATCCCACTTCACCACAAAACCTATCACCAGTTCTCTGCACGAATAGAGACATACTTGGAGAAATGGACTTCTCTGGGGAAAACCCAAGATCTTAAGGAAATGGTCCTTATAGAGCAATTAAGAGAGTCCATGGCTCCAGACCTGAGAAAGTTTCTCATGGAACAAGGTGCAGAGAGGCTGGGTGAGTTGCTAAATGTTGCTGAAAGGTATCAAGCAGCTCAAGCAGAGGTAACAGGTAATAAAAAGAAACAGGTGGATAACTTTAGGGCACCACAGAACTTTAATAAATTTGATCCTAGGGATCAAAATAAAGGTAAGCACCAATTTGATAGGCCACGGTATGAAAATAAAAATAAATTCCCACAATTCGATGAAAGGAAATATGATGAAAGAAAATCTTTCAACCAAGGAAAAAAGGTGGTGTAAAAATTGTCAGATGGACAATCATGACACTGACCGTTGCCGAAGGAAACCTGTGTATATGGCAACCCTTCAGGTCAGGTCGACCTCAAGACAGGAGGAGGATATTATGTTAGATACCACTCCAGAAGAGATGAGGAAGGCACAGGCTGGGGATAAAACACTCAAGCCTTGTTTCAGAAAATTGTCAACTTGTCATACAACTCCAGGCAAGGGAGATTTTTACATGAAAAACAAGTTGATGTATAGGAAGACTGGAGCTAGATCCAAAGGTCAGGGACAACTGGTACTTCCTAAAAGATATAGGGCAGACTTAATAAGGAGCCTACATGTGAAACCAGATGGGGACCATGAGAAGATAGGTACCATCATTCAAAAGGTGGCTCACAATTATTATTGGCCCAAAGCAAGATGGGACATTGAGAATTTTGTAGAAAGGTGTAGCATAGCACATGAGGGAACACCCACAAGTGGGAACATTGATCAGGACCTGGACACGCCACGGGGCAAAATTAGGCCTGATAATAAAAAGAAAAATAGATTTGATAAAGTGGACCAAATGGAATGGGAAGCCCCTTTTCACGGACAAGCTTCACTTAACTGTTATACAATGGCCACTATGCGGAGAGTGCAAAAAGATGTCTTACCCCAGGATAAGCCGAAAATCCCTCAATCGGACTTAAACAAACTGGAGGAAGAGGATGTAGAGAGGAAATCTCTCATCAAGAATTTTAAGTGGGGAGAAAGCCCCAAAAGAAAAATTGGTAGCGGTCGTTTTATGCATGATAATTCTGGGAAGAAAAATCATCACTATAGAGCTTCGAGTGGAAGAGACCATACCGGTGCATGGACAAATAGGTCCACACAATTAAAGGTCCATATGTAGCTTTGTTAAGAACGTGGACTGATGAAAAGGCAGAGGAAAACATTACATCTTCATACCAATATGTGAATGAGCTGACCACTCGTTTAAAAACTGGCTGGAAACTTGCCAATGAAAATTTGAAACAAGCCAGGAAGAAACATGCTGCCTATTATAACAGGAAGGCGAAAGACAGAAATTTGGCTGTGGGAGAGAAAGTACTGCTTCTTTTGCCCGGGAGTCAGAATAAGTTACAAATTGGATGGCAGGGTCCATATACAGTTTTAGAGAAGGTGTCTAGAACAAATTATAAGATAGATAAGAAGGGGAAAGAAAAAATCTATCATGTGAATCTCCTGAAGAAATATTTGGAAAGAGAACATCAGGAAGAGACACACTTGTTGACCTTGTCCATCGCCATGGAGATGAAAAAGGAACCACTTTCATCATTTGAATATCCATTACACCCCTGTGAGACAGCAGCACAGGTGAAAATCAGTACACATTTAACGAAAACTCAGAAAGAGAGAGTGCAACAGGTTCTAAATAATCATGCAGAGGTGTTAACAGACCGACCAGGGCATACAAACCTATTGGAATATGATATGAAACTGATAGACCCCACACCTGTCTGTATGAAACCATATTCGATTCCGTTTGCTAAGGAGAAAGCTTTGAAGGAAGAGATAGACTATCTGTTGAAGGAAGGAATTATTTCGCACAGTGAATCTTCGTATAGTTCCGGTGTTGTACTCTTAAGGAAGCCCTCTGGAGAACATAGACTCTGTATAGATTACAGGAGACTGAATGCTATTACAGAAGGACAGGTGGATCCATTGCCGGATACAAATCAGCTGTTTGCCAGACTAAATAAAGCTAAATATTTCTCAAAAGTGGATCTGAGTAAAGGATACTATCAGATTCCAGTAAAGCCTGAGGTTAGACCATACCTAGCTTTTAGTACCTCAGAAGGACACTATGAGTTTAATAGATTGCCATTTGGATTGAAGAATGCGCCTAGTGTCTTCTCTAGAATGATGAGAAAATTGTTGGATGTAAACATTTCGGGAACGTAATGAATCCCTGAGTTGCCTCTTTGATTGAGGATATTCCGAATGTTTCATACAGGATAATAAGAAGATTATGGGATCCACTACGAAAACTCTGCTATCACCAGGTATATGTTATCTCCTCATAACGTACATTTTGAGGGAAATATAATGTTCTCTGGACATGTCATTGCGCAGACTCAGAGAAGAGAAATGGTGAATACGGGTTGCGAAGCAGCATTAAGACAAGCACTCACACTTGCGGCTGTTCAGTAACATAACCGAAATATATTATTGGTTGTAGAAGTCTGAGGCAGATTTCATGAGTAGTGCCTACTCTGAATGGACCCAACTACATAAAACCATGATAGCACCACAGCAGAGTAAAGTCAAGTTGACTTACATTTATCTATGTGTATATAGAATAAAGGACTGACATGGGATGTCTGTTTTAAGAGGGGAGGTGTCGTGAAATATTCTAATCCACATATATAAATTATCAGGTAAATATAAAGCCTAACAAATAAATTTAATAAAAGAAAAGAGCAATGGTAAAATAACAGTGCTGTCACAAAGAATGTACTCGAAATCCCCCTTTGTTTTATGCTTCGTCTGCAAATTGTAACGTTTCCACGTTAAATATAAGCCACTGCATAAATACAAGCGTTTCCACAACACATTAAAACGGGTATTGCATTTCTAAGAAAAACATTGAGAGGCACACTGCGTAATGACCTAAATTAATCCTAACATTAATTATACTACGTTACCAAAACGAACGAACAGATGGACTCAAATAGAAAGAAGGGAGGGCTGAAAATCAGGAACGCATGCAACACTAAACGCGTGTCCCTCGCTATTAATGCCACCCCACACGCGTCGCGCGCGATACACAATTACTACTATCACGCGTGTAAGGCCACATGCACTATGCACTTTTTTTTTTTCAGACGGACAGTGATAAAAAAAAAACACTAACCTTCCCAGAGTTAGGTTTTAAAAAACCTGAAAAACGCTTATTAGAAAAGATGAACATTAGATGGGTTTACGTTTGAAAACATTACAGTACCCAGACAGCACATCTTCGAAACAGGAGGTAGAAGAAATTGCATATTTTGAACGCAGCCACTTAGCTCTTTTAAATTTGTATATTTGGGTTCCTTAGGGCTTGCTGACAAAGAATATGTAAAAACGTTACGCAAATAGTCTAGGAATTAATAAATTATAACCAAAATAAAATAGTGGGGATGCCTGACAGCATGAAATCATTTCTGCTCATAAAATTTTTTTATAACGTGTTTGAAAAAACCTTACGTTACATAAATAGCCTACCATGTAAACTCCAAATTGATTGGAGCGCAACAAATGAAAGCCTAACCACGATTGGTCGGGCTATAAATACTATCTTGGTTGTTATGGGAAACGAATAGAAGGGGTACTTTTTTTTCAAAAGATGTGTGGAAACGACGTGGTTTCATTGGGTAGAGCTGCGAATATACTCATGATTCAGGAGCGTCTGTTCATTTTGCCACACTAGTTGTAATAAACCTACTAAGAAGCAGTACGTTGAGCACCAGTGTATATTTTTATAAAATAAAAGCCTGGAACATAAGCAGATGGGAATTTGTGCCAGTATTTGTGCCAGAATTCATTGCTAGTCAACGTAAAAGCTGTGTTTATTATCCTATGAATTGTGGTAAGCTTGAAATATTCAATATCTTTTAATGAAAATTGAATGTGAATTGTTAATTTATGCCTGTATATATGTGTAGTTCAGTAGCAAACATGATGTAAAGCCTATAATGCTCCAGCCTGAACAGAAGGTGTCGGAGGAAAGTAAAACGGCATGGAATGGCCAAACAGTACACTGACACCTAGATGATTGATTAGACAGAAATAATGCTGGAATTGCAGAGGCGTAGTAACCATTAAGGAGGTAAATACTGGTATAAAGTTTTCAGATGAAGCTGACAGTTGGCCTAACGCTCTGAACTCAATGTTTGTGATGTATTGTGCTCAGTGTAGAACTAGAGTATCAATTAGTTATGAAGTAGAAGGTACATCCTTCTTGTTTTCAGGGACAGTGGTCTTGATGGTATTGAGCAGCACCTGGTCAGAGCTTTGCTGAATCCAGAGTCGGACAGCATACTCCTTGGTCCATTTAGCTATCAGTGAGGTGTCTCCAGAGCCAAGGGGAGAAATCGAGCAGAGGAGTCTTTTCCTGCCGCCATCACGCAAGATAAGCTGATGTGGCCAGCTGAGCTCAACATTATGTACCCCCATCTTAAAATGACATTGGAAAAATAACAGTAAGAGGGGAATTTAAATTTTTTTAATATCAGGAACTGAGAACATCTCCAATACTAGTTCCAATAAAGACAAACTATTGAAGTCATGATGACAAATACCAACAGAGCTTGAACAAAACAAAACCAGTATTACCTCATATTACTACTACACAACTGACACACATAGGATACTTTTAATAATATATGTCACTACAATATTCATATTGAGAAATTCTGTACATATAACTTGTAATTAAAATTGATTGTGATTCCTGGTTCCCTTTGAAATAAATTTTAAAATTTGTTGATTCTGTCTGTTATGTTGAGGGGGAGGTATGACCATAACTAATAACACTGACATCATACACATGGGGGAACCCAAGACAAAAAACGTTTGAGTTTAGAATTCATGCATACTAGGATTCCTGAAATAACTCATCTGACTGCCTCGAGGTTATAAAAACTAGCATAGTGATGGGCAGTGAAGTCAAGATACTTAAAAAGGACTGAATAACACAAAAACTTCATGAAACAATGCATTTAAGGGGGGCTTGGAGAAGTCACTGTGGGCCATAGGATGTAATACTTGGCTTGCGATAACACGCTGGCTGATAGCAGTCAGGACCCACTAAGTACCCCTGCGCCAAAACCCAAGGAAAGCTGAGAAGTGGCTAACGTAGGGACAATGTCAAGTCGGGGGAGGTACCACAGAACTCCACAGAGGCAACAGCCCCATCTTTGGGGGTGGGGGGTTGTCTTCTGCATAAATCTGGGGGGGTGGGGGTATTTGGTTAGAGGAGAGAATGTCAGTATGCCACTTTCCTAGTTTATATATAGCTTGCATACCACATGTGCTACCTTCTACTGCAGACCAAGATGGAGAAATGGAGCTCTGGCTTATAAAACATGGGGGGGATTGGGAATGGCAGAAATGCACAGGAAAAGCCTAGATTACAGTGTTGTAATACCAAGGATTCTTCATAATATTGGCTGCAAATCCGAGTCGCGTCTATATCAGTAACAACAAATACCAAAAGTGTTGAACCCGTTCTAAAACAAAAAGATTATGACCAGAGGTAGAAAGGGGTTAGCTCTGAAATGGGGGGGTCCACAGAGAAGATAAAAGATTATGAGAATAACATGGGGGGGGGGGGGGGGGCCGGGGGGGGGGGGTGTGGTCACTTTAAAAAAACACTTTAAGGTGTAGGCTACAAATTATTAAAGATTCTTGGCAGCGCATGATGTTGTGGACTTGGCAGGACGGTCCCACGGGGAATAGCGCCGGGCCGAGGTTTTCATTAGGCATGGAGATAGCAATTGCGACCTTTATCAAAAGCTATCCTCCCTAATCTTATCTGATACCAAATCATTGGATGCATATGAATCCGGGCGATTCCCTGACTGTACTTCTGTCGACTGCAAAACTTCCATAGACCATTCAGCATCACATGGACGTGCTTGTGAATGTTATGCACTGGGATGAAAGGTCAGATTTGCCTTGTCGAGCGTTCTGCAACGTTGAAAGGTCTATAACTGACCATTTCGCTTGTTTAGTGAAAATATGTTGCATCTGAATAGCACAGACGGTGAAGAAACCGGCGATACGTGGAAAATGTGGTCTTTGTTTTGGAAATCGCAGGGTCAATTCATTATTCGGGACAGACCAAAGGCAATGAATCTAGGAATGCAGGACCTGTGATTATTAGTGGATAAGAAGACAGACAGATTGAGGTGGATGCGGTGCAATGTGAGTGCACGATTGATGGACTAATTGGATGGTTACATACGAGGGATTGCCATAATATAATATGATCGAATTTTAAAGTTTTTCAAAAACTGTAGTAATGTGGGCATGCAACTTTTCATTCTCATTCGGCCGCTGCATTATCTCGTATACAAACTACGCTGGTGGGGGCATTTACTTGTCCTGATTTTTAACGCTCTTCTAAAGTATCTTCATGCCGTAAAGAAAAATGTTTTCTTGAGGTCAGGGAGGCAATGGAAAGTATACCCACCTCAAAAAGCTAAATTATTATGAACATGTTCACAAATTACCTCAGGTCTCCAACAGTAACTGTCTAACTTTCTTGACATTAACTATTACTAATCACGCCCTCCGGCCTTAATAAGCTAAAGTATACTACAAGCGACAGATGCCCATAGCTACCTTCTATCCGTATACCTCTTCTCATCCATCGGGCTTAGTCGTGACTCCCTTCCATTTTTCACAACTTCTCCGCCTCCGCTCTTTTGTGCCTAGACGACGATGCACTTCCACTTCCCGGAGCCAATGAGATAGTTGGATTTTCTTCCATAGCAGACTTTTTTCCGGAACATTGTTTTCTCACGGTCTGCCCTTTCCAACTTGTTCTCTCCCCACCTCTCTCGTCAGGAGGCCCTCAAACCTCACTATAAAAATCCACTTCGGATAGAGTCAAATTAATCTTGACCTATTACCCTCACAGTTACTGAAGTCAAACAAATCCTTTTCCGCCACCTATCTATCCTCCAAGCAGAATCTGTGTGACCCAAGAAGTATTCGATGAAGCACCTTTGGTGGCATATAGACGCGACTAAGAACCTGAAGGATCTTCTTGTTCCCAGTCGTCTCCCAAAGGAGAATGCCACTCACTTTGGGCAACACTTACCTGTGGTCGGACAGGATGCAACACGTGCAAGTATGTCATCTCAACCCACAAGGTGTCTTTTCCTGAGGCTACACGTACACCATCACTAGTAGTTTCACAGTGTGAGGTCCGCGCAAATGTCATTTATACGATCATATGTAAAACGTTGCCTGCTAAACCTATATTGGCCAAAACAGGCAAAACGACTTGGGGACAGATTCAGCCAGCACTTGAATGACATCTCTCAGCAAAAATCCACACCAGTTGCTATACACTTTAATGGTCCTGACCACCATGGTCCCATCGACATCCAGGTCACGGCGATCAGATCCTGCTCCTCTGACACTGCTAACCGAGAACAGCTTGAGAACCGTCTTATCCACCACATGGGTGTCTAAAACCAGCTGGTCTTAACACTCTACACACCTTTGTCTGAGGTCACCCTTTCCTCTCTTGTTCTATTTTGACTCTTTCCACTCTTATCCAATTTTTCTATTTTTCTGCCGTCCTCTAATAATATGTATGAATATATAATACACTGTTTTTAATATGTCTAGATTTTTTATTTTATATTTATTTATCTCCAACTCATTCTGTCTTCTTCTATTTCCAGTCCCCACTAATATCACGTTTAGGTAGCTTATTGTTCAGTTTCGTTTGTTAGTTTCTTAGTATGTATTGTGTACATCCGGTGGTGGCAGTCATTTCCTTTTCCGGGCACGCACGTCCGTTCGCGGGCAGCAAAAGCGTTAGGACTTCGACGCCTTCAAGGAAGTACCTAGTTTTAATTCTAATTTTTATATTTATTTAGGTTCTTATGTGTCCTATCTAGCCGTCACTTTCTTTCCTTTCCCTGACGAAGGCCTTGTGGCCGTATTGTTGGCTATTTTCTGTGTCTTTTGTTCTCGTAATACGAATCACCTTTTTTCGATTTCGTTTTCACACCCATCCGTTATAAATAACATTGGATCTTCATTTATATCTTCTTCCGGTATGGGTGTCATAGCGTACGTATATGTTTTACAAGTTCTTTCTTTTATCTATTGTTTCTTTCTCTCTGAGTTATCTTTCAAGTTATTTAGTTGATATCATTACTGGCTATCTCCGCCAGAGGTGTAAATTCCTGGATGATACTCAAATCCTTTTCTTGTATACTTCAGGTTCGTTCAGTTCCTTCTTTGGTGTTAATAGTGACTTCGTATAATGGTAGTTTAAATGTACATGGCATACAATCAGCAACTCATAAAGATGGAATCAAATTCGTATTGATCCTTCACAACTTTTAATAACTTAATAAAGCAACACATATAATGAGTTATTTCAAATGATAGAGTTCGCATAGAGGCCTTTACTGGGTCTTTGTACTTCAGGTTAACTCATAAATGAATTCTATGTCTCGTAACTTTCGTAGTCCTCTTTAACTTATTCTTTCTCCAGTAGACTTCCTTAGTCTATCCCAAAAATCCTGCTCCTATTTCCTCATATACCAATGCTATTTATTAGCATTCCATAACTTGATTTGTTACTTAAATATCTTCCTCGACGAACTGGTCAGACAGGTCTCTATAAACTAACTGCTCCTAGCAACAAAATTCATCCTCATGCATAAATAATTGTATGTGCAACCCTTCTGATACTTACTAAAGTGAGAGGGCATATTTGAAGTTTCTTCTATAAAAGTCGACATTCACATTTTCTGAAAATCATATGCAATTTGGATACTTCAAACCTTGTTCAATATGGCTCCTCACTTATAATATCTATAGTTTCCTTCAATGTTTACAGCCTTTTGGTTACTTTACACGCAAGTCGATTACTAAACCATCCGTTGTTCCTTGGTACATAGACGTAAAGTTCTCGGTAATGAACTGGCAAAATCGTTATCTTCATCACAAAGATTCTCCTGTAAAACTTTGAAAATCTATTTTTTTTTTTTTCTGGGTGCAAATAAAATATAAATCATAGCTCAAATACTTACAAAAACAAACATAGTCATAAACGTTGATCGTTTTCAGAAATTACACCCTTAAACTGTGTACCCACAGAATCCAAATCATGCTAGAAAAACTCCCGATTTGGGGAATTGATGGCTGGAAAAAGTAACTAGTTTTCTCTTTTTTAACATAAGCACCCTATTCAGTAAAACGAAGGGGGGGTTAATCTGAGTCCGCACAGCGTTCACATGACCTGCTCAAATCTGTCTGAAGGGGGGACATTGGCTCAGGAATGTCCAAAAGTCTTCTAATGGACCTTCTGGTCATTTCCTCAGTGGTGGTTTTTTTCTTGCTACAAGCTTCTTGTTTCACCGCTTTTTTTTTCCCCCCAATCTTTTTACCGTTAAATTTATTAGGGAAGGGGGGGGGGCAAAATTTTTTTCGTTTTTTGTTTTCTCGAACTTTCTTTATTTACAACTCAAGATAATTCATCACTATTTGTTAACATGAACCAGGTATTCTGAAAGACCGTTGTCAGTTAGCAATATTATTATTTTTTCATTTATTATTTTCTCCTTGTGAGCGGTTATGGAAGCCATAAATGTTTAAATCTCACCAAAAACAACGTAGCAATGAATTAAGGTTTTGGCAAAACCCACGGTGACATGGGCTTTGCACGTGAAATTGTTTGTCAGGTTTTTACATTTTGTGACCTATTTAAGACTTTGATAGTCTACAATGCCCTTTTCTATGGGACCTAGTTAAATTTGGTTAAGATGTTTATACCCCCAGGACTATTAAAATTAGATTTAAATGCTGCATGTGTATGTTATACGGATTGGGTCGTTCTAAGGGGGGGGGAGGGCTCCCTCATTTGCGTTTTGTATTTTCCGGAGATCAAAAATATTATCCGGATTATGTTTCGAAATCAATGTCTCCTCCCAGGATAAAAAAGATGGAAAATCATGCCTTAGGTATAAAGCGTCGACTGAATGGAATGTTTTTTCCGCTCCTGGCTGCCCTTTCCTTGTTCAATGTATGTTACGGATCTATTTATTAGATTTAAATGACTCGGCGTATCAAAAAAAATGCTGGGGTTTAGCCGTGCAAGAGGGTTAGGCCTCGCCATTAGTGCCGCGGGTTTATAGAATATGTGGATACAACTTTTTACGGGTACTTTTCCTGTGCCACGCGAAATAAAATGCGGAAATATGACGCCATTATCGCCCGTGGGAAGGTCACCTGCTGGGTCTATGGTACTTGGTTACATGTGCCCCGTGTTACGCTATCCGGGTCCCATGAGCAAGAAGTGTCATGTGGCCT
The DNA here is from genome assembly GCA_024509875.1 of Oreohelix idahoensis. Lineage (NCBI taxonomy): Eukaryota > Metazoa > Mollusca > Gastropoda > Stylommatophora > Oreohelicidae > Oreohelix > Oreohelix idahoensis. Next base: position 598,585 of record JAMPIV010016654.1, on the reverse strand, counting down.
TGTATTTCAACGGGTCAAAGGAAAAATTTGGCTTTACAACGTACCCCAGTTATATAGCGCTGTATTCCCATAATATATGAAATCAAGTGGTAGAACTCAGCCCCGTGTTAGTTCGGATATTAATCTAAGGTATGAGATTAATTAAATTATATTAATGATTGAAGAGTCGTGCATTAATGATTCAAATTTTCGTAAGCTGTAATGAACAGCATGGGCTCATTTCTGGACTGTTGACAACAACTTGCCCACGTATAATAGCCACGATTGTTCATACTGACATATTGTTTGCTGGAACATGTAAGGATACTTATGAAGGAAGTATTTACAACGGGAAATTTCAATTGTTATATGCTGAACTGTACATGGAACTTTGTTGTGAATGTCGTGGGGTATGCACGTAGTTTTGTATGAATACGTGTGGACTTAAAAACATGCCCGTGATGGGCTTGCGATACCTTTATTTTACGTTTTCGAGGTAAAATGGTTAACAAAAAAAAAAACATGCCCCTGTAAATTGTTATTTTTTAGCCCAGCACGTTTAGCTCTTTTACATAAAGGAATAATCAAATAGTAATATCTTATATACAAAACAGAAACGTCGAAACGGGGGGGGGGGGCCCCCCCGGTTTTCTGATGTGTTGCAAGCTAACAATCAATACTTTACCATTAGAGTGTCGATTTTTTTACTCCTTTTTGGAATTAATAATAAAGGAACCGGAAGGAACAGCATCAAACACCCAAAACCAAGCGTCCACGTCCGCACAACTGGTGGCCATTAGATGGTTTTGGATAATTTTCAAAAGTCGCATTCGAACTTCAAAAAATGAGACATTTTTGCCTTTCGATCCGAAACGGACAAATTATTAATGCAAAAACTTTTTGTACCGGTGACGACCATGTGCACCCTTGACAACAGTACACGAACGGTATCTGCAAAAGTTCATCCAACATACAATGTCCTTCAATAAACAATTTTATTGTATTGATGCTTTCAAATAAATAAACATAGCAAATATGAAAACGTATTACTAATGCCTTCATTGTTTCAAACAATCTTCGTCGAGTCTGTTGGCGAAGCCCCCGATAATTTGTTACTGGTAAACATGCCAAAAAAAAGATAAGTAACTGATTTTAAATCGATACCATATTTTCGCGACCTGGGGGGTTTGTCCCATAAAGTACGCCATGTTCTTTTTTGTTGTAAAAGCTATGTTAAAATATTGTTTCTGTCTTTTACATGTGCGGCAGGGTATGGATGGGCGGCGAATTAAAATTTAGGGGTTCTATGGGCTCTTTGGATAGCTACGAATTGATTGTAATTGTTCTTAAAAGCCCGTGGATTAATAGCAAATATCGCGGATGAACGCGTCTCGAAATACATTGTCTGTGATCGTGTCCGTTCGGACTTTGGATTAATTCCACCTTGGCACATGTTATGGTTGTAATAGTCCGTGTTATAACTATGGTCCGCCCCCCTATTCTAAGTGGAATTTGGTTCTATTTTTTATTTCAGTTACTTTAACTAATTGAGCTTGTAATGCATCTATTGCGATGTAATTTTTTTTCTGATCCTTCACATTCTTTCAGTTGTAATAGTTTTTGTTGTAAGCAACCGTAAATGAGTCCCATGTAGGCGGACGTTCACTAATTGATGGTGTACAACAGGTGTTAACCCAGCATTATCTATTGCATAATCTTCATTCTTTAAAATTCTTCCCATCTTTCCATAAAAACAGTCTATTCAACCTTTTTTGCAAATGGGGAATTTTTATTGTGAATAATGTCCCCTTTGTTTTGTATGCTTAATAATTTCTGTAAATCCTTGGTTAAACCATTGTATTGTTTGTTTCTTCATTTCATCCTTTATTAAATTAATATTAAATTCTATAATTTATTATTGTATATATAGAAGTATAGAATATATTGATTAAATGTATGTATGAGTTTATATATAGAGGATGAATTAGGTGACTTTGCCACCAATTTGCAGTGATGTACCAAGAAATGGGCAATGCACTTATATTGCACATGAATATTACCCATAATATATACAATGATTAATTATTAAACTTCTATAAACATTATTAAAGACGATAATAAATATAATTTTAGTACAAGCTTATCTCAGTTACTTACAACAGTGGGAACTTGGGAGTGACAATTAAGATTAAATAACCTAATTATTTGGAAATAATACCCATAATTATTGAATATTAATATTAAGTGCATGATAAATAATTTCAGCACCTTATATAACTAACTATCATAACTATTTATGAAGATATTAGCGGGAATATAAATATATAATATTTTTACAAAAAATATTATAGATTTGTGAAAAAGTTATAAATAACCAGTACGGAATACTGGTTCAATTTCTTATATTTAATTCATTCATTCGTTTGAGTAATTATAATTATCGACATTTAGATTCTAGTGGTGATTACCAAGACATAAGTAATTGAATAACTTAAATAATTTAACTTCAAGAATGCTTACTCTGGATCATTTCATTAAAATTGGAAAAGATTGTAACAAAAAGGGAGATGCACTCTTGGAATTTGCGGAACAGCAACTTGCAAACCACGAAAGAAAAGAGGCTGAAAGGACAGCTATTGCTAAGGCAGAGATGGAAGAACTTGAAAGAAAAGAGCCTGAAAAGAAAGCAGAATTAAGACAAGAAGAAGAAAGAAAGATGGCAAGAGATGAAATCCTACGGCTTAAATTGGAAACAGCAAAACTTAATTCACAGAGTGCTGCAGCAAGCCAAAATGATAATGCTCAATCAGGATCTTCATCCAACCGACTTAAAGGCAATTATTACTTTAAGCTACCACCTTTCAAATTACACGTGGACGACCTTTCAGCATGGCTGGCGCGCTTTGAGGATATATGCAAGGTCAATAACCTTGACAAAACTGCATGGGCACTTAAACTTAAGGAATTTCTGGATGGCGAACCTGCAAGTGCAGCACAAAATATTGATCCTACATTAGCAACAGACTATGAGGCCATTAAGACTTTGTTATTACGTCGTTTCCACTTGAACGAAGAGGCATGTAGATTACGTTTCAAAAGTTTATTGCCAGATAATAATAAAGATTTTACAGGATTTATTGCTAACATACGCAATACTTTTAACAGATGGGTTGAACTGGCAGGTGTCAACAAATCTTACGACAAATTAGTGGATTTGTTATTGAGGGATAAAGTATTATCTTCTGTCAGCCCACCATTCTTTGCTTATCTGCAAGAAAGAAAACCAGAAACTATTGATGAGTTAGAAAAAATGTCTTTAAATTACTGCACAGCTCATCCGAATGCTAATATTTCTGGCTCGTTGATAAGAGAACCTCTTCCTGTAGCCTCCAATATGGCATATCATAGTAATAACAAACCAAGAACACACAGTGTAGACAGAGGTAGGTTCAAAGGAAACTATGACATTAATTTTCATAATGGACAGAATAACTTTAACAATAACTTTAATAGAGGAAGACAACAAAACAGAAATTATTCACCTCAGTCAAGATACAACAGTAATCCACGTAACTCAAGTTATAATCGGTCATATCAATATAATAATGGTAACAATTGGAAGAATAGCGATAATTATAACTCGAGACATCGAGATAACAATTACAATAGACGACAACGGGATAATTCAACTAATTATTCTCGTAATCGTTCTCATTCTCGTGGATCTTCACATTATAACCATAATACCGGGGCAGCAGTTACAAATGATATCACCCCTAAGGTTCAGGTTCCACCTAACGATAAAACAATGCATTCTTCTGCTGCATGCTTTGCTATAAATTATAACGTGGCGAATAGTTGCCCACAATGCAATCTTATTTTTCAGAAAGCAAAGGAGACAGTGCTAAACTGCGGACACATTCCACCAGAAGTAGGTCTTGCAGCCAATGATGGAACAGGCTCTCTGATTTTTAACAGAGGGATAGTTAACGGTTCTATAGTTTCTGTATTGAGAGATTCGGGGTCCACAACCATTGGAGTGCGACAGTCGCTGGTACATCCTAGCTGTGCAACGGGGGAATATGTCCGTTGCATGACTTTTGGGGGAACTATGGAGTTGTACCCCACAGCTATTATCCATGTTAAAACACCTTTTTTCACAGGGAACGTGAAGGTATGCATGCTTCAGAATCCGATTGCAGATCTGATGTTGGGACGCATCCATGGTAGTAAGGATTGTTCCCCACAGGAAATTGAGGAATGGGAATTAAATAATGTGCAATCTTATTGCAATGCTAACGCTGTCATTGCAATGGCTACATTACGGGCCAACAAAATGAATACACGTGGCACAGTTTTCTCTAATTTCAGTCTCAGTACGATTCTGGAAATCGATGAGGAAAAGGATAAGACTCTCCTACAGGATAAAAAGGATACTAAAATACCAGCCCATCCTAAGAAGATTAGAAAATCATTTCGAGGCAGATATGCCTTTTCTCGAAAGAGTGCCGCCAAGTCGGAAGATAGATGTTGGCGACAGGATCATATCAACAGTGATTTGAATAAAATTGTTGAAAATGGGAAAAGAAAAGATGCCCCGAACAAGGGTAATGATGGTGGAGTTCTTATGAACTTAACTAATAAAATTAGGACAAATAAATATGTCAATCACTATGAGACATCATCTCAAAAGACTACCAGATCCAAAAGATTAAATAGAAGAACTATTTATCACGTTAGTGACACTGATCCCACTTACATTGGGAAGGTTGCATATTCTCGCACCGTGTTAGTGCGCAATCTGCCACAAGGTACCAGATGGCAGGCACTTAGTAATTTCTTTAATGACACGGCAGACGTTATGTTTGTACAGTTGTTGTCACCTACCAATGACAGGTATGCTGAAGCTATGGTTACATTTCGTAACAACAAAGATGCTCGGATGGTGATCGAGCGTGATAATGGTGTTTATTTTCACCACCATTCTTTGAGATTGAAATTAGTACCTGATTCTGCGTCACGCAGATAACAGGGTACTGTAACCATATTCGTCACATCTTTGATGACTCAGCATTGTCAGTCATCATTTCTTGACTTTCTTAATCATCTATCTTAATATAGATTGATTTATTGATTTTTTCTTCTCGAAAAACATTTTTTTGATTCTTAACATCTTTAAATTTGTACACATGTTTTCTGTCTTATTTGTTTTTTTTACCATGCCTACAAGAGACAGTAAGTTGTTTAAATGTGTCAACTATGCTCAGCCCCATACAGCATAGATTTATTTGTCATCCATCACGGCTGTCCTGTCATCGTTACTAAAGAAGAACATGCCAGTAAGGATAAATTGGACAGACGAATGTGACAAAACTTTTCGCACTATCTTAAACATTTTTTCATGCCCACCTGTTTTAAGATTAGCAGATGCCACTAAAAAGTTTGTTCTACGTACAGATGCGAGTAATTACGGACTCGGGGCATGTCTACTCCAATATCATGATGATGTCCTTCACCCTGTACTTTATATCTCACGCAAGCTGAAACCTCCGGAGACTAAATACTCGACTGTAGACCGAGAATCGCTCGCCGTAATCTGGGCAAATACCAAATTAGAAAAATTTTTACTGGGATCTCCATTTCTGATCCAGACTGATCAGAAATCTGTGGCAGCATTACGTCGTTCAAACCATAAAAGTGCAAAACTTGCAAGATTTGCTATTGCGTTGCAACCATATGAGTTCGAAATACAATCGATACCAGGAACTGAGAACGTCATAGCCGATACGTTGTCCAGACATCCTACGGATTCAGAATGAATATTACTATTTCAATAAAATTTTCTGACTAATCAAGCATTACATTTGGAATGAACGGTATTAATGCCACGTCAGAATATACAACACTTCAATTGGACTTCCTACTTAAATAAGGACATTTCGAAATAAACTATTGTGATCAAAATATCAAGTTTTACGGATCGTTTGAAAATTTGGACTTCACTTCCACTGTGCGTATCACTCATTTCGATTGAAAACTGTTAAAAAGGAACAATCTCTAATGAAGAAGGGACAAATACGTTGATGACTTATTCAATTTACATTCATAATTTTAATAAAGGAACTAACTATGATTGGATAATCATATCATAATTCGATAATTTGAACCTTGGATTTTAATGAACTTTCATACAAGTCAATAGGAAGTAACAACGATTGGATCTTCATGTCCGATATTGTTAAATTTTCTAGTTATTAAATTAATATATAATAAAATAAAGTCAAAGTGTGATGAAATAAAAAAATAAAATATACTAAGAAAAGATGAAACAAAATAATATCACACCAATTAATATTTTAATTAGTGTAATTATTAAGGTAATATATATTACATTATGACATTTCATATTTATAGTTAAAATGTATGAATTTTTTCTGTTCTTTTCTTCTGATTGCGTTAATTTAATTAGGTATCAATCCTTACACTTCATTTTCACACGCATTCTAATTTAATGTATACTTTAATATTTAGTTTTAATTGTCCGAACTTCTCAATTTTTATTTCTTTTACTCTCTTATACTATTTCCGATTTTCTTCAATTAGATATTAATTAGTTAGTACCATACGTACATATTATAATTAATTATTTTAATTTTAATTAGTTATAATAATTTTAATAACAGCTCACATTATTAGTTAGTCGATACATACAACAAATTAATTAGTTAATTAGTTAGTGACAGTGACATTTCCTTGTTTAATATAAGTTATATGTATGATATGACGTTGATTTTATTATAAGATATTACTGACATGACCCCCCCCCCCCCCGTCTGACAGGAAATCTGTTACGGTGTTATTTTTAAATGACGGCGTCTTGCTGGTGTTAGCCGTGCGCAAAAAAAAACGTTTAGGGGCCATTAAACATTTATAGAATATGTCGATATTTTACGGTATACTGAACGCGAAATATATATGCGGAGATTATGACGCATTCGCGTTGGGAAGGTCACGCTGGGTGACTTGGTTACATGGCCCTTGTTACGCTATCCGTCAAGCAAGAAGGTCGTGTCTTGTATTTCTTCCAAGGAAAAAGGCTTAGTATATAGCCTATATTATATATATGAATCAATGTAGAACTCAGAGTTAGTTCGGATATTAATCTAAGTATGAGATTAATTAAATTATATTAATGATGGAAGGAGAATCGCATTATGATTCAAATTGTAGCTGTCAAGAACTCATGCGCTCATTTCTGGCTGTTGACTACAACAGCGCACGTATATAGCCACGATGTTCATCTGACATATTGTTTTGACACGGACGGATACTTACTGATATTATTTGGAATTCATTGTTATGCTGAACTGTACAAGAAAACTTTGTGAATGTCGGATATCGTCTTTTGTATGAATACGTGTGGACTCAAAACAGAAGGCTTGATCCTTTATTTACGTTTCGGGTTTGGTTCACAGCTGTAAATGTTTACGTTTTCCAGCACGATAGCTCTCCCACAAGGGAAATCAATTAATATCTAATATGCAAATCAGAACGTCGAAGGGATGTTCTGATGGTCAGAGCTAACAATCAATACCAACCATTAGAGAGTGATTTTACTCTTCAATCAATAATAGAAAAACGAAGGAACAGCAGCAAACACCCAAACCAACGCCCGTCACATATGTGACATGGGCAGTGCCTAAGGATTCCAATGCCTCCCCTGTTACTGAGGCCATGTATGTTCTGGAATGCTGGAACTGTACGTATTTCTTTATTTGCTTATACAGTTGTTCCCTTGTGAGCCTTACAGATGCTCCAGTATCTATGCGTGTTCTGTAATTCTTGTTCCTAATGGTGATCAGACAGGAACTCGGGTCGGGATGTATGGTGACTTCATTTTGAGTTATATCAGTCTGAACTATTTGTGGTTCCTCTGTTAGTGGGTGGACTTCATTTAGTTTTCGTCGTTCTTTATTTCGTATTTGGTACCTATGGTTGGAGCTTTTGGTGTTGATATATCTGCTGCGTACACGGCTAAAGATCCCTCCTAACGCGTGCCAAGTCCATTTCCCTGCATTGGATGACTTCTGGAGAAACTGTGCTGGGTATTGGTTCTTTGTTGTCCATAACTGTGATTTCCCTGTGGATAGTGTTGTTGACTTTGGTATCCGCCATCTCTTGAGTTCTGCCATTGATTAACCGGAAACTGCCTGTGGTGGTTGTCTGCTTCTATAATGTGTTAGAAATATGTCTTTTTTTATTACAATTATAGCAGATGATTGTGGACAAATTGTGCACATTCTGTCTTTGTACTGGTCCACATGAATTATGTTGTACCTCACGTCCATTGTGGTTATGGTGTCTGTGGGTGTCAGGTCGACGCCTTTGTTGCCTTGCATGGTCTACTTCCATGGGCCCGTGATCTAGGACTGCATCAAACCTTGGCTTCCTGCCAAATCTCTGGTAAAATCTCTTGCGGATATTATCTTCTGCTACTGCTGCCTGAATTGTCTCCGTTATTGTCTTCGTATCTTTAAGGATAACATGGAGTTTCAGATTGTCGGCATGGAGGCCATCGACAAATATACCCACTAAATGACACTGGAGCTCTTGTGACGGGATAGATCCATCCAAAAATGCTTCTTCTGCAAAATTCAGCAAACGGTCACCGTAGAATTGGACTGGTTCATTCCTTTCATGTCTTATCTTTCTAAGAAACGACGAAGCGAGCTGGGTGTCAGTTATGTCGCTGTATCTGCTCCCTAGTTCCTTTTTGAGGGAGTCATATGTCTTGTCTGGATAGAGTTTCATACGCTTTCGTAAGAAATCAGTGACCAGCGAGTCACTGGATAAAAATGCAACTCGTTTTTTATCTGCATTTGTAATAGCATTTATAATTGAAGAAAATGTTTCACTATTCATGAGCCACTTCATAAAACGTTTCGTCTCTTCTGTGAAAGGAGTTATCACCCATCTTATTTGGTTGAATTTGGCGCAGTGGTCAACATTGGACAGTGTATCTGTTATCTTCTATAGGGCTATCGCGGTTGACTCCTGCTCACTGGGGAGCGGAATATTAGAAGCTTGTGCCTGATGGTATTGCTGTTGAAGTAGTGGCGTCTCCATTTGTTGTTGATGTGCCAGTTGCGGGTCATATAATGGGTCCATTATTTGTTTTAGTTATATCCGATTTGTTCAGTATTTCTTCTAATGTCACTCAGAGGTACCATAAAGTCTTGTGTTACCGCGCGGGAATGTGTTGGGATTCAATTATAAATGTATAGTCTTAATTTTTGTTTGCTGTATCATTCAAGTTACGTTACTGGTGTGCCAACAGAGTTAGATATTCTTGACAATTTTAATCACCAGGTTCGTTCCGAAATTCCTCTATTATGATATATGTTTTGTGACATTTAGTAGCATTCTTTCAATCCAATAATAACTTCAGAATTTTTAACAGGATTTGTGCAAGAAGTCTTCTGTGATCAAGGACAAACATTTATTGGCTTAAACACAAATTCAAAAAAGTCATTTGCATGCGTTTACAAATCTTCAAGAAAAGGCAGTGTCGTGATATACAAATATTCTTCCTCCGCGAACTTCTATCCAATGTGGTACAAATATTTCATCTGAATCCCCTTCTTTAAGTTTCTCAGGTTTATCCAACTTGGATGTAAATGATAATTGAACCTCTACCTCTCTTCTAACTTGTGATAATTCAATGTTTGAGAGCTCAGTTTCGTTTCTTATAGTTTCAAGCTGGTCTTCCGACATTTAGGCATTTCTGGCCTAACAAAATTTTACTATGAAAATAAAAATGTCACTCAAAGCAGTACTTACGTGAATCAAAATTCACTATAATGTAAAAATTATCTGCTTAACACAAAGTTGATATCTTGATAGCTTCAAGAATAGAGGTTAGATGGCCAAGGACTTTTGTAGTTAGTACGAGCTGTGCCATGTTGCAGCGTACCGAGTACTAATCTACGTCCGTGCAAGTTGGCTTCTCTGGATCAACTCTTCAGGTTTTTGAAATCTTGCTACCGCATAGTGGTGGACGATTTTACCACCTTTTGGTTGGCTATTCTAATATTTTATTATTTATTTCATTGGGTGTCGTTATGCTTACCGATAACCGTATTGGCTATTTACGACACCGGTTGCTAAACACCTCCCGCCAAGAGTTAGCGGTGGGCTGCCCACTTAACCTAGTTTCGACTAGTTTCAGTTTCAATCTAATTCTAGCGTAACTCGAGTCTTTATTTCATAAAACGCCGTAACTGTTCTTGCTAATCTAACTGATAACTTAGCACGAATAATGATATAGTATCAGTAGTAGGCCTTCCGGTGACAAAATATCCATGTAATCTGGAACGTTTTGATCATTTGCACACCAGATGTTGTGGCAGGACTTGGAAATGTACCAAGTCCCACAAGAAAGTGCAGCAACGTTGACGCTGTATTGCTCAGGGTTCTCAGTCAGATTTTCAACCATAGAGTACACAATGAAGTTGATTTACCTACATGGTGGAATTGCGATGAGATGTACAGACTCTCGTGTTGGCTATGCAGGTAATCCTGAAAGCGGCTGAAGGATTTACAACAGGTCCAAAGCTCAATGGAATGTATCACATGCCACCGCTTAAAGTATTCATGGATGCCAGAACAATTCTGACATCACAATGTTAGCACGCCTGGATGAACTAGTCAGCTGGTGCAGAATGAGCTTTGAACCTAAGAAGTCTAGAAGTCTATCAGTCAGGAAAGAGATGATATCTGTGTCACATTATGGTTTCAAACCAAAGATTCTCTACTGTCATTGGGAACATGTGAAAAGTCTTGGCAGGGTGTATTATGCCTCCTTAAAAGACTCAAAGGCAGTTCAACAGACAATATAAATGGCAGACAGAGGACTAAAGGTCATAGAACAAAGCAGACTCCTACGAAGTTCAAACTGTGGTGCCTTCAGTTCATGTTGTTACAAAAATTGCTATGGCCACTACTTATGTATGAAATAAGAACCAGTTAAGTAGAAGCTATAGAGCAAAAGGTCAACAAGTTCATGAGGAAATAGCTAGTGGATTTGGCCATGGCGACATCCGCTGGTGGTCCAAGACATCAAACAGGGATATGGTTATTCAGGAGATACGAGGAGCTGAGAATGATACAAGGGTGCTTAAAGCGGTGCAGCGGGCCGAACAAGGCCAATGGACTACATGGGACGGAACCCTTCAAAGATCCTTGACAAGGAATAAATTGATGCATATGGCATCTCTTAGACTCAGCATCATTATCAGATCAATGTATGACCTCCTGCCATAGTCCGCAAACCTATCATGATGACAACGCTCCAATACGAAATGTTTCATTTTAACATGTCAAGTGCCAAACCAATAGCAATCAACCTGCGTACTTTGTGAGGTAGGGGCTATCCCCACTACACTCGCATTGGAGAACTCGTGTGTGACACATAAGATGTGATTTTTTCACAAGTCGCTCCATATAAGGCATTTTCTCTTCCATCACAAATTTATAGATCCTATCACTGGTAATATCTTCGCAGAAGGACAGCTTATCGTAACTATCACCTGCAACAAATCTTCCCGGAAACGATTATATCATTTTTCGTGTTTCAAATCCCATTTTTTTCTTAAGTTCGTGTCTTTAATATGTCACTAGATTGATATCTTCCGACTTTTTCTTGTGCAAAAAAACAACTATCACGCAACAAACCTGTATTCTTGTCTCCTCCCAGACAGAAATCTCACTCGTAACAGAATTTCACTCTACTGACCCAGGAGGCAATTTGGGTTCAAATGAAAGTCAGTGATTACAAAAATCAATAAAGATGATAAATGAAACCTAGACATGACAAGAATTGAAGGAGGAAAGTGTAAACAAGTAAATGAAAATCACAAATACTGTCTGAAGGTGGGATAAATGAAAGGGAAGAGGACATAATGATTTCAAGGATGGCACAGAACATGTAACGAGTGAGGTGATTTCTTCAGAGAGGGAAAACTCTCTGATCAAGCATTTTGATTTGTCAATCTTAAAGGGCACGACAAGTTAGTCTGTTTCGTTGCGATATAAATGATTGCCTAAAGAGGAGAATTGTTTCATAGTAAGAAGATAGATGTCGTAACATGAACATAAACTATACAGAAGCAGAGTGAACTACGCTAAGAAGTGCTGCAAAACGCATGAGATGCGCAAATACTCAACTGTGGATACATACCACATGATCTAATAAGTGTCGTGTGCTCGATAATACGTTGGTAGTAATTGTTTTACTTCCTTTTCTGTGTAGCTGTTTTGAATTAGAAGAAGATGCTACAGATGGATCGGGCACACATTGAAAAACATGTTGATAGCATTACTGGACAATCTCTGTTCTTGAATCCCCATGGTAACAGAAGCAGGGAAAGACCACAGAAGACACGAAAAAGAGAACTGGAGACAGGTATTAAGGGAATGTAGAGGACATTGAACGGCTTAGAGCAGATGGCACGGGAAGTAATACTTGTTTGTTGACGGCCTATGCTCCTTTATGAGTAGAATGATGAAAGGAGAAGATGAAAATTTTTTTGGGTTGTTTTCCATTTATCAAGATTAGATGTAAGAAATGAGTAATAGTATAACTGAATGGATCGCAAACCGGAAGACATAACATATGTTATGTATTTTCTTTAGATCAGTTTCGGCCACACAATCATATAAGGGACAACACATTAGTGTCACTGCGTTTATTATGTATTCTTTAACAAAAAAGGCAAAAACGTCAGTTTACTGTTAAAGGTTGAATTATTCATTCAGTTTCGCTCGTACCATAGTGCAGACTGTGATACAGATCACTCATTGTTTTGCTACAAAATCAGAGCACAAACAAGAAAACTCCATCGATTCAGACATGAAGGGAAACCACGCATCGATACCAGCAAGATGTCAGACCATGCCATGATCGCTCAATTTACCTCGACCTTTACGAAAGCACTTAGTAGCCCACGGTATGGCGATACTGTTACAGAGAACTGGCAGCACTTGCAGAACACCATTTATAATGCTGCGCTTGCTAACTTTTGTACGAAAACAGACAAGTCAAATTAATGGTTTGATGCTTCATCAGATGTAATGACACATGTTATTGATGTTATTGAAGCTAAGCGCAGTGCTAAGATTGAACACAAACGTTCACCGAGTGCTAGAACCATACATATCCAGAAAGCGACGTAAAGCAAAGTCCAATAAACTGCTCGACATTGTGTAAATACGTCTTGGCTCCAGCTCAGCGAGAACATCCAGACCGCAGCGCAAACAATGAACATGCACGACATTCCCTGAAAAATAAGACGGGCACCGCTAACAACCATCAGCAGGAAGAAACTAACCGATGAAGGTAAGCAGATGGAGAAGTGAGACGAGCATTACCCTGAGCTTTACGCTAGATAAAATACCGTCACGCCTGCAGTTATTGACCCTGTCAAGTGCCTGCCAACTATGGAGGAGATGGATGCTGAGCCAACATTGGAAGAATTCAGCAAGGCCATTGATAGCTTGGCAGTTGGCAAAGCACCAGGCAGTGATGAAATTCCTCCCAATTTAATCAGATGATGTAAGAGCAAAGTACTACATCCCCACCAACGGGCTGATCATCCGTTTGCCAGTCACTTCGATTACGGAAACAACAGCAAATGGATTGATTTGCCGTTGCCCTAAAGACGCCAATAGGCATGATGGGAAACAATGGCAAAGAAAACCTATCTGCTGTTGCCCTAAGACGCCACTAGGCGTAATGGCCACTGACTGCTTTGACGGTCGGTGGCTAAGGACGGAAGAAGAAGAAGAAGACTACATCCCCTGCATATGGTGCTGCGCCGGTCTGGGAAGAGACTATTGTACTTTAAAACATGCGAGATGTAGCACTATATGAAAATAAAGGAAACAGAAGTGATTGCAATAACTATAGGGGTATCTCTCTTCATAGTATTCTTGGTAAGGTTATCGCAAGTTATCTTAATGCGACTAAACAAGTTAGATAAGTGCATGTATCCAAAGTCGCAGTGTGAATTCAGAGCTGGTAGATCAACAACAGACTTGATCTTTTCTCTCCATCAACATAATGAGAAATCAAGAGAGCAGAGAGGGTCTTTATATATGGCCTTCATAGACCTCACAAAGGCATTTGAAATGGTCATCAGTGATAGACTCGTCAAAATACTCCTGGCAATAGATCATTATCAAAGACACATGTGTGGACTGTGTCTACCACACTCTGTCCTTTGTCTCGTTCTCTAGAGGCAACACATACAACTGCCAGCTTTCCTGAAAGGGAATCAAGAAGACAGTCACCTCCACAATTTGTAATGATTTAATATTAAACAATGAACGTTCCTGGCATACAACATTCGTGGTATAAAATGGCTCAGACGCAAAATTCTTGGTCAGGTTAACAATCGTGGCATAGCATTCGTCAGACACCGCATTCCAGAACTATTTCTATAAACTGCTAAATATACACAAAGCACTGGTTTCTTCCATAATAGCTTCCTTTCTTTTCTTTTGCACCGCACTGTGCGCTACAAAACTCGGTGACGTCACAGGCATACAAGTTGCGCACCATTTTCACACAAACAACCACTAATATCATTAATATGCATATGCTCAAGCTCGAGCTGTAATAAAGAAATCAGTCCGTGCAATCTCATTCATCAAAATATCTGATACAAACATCATAATAAAAAAGCTCCATGTGGAGCACAGGTGAGTAGGGAATGTACCAAACAGGTATGATTCTGCAGGCGCGCTGCAGGCGCGTGACTTTTATATAGCAAAAATTCTGCAGGCGCGTGACTTTTATATAAGCGCAATCTGCAGGCGCAAGATGGCGGACTTGAGCTAACAAGGGGAGGTTATATGGGTCAAGATGGCGGACTTGAGCTAACAAGGGGGAGATTATTTGGGACAAGATGGCGGATTTGAGCTAACAAGGGGGAGATAACAAGAGGGCGGGATGACTTTTTATATAAGGAAATACTCATTACGCAGGTGGAGCAGCAGGCGGGATGACTTTTTATATAAGGAAATACTCATTGTGCAGGTGGAGCATCAGGCGGAGGGTGATGACTTTTTATATAAGGAAATACTCATTGTGCAGGTGGAGCATCAGGCGGGATGACTTTTTATATAGGAAAATGTGGCAAGATGGCGGACTTGAGATAACAAGAAGAGAGTATATTTAGACTGAAGAGGAGGGACAAGATGGTGGACTTGAGATAACAAGGGGAGGTTATTTTTAGATAACAAGAAGAGGAGGGACAAGATGGCGGACTTGAGATAACAAGGGGGAGATAAGTAGGTTGTTGTATTGGGTGACTTTGTATATAAGAAAATACTCAGTGTGCAGGTGGAGCATTAGGTGGGGTGACTTTTTATATAGGGAAAATGTGCAGGTGGAGCATCAGGCGGAGTGACTCTTTATATAAGAAAAATGTGCAGGTGGAGCATCAGGCGGGGGGTGATGACATTTTATATAAGGGAATTGAGGTGGAGCAGCAGGCGTTGGCGCATGACTTTTTATATAAGGAAATACTCAGTGTGCGGGAGGAGCAGCAGGCGGGATGACTTTTTATATAAGGAAATACTCAGTGTGCGGGTGGAGCAGCAGGCGGGATGACTTTTTATATAAGAAAATACTCATTGCGCAGGTGGGGCATCAGGCGAGATGACTTTTTATATAAGGAAATACTCAGTGTGCAGGTGGAGCAGCAGGCGGAATGATTTTTTATATAAGGAAATACTCATTGTGCAGGCGGAGCATCAGGCGGAACGACTTTTTATATAAGGAATTGAGGAGGAGGGTAGGAGGAGGTGGATGACTTTTTATATAGTAATATATTAGTGTTTATTTTTAGATAACAAGAAGAGACTATATTTAGACTTGAGACATGACTTTTATATAAGGAAAACGGGCAGGTGCGCTGGAGGGGCAAGATGGCGGGATGACTTTTTATATAAGGAATTGAGGAGGAGGGTAGGCGGAGGAAGATGGTGGGGGTCACTTTTTATATAAGGGCTTATGAGGAGGGCAGGCGGAGCAAGATGGCGGGATGACTTTTTATATAAGGAATTGAGGAGGCGTGTAGGCGGATGCGGATGACTTTTTATATAGTAATATATTAGTGTTTATTTTTAGATAACAAGAGGACGTTATTTATAGACATATATTAATTCTGCAGGAGTGATGCAGGGGCAAGATGGTGGGATGCCTTTTTATATAAGGGAAATGTGATGGCGCTTTGTGGTGACCCGTGACTTTTATATAGCACTATATTAGTTCACTAATAGTGTGTTGTGGTCGAGTGGAGGTTTTTTTTTTTTTGTGGTGGGGGTGATGAGGCAGGGGTGTAATGTACCAGGTGGGGTTAGGTTAGGGGTGATATTTTTGTGTGATGTGGTATGGTTTTGGATGTGGAAGAGAGATATTTTAGATGTTGAGGGGAGATGTGGTGAAGTTGTCAGGATGCATCTGTGTACATTTTTGGGGTGTAGCAGGCGAGTGGACCAGCATTGAGAGGTGGGAATGAAGAGACGTCGGTGACGAGGTACGGGTGTAATGTAGCAGGTGGGGTTAGGTTAGGGCGGATTTTTGTGTGTTGTGGAATTGTTTTGTTACGTGTGTTGGTGTGTTTGTTTATAGAGTCTACAACCGCGTGACTTTTATATAACGAAAATGTGTTGGAGGAGCTATGGAGGAGCAAGATGGCGGGATGACTTTTATATAAGGAAAATCTGGAGGAGCGATGGAGGAGCTCTGGAGGGACAAGATGGCGGGGTGACTTTTTATATAGGGAAAATGTGTAGGTGCAAGATGGCGAGATGACTTTTTATTTAAGGAATTGAGGTGGAGCATCAGGCGGAGGGTGATGACTTTTTATATAAGAAAATACTCAGTGTGCAGGTGGAGCAACAGGCGTTGGTGATGACTTTTTATATAGGAAAATACTCCGATGACTTTTTATATAGTAATATATTAGTGTTTATTTTTAGATAACAAGAAGGCGTTAGTTATAGACATATATTAACTCTGCAGGAGTGATGCAGGGACAAGATGGTGGGCTGACTTTTTATATAAGGAATTGAGGAGGAGGGTAGGAGGAGGCGGGTGTATATATATATATATATATAATTGATAAAGGGTGTTGCTATACAACTGGTAGATAATGTTTGTCGTAGCTTTTATCAGGTAGGTAATAGGTGTTTATATTGCTGTCTGAGCCGAGATGATAGTGATGACAATGTGAAAGTAAGGGGTAAGAAATAGTTTTATCACAAGGTGATCGTGTGAGAGAAAGGACAGTCTCTGGATAGAATAATTTATCACACAACAAGAAGTGATGAAGTGTTTAATCCGTTGGGGAGCGGGTTGAAGACCGGAACTGTAAGTTTTTACCGAGACCAGCCTTTGTTACTCGTGTGATTTAATTACCAAGGGGGGAAATTTTTTTTTTGACAAGAGGCAGAAATTTGATTACCAAGAGGGCGACATTTTTTTTGACAAGGGGCAGTATTTTTTGGTAAGGGGCAGTCTTTTTTTTTGACAAGAGGCAGAAATTTGATTACCAAGAGGGCGACATTTTTTTGTCAAGGGGCAGTATTTTTTGGTAAGGGGGAGTCTTTTTTTTGACAAGAGGCAGAAATTTGATTACCAAGAGGGCGACATTTTTTTTGACAAGGGGCAAAGAGGGCGACATTTTTTTTGACAAGGGGCAGTATTTTTTGGTAAGGGGGAGTCTTTTTTATTTTTTTGACAAGAGGCAGAAATTTGATTACCAAGAGGGCGACATTTTTTTTGACAAGGGGCAGTATTTTTTGGTAAGGAGCAGTCTTTTTTTTGACAATAGGGAGAAATTTGGTTACCAAGAGGGCGACATTTTTTTGACAAGGGGCAGTATTTTTTGGTAAGGGGCAGTCTTTTTTTGACAATAGGGAGAAATTTGGTTACCAAGAGGGCGAACTTTTTTTGACAAGTGGTGAGAATTTTTTTAAAGAAGTATTTGCCGGTTGATCTATTTACCTATAGGTTGGCCATTTTGTGGAGGCCTGGGAGAAAATTTTGGGATCGTCTTTGGTGTTTGGAAGAAAACCTTTCACTAAAGTTTGAAAATAAGCAAGAAAGAAGTCTCACTACCTTCCATCTACCGTGTCTGTGACACATCGTTGGTATTTCGTCGAAAGATAAAGTGTACAAACTCAAAGGAACTCAAAGGTCTTATATGTATAATATTGTGTATGCGTAGTCAATAACAAGGGCTTTTTGTGTGTCACGCCAGTTTAGGTCTAGGTACACTACGCAAAAGTGATATCAGCAGAACTTTGTTATCTATGTAGTATGTTACTAAGGTTTTTTTTTTTGACGTGAGTGGCGGTTTTACGTATAGTGGGATGTAGGATAGGGGAGGATTTTTTTTTAAATCTACTAATCACATATGTTTCATTCATTCATTATTTACGGAGCTTTTTGTGTATTTCATGAAAGTTTAGAGTCAGTTTCAAACATTTTAAAAAAACGCAACAACCACGTGCTTGTAACCTCACTAGAAAGAAACAGGCTTGATGGCCAGTGTGAAACAGCGCGCGTAAAACTTGACTTGTTTTAAAATCCTCGTACCATAGAGGGTACTGTTAGGTCTAAATATAGCTAGCTAGAAAAACGTAAAAAAATAGATAACAGGCAGAGTTTTCTTTAGTATTGGTAGACGAAAAAACTTATCTACAACGAGATTTACTTGTGTAAGACTAAAACTGCTACTTATTTCTGTTCACGTCATTGCAGACAACCTCAAAACACAAGAGAGCAATAGTAGAAACAAACTTTTTAGATATGACTTACCAAAGTTTTTTTTCGCATTTGTCAACCATTTTAAGAAAAACCAACACGCACGTGTTTTTTACCACGCGTTGTTAAACTCGATTGATGGTCTGCGCTCGCGAGGAAGACATTATCAAATGTAATCGCTGAATGATGCATACTGCTATAGTCCGTTAGGGTGGGTAACGTCAGCGTTAAATATAGACTATCGGAAACAAGTTTATGTTCCTTTGAGTTTGTACACTTTATCTTTCGACGAAATACCGACGATGTGTCACAGACACGGTAGATGGAAGGTAGTGAGACTTCTTTCTTGCTTATTTTCAATCTTTAGTGAAAGGTTTTCTTCCAAACACCAAAGACGATCCCAAAATTTTCTCCCAGGCCTCCCCAAAATGGCCAACCTATAGGTAAATAGATCAACCGGCAAATACTTCTTTAAAAAAATTCTCACCACTTGTCAAAAAAAGTTCGCCCTCTTGGTAACCAAATTTCTCCCTATTGTCAAAAAAAAAGACTGCCCCTTACCAAAAAATACTGCCCCTTGTCAAAAAAATGTCGCCCTCTTGGTAATTAAATCACACGAGTAACAAAGGCTGGTCTCGGTAAAAACTTACAGTTCCGGTCTTCAACCCGCTCCCCAACGGATTAAACACTTCATCACTTCTTGTTGTGTGATAAATTATTCTATCCAGAGACTGTCCTTTCTCTCACACGATCACTTTGTGATAAAACTATTTCTTACCCCTTACTTTCACATTGTCATCACTATCATCTCGGCTCAGACAGCAATATAAACACCTATTACCTACCTGATAAAAGATAAGACAAACATTATCTACCAGTTGTATAGCAACACCCTTTATCAATTATATATATATATATATATATATATATATATATATATATATATATATATATATATATATATATATATATACATATATATATATATACACCCGCCTCCTCCTACCCTCCTCCTCAATTCCTTATATAAAAAGTCATCCCACCGTCTTGCCCCTGCATCACTCCTGCAGAGTTAATATATGTCTATAAATAACGTCTTCTTGTTATCTAAAAATAAACACTAATATATTACTATATAAAAAGTCATCGGAGTATTTTCCTATATAAAAAGTCATCACCAACGCCTGTTGCTCCACCTGCACACTGAGTATTTTCTTATATAAAAAGTCATCACCCTCCGCCTGATGCTCCACCTCAATTCCTTATATAAAAAGTCATCTCGCCATCTTGCACCTACACATTTTCCCTATATAAAAAGTCACCCCGCCATCTTGTCCCTCCAGAGCTCCTCCATCGCTCCTCCAGATTTTCCTTATATAAAAGTCATCCCGCCATCTTGCTCCTCCATAGCTCCTCCAACACATTTTCGTTATATAGAAGTCACGCGGTTGTAGACACTATAAACAAACACACCAACACACGTAACAAAACAATTCCACAACACACAAAAATCCGCCCTAACCTAACCCCACCTGCTACATTACACCCGTACCTCGTCACCGACGTCTCTTCATTCCCACCTCTCAATGCTGGTCCACTCGCCTGCTACACCCCAAAAATGTACACAGATGCATCCTGACAACTTCACCACATCTCCCCTCAACATCTAAAATTTCTCTCTTCCACATCCAAAACCATACCACATCACACAAAAATATCACCCCTAACCTAACCCCACCTGGTTCATTACACCCATGCCTCATCATCCCCACCACAAAAAAAAACCTCCACTCGACCACAACACACTATTAGTGAACTAATATAGTGCTACATAAAAGTCACGGGTCACCACAAAGCGCCACCACATTTCCCTTATATAAAAAGGCATCCCACCATCTTGCCCCTGCATCACTCCTGCAGAATTAATATATGTCTATAAATAACGTCCTCTTGTTATCTAAAAATAAACACTAATATATTACTATATAAAAAGTCATCCGCATCCGCCTACCCGCCTCCTCAATTCCTTATATAAAAAGTCATCCCGCCATCTTGCTCCGCCTGCCCTCCTCATAAGCCCTTATATAAAAAGTGACCCCGCCATCTTCCTCCGCCTACCCTCCTCCTCAATTCATTATATAAAAAGTCATCCCGCCATCTTGCCCCTCCAGCGCACCTGCCCGTTTTCCTTATATAAAAGTCATGTCTCAAGTCTAAATATAGTCTCTTCTTGTTATCTAAAAATAAACACTAATATATTACTATATAAAAAGTCATCCACCTCCTCCTACCCTCCTCCTCAATTCCTTATATAAAAAGTCGTTCCGCCTGATGCTCCACCTGCACAATGAGTATTTCCTTATATAAAAAGTCATCTCGCCTGATGCCCCACCTGCGCAATGAGTATTTTCTTATATAAAAAGTCATCCCGCCTAATGCTCCACTTGTACACTGAGTATTTCCTTTTATAAAAAGTCATCACCCTCCGCCTGATGCTCCACCTGCGTAATGAGTATTTACTTATATAAAAAGTCATGCACCAACACCTGATGCTCCACCGGCTCAATGAGTATTTCCTTATATAAAAAGTCACCCCGCCTGATGCTCCACCTGCGCAATGAGTATTTCCTTATATAAAAAGTCACCCCGCCATCTTGCCCCTGCACATTTTCCCTATATAAAAAGTCACCCCACCTAAAGCTCCACCTGCACACTGAGTATTTTCTTATATACAAAGTCATGCACCAACACCTGATGCTCCACCTGCACAATGAGTATTTCCTTTTATAAAAAGTCATCACCCTCCGCCTGATGCTCCACCTGCGTAATGAGTATTTACTTATATAAAAAGTCATGCACCAACACCTGATGCTCCACCTGCTCAATGAGTATTTCCTTATATAAAAAGTCACCCCGCCTGATGCTCCACCTGCGCAATGAGTATTTCCTTATATAAAAAATCACCCCGCCATCTTGCCCCTGCACATTTTCCCTATATAAAAAGTCACCCCACCTAATGCTCCACCTGCACACTGAGTATTTTCTTATATACAAAGTCATCCCGCCTGCTGCTCCACCCGCACACTGAGTATTTCCTTATATAAAAAGTCATCCCGCCTGCTGCTCCACCCGCACACTGAGTATTTCCTTATATAAAAAGTCATGCGCCAACGCCTGCTGCTCCACCTCAATTCCCTTATATAAAATGTCATCACCCCCCGCCTGATGCTCCACCTGCACATTTTTCTTATATAAAGAGTCACCCCGCCTGATGCTCCACCTGCACATTTTCCCTATATAAAAAGTCACCCCACCTAATGCTCCACCTGCACACTGAGTATTTTCTTATATACAAAGTCACCCAATACAACAACCTACTTATCTCCCCCTTGTTATCTCAAGTCCGCCATCTTGTCCCTCCTCTTCTTGTTATCTAAAAATAACCTCCCCTTGTTATCTCAAGTCCACCATCTTGTCCCTCCTCTTCAGTCTAAATATACCCTCTTCTTGTTATCTCAAGTCCGCCATCTTGCCACATTTTCCTATATAAAAAGTCATCCCGCCTGATGCTCCACCTGCACAATGAGTATTTCTTTATATAAAAAGTCATCACCCTCCGCCTGATGCTCCACCTGCACAATGAGTATTTCCTTATATAAAAAGTCATCCCGCCTGCTGCTCCACCTGCGTAATGAGTATTTCCTTATATAAAAAGTCATCCCGCCCTCTTGTTATCTCCCCCTTGTTAGCTCAAATCCGCCATCTTGTCCCAAATAATCTCCCCCTTGTTATCTCAAGTCCGCCATCTTGACCCATATAACCTCCCCTTGTTAGCTCAAGTCCGCCATCTTGCGCCTGCAGATTGCGCTTATATAAAAGTCACGCGCCTGCAGAATTTTTGCTATATAAAAGTCACGCGCCTGCAGCACGCCTGCAGCGCGCCTGCAGAATCATACCTGTTTGGTACATTTCCTACTACTCAGGTGTCATAAATGTATAGTTTCATGAAACACCAAAGTTATCATGCTTTACACGTACCCTCCCCCCCCCCCCTCCCCCCTCTCCAGAGGAAAAACGTAGTTACCCAAAGACAGGTAAGCTCGTGAAACAATCATATTCAATAGTAAAAGAACCATAGATATACGCTATGCATAAAATAAAGCATGGCAAAATGATAATTTCAAATGATGAGTGCTGTTAAGGGTATAAAACCAGTACCACCTTTGCAACATAATAGACGTAAGAACAGGGTACTGTTATTAGTAGCTAAAGCTGAGACAGATAGTCAGAAATGACATTTGAGGAGCCCTCAATGGGCAATACCGAAAAATGATATTGTTGCAGGAGTAATGCCCAATGTGCCAAACGACCGTTTAAGGACCTGGAAGAGTGTAAGAAAGTAAGTGGACGATGATCTGTTTGAATGAAAAAATGTGCACTCAGGAGATATCTGTCCAACTTACCGACAGACCATACAATAGCGAAACACTCCCGCTCAATGGTATAGCATCTTGTCTCAGCGGCAACAACTTCCGACTCACATACATAACCTGGTGTAACATGCTATTATCTTCCTGCATAAGGCAAAGCCCAATATCCACCGGGGACGTATCAGTCCGGAGTACAAAAGGTTTGCTGAGGTCAGGCAGCAGTAAAATAGTGCGACCAGAAATACACGTTATATTCTCTGCAGTGCACTGTCACATTCTGGTGTCCAGATCACTCTGCTCGGCATACTCATTAGAGTAAGCGACGTGATGACAGCAGACATGGAGGAAAAATTAGGTATAGATTTATGGTAATAATTAACCGAGCCAATCAATCTTCGAACCTGCTTTTTTGGTCGAGGAACCTGGAGGTTCAATATTCAACGAATAGTGTGGTCGTCAGGCTGAATCACACCCTTACTCACTCTGTGCCCCAGAAAATCCAGCTCATGGAATCCAGTCTTAACTGCAGTAGGTTTGACAGTCAGATTATGCAATCGCAAAACAGAAAACAGTGACATTAAACCCTAAACATGATCGGCCCATGAGACGTGGAACATGCAGATATCATCAATGTAGGTGATTATATCTGTTCGATCACCTAACAAGTTTCTCATGATGCGAACAAACGTCGCGGGTGCGTTAACGAGCCTAAAGAACATAAAATTCCATTGATAAAGACCCTGGGGTGTCGCAAAAGCAGTTAAAGGCTTTACCGCTTCTGACAGAGGAATCTGCCAATAACCCCGGGATAGATCCAGCTTGCTACAATGTGTAGCGGAAGACAGGCGGGTAAACAGTTCCTCCTGATGGGCATAGGTGCGGCATCAACTACCGTTACGGCATTCAATTTTCGAAAATCTATACAGATCCGCAGGGAGTTATCTTTCTTCCGAACTGTCACCATAGAGGGTGTGTATGGGAAATCAGAACATGATATTATTCCCAAGTGACGCATGTCCGAAATTTCTTTATCGACCCTATCCCTATAATGTAATGGTATAGGGTAAGGACGGAGCTTAATATGGCGATGATCAATGATCTTAATGTCATGACTAACCAGAACCGTCCTACAAGGAATGTCAGAAAATACATCAGACAATCCCTGAAGGCGTTTACAGAATTGAAGTTTCTGCTCATCATGAAGCGAAGAACAGACATTAAGGTCCCTCCATTACTCAGCAGGGCGTAAAGGAAGAATACCAAGGTTGAGCTGAATATCTTCTCCTTCCAAGCTATTTTCTTCAACAACCGCCGAACATGAAACTCAGGTGTTGTCGTTGGAAATAGAGTCAGTCCTTGCCTGCAGCTCAAAAAGGGCTTCAGCATGTTTACGTGAAAGAACTTATGTTTATTTCCCATCTGAATCATGTAGTCCACATCAGTGACCCTACGGACAACACGGAAGGTACCTTGCCAACCAATCAGAAGTCGGTCAACACTTAAAGACAACAACAAAAAAACCTCCTCGCCAGGAGGGAATGAAATAAGCATTTTATTACTACTCGCGTATGAGCGTATTTTGCGCCAGCAAGCTTTAAAGATTCGCGAGCTGTGGTGCAGCAGGATATGATACACTCACGCAAATTCGAAAGATACTCATAGGTCGACCTCACATCAGCATTTGGATATCTTCCAAAACTTACTTACTTACTTAGTCGTTCCCATTCTACCGTGAGGTGTAGAGGTTTGGAAGAGAGAGTGCCAGACTGTCCTATCGGCTGTCTTCCTCCTGGCCTGGTTCCATTCTAGTCCTCGGTCCTTCAAAGATTGTCTAATGTTGTCCTCCCAGCGGACTCTGGGTCATCCTGTGGGTCTGGATCCCTGGCTCTTTGTTTCAATGCTTGTCGTGGTAGCCGACCTTCTCTCATTCTGCAGACATAGCCAAACCATCTTAGTTGGGACTGTTCTCCTTAGGTCTGCAGGGGGTGGGATTTTAGGCCTTGACGTATCGTCTGGTTTTGGACCATGTCTCTTCATGTTACTTTAACCACCTGCCTCAGATACCTCATTTCTGAGGTTTGGATCTGGCTTTTGTGGGTTGTGGTCATTGCTCATTACTCGCATCCATATGTCAAGACTGGGACATAGGTGGAGCGGTATACAGCCATCTTCGTTTTCTTAACAACCTCTCTCTTGCTGAGGAATCCTTGATTTTTGGCTTTTCGAGTTGCCAACTCTTCTTTGATGCCCCCCTTTCGGTCTATAATAGCTCTGAGGTATTTAACAAAATCTTTAAAACCGGAAAGGGTCCTCGTGGATTAGCCCCAAAAAGAAGCTCGTAGGGGGAAAAATCCAGTACTTTCCTGAGGTACCTTCCAGTAGGCAAACAAAGCAGTCGGTAAATATTTATCCCATTGCCGGGGAAAATCAGATGTAACTTTCGCGAGCATTCGTCTCAATGTACCGTTGAATCTCTCACAATTACCGTTGCTCTCAGTAAGGTACGGTGTTGTAAAAGATTGTGAGATGCCCAACATGTTAGTGATCTGTCTCATATGCTTTCAGACACAAATTGTCGGCCATTATCGGACAAGATTTCCTCCGGGAAACCAAGTCGACTGAATATCATCATCAGAGCCTCAGCAACGGCCTTTGATGAAATTGTCCTCAACGCAACTGCCTCCGACCTTCGAGTGCACAGGTCAACCATTGTTAAAATAAATTGGAATCCCTTATCGGACCTGACAGACAGTTGACCCACAATTTCAATGGCTACCTTTTGAAAAGACCTAACTAATAGGTCGAAGAAGACAATGACCTCCATAATTTGAAACGATTTAAAATTAACATAACAGCAATGAATGTTCCTGGCATACAACATTCGTTGTATAACATGGATGAGACCCTAAATTCCAGGTCAGGTCAACAATCGTGGCATAGCATTCGTCAGACCCCGCATTCCAGGTCTATTTCTATAAACTGCCAAATATTTACCAAGCACCGGTTTCCACCATATTAGCTTCTTCCCTATTCTTTCGCACCGCACAGTGCTCTACAACACTCGGGGACGTCACAGGCATACAAGTTGCGCACCATCTTCACACAAACAACCACTAATATCATTACTATGCATATGTTCAAGCTCGAGCTGTAATAAAGAAATCAGTCCGTGCAATCTCATTCATCCATCAATCTGATGCAAACATCATAATAATATAGCTCCATGTGGAGCACAGGTATCATAAATGTATAGTTTCATAAAACACCAAAATTATCATTCTTGACGGTGACCCTACTACATTCCTAGAAATAATAAAGTCATCCCATGAAGACATGATGGGAACAGTCCAATATGCTGGAAGCACATCATAGTCATTTGACATACTCAGTGCGTCAAACACGGATACGCCATGGCTCCGACCCTCTTCGGGATCTTCTTCGCCTTGCTCTTGAAACATGTATTCGGTGGAGATGCTACTGAAGGAATATGCCTTTACATTTGGTAAGATGGCCGACTGGTTAACCTCGCAATGCTGAAGGCAAAAACAAAAATCAGAAGAGTCACTATTAGAGACTTTTTATTTGCTGATGACGATGCAGTCGTCACTCAAAGCCAACATGAGTTTCAGAGCTTGATGGAACGTTTAACCAAAGCATGCAATTACTTTTGCCTCACAATATGTCTTAAGAAATCAGATGTATTGAGTCAGGATATGTACGTGCACCAGTTATCGATATCGATGTAGGAGTTGGCCGTGATGTAACACTTCACATACCTGAATCTACCATCAACAGCACACTTTCTCTGGGTACAGAAATTGACAGCCACATAGGCAATTCTGTAGCCACCTTTGTCGGCTTCACAACAGGTGTTTGGGGAAACTCTAAACTCGCAATGAAGACCAACGCTGCGTTATACAATTCCTGCTTCATCATCACACTTCTACATGGTGTAAACACTGTTTAGACTGGAGACTACGCTGGCTTGGCCGTGTCTGTTGCATGAAAGATAGTCACATCCCGAATATTGTCTTCTTAGTTCAAAGAACAGTTGAAAGACCGCAGCTGAGATTTAAAAGTGTGGGCAAGAGAGACATGATGGCACTGAATATAAATTCAGCAACCTGGGTGAATAAGCTGCCGATCGCACGCCACCTCATATTGGGCGAACAGAAGCTCTCACAACAAGCAGAAGTGAAAAGAAACCGTCGAAATGAATACCAGGAAAACAAGCGGCTAATGGCTGTCACCTCAGGGGCACATGCCCATAATCAGTTTCGACTGAAATGGCTTTGAATTATTGTGGTTGGGTGAATATTTAAAATGTAAATGTGGAAGGCACATGCATCCAGACGGAGTGTAAACATTAAAGTGAGATGTAAAAATAGAATATGAAAGACAGAATCAATTATGGTGATTCTCTATAAATGGGACGTTCAACAACGAAAATAAAAGGTTATAAACAGACCTCAATCTTGATTTCCACCTCCACTCTTGTTTTTATCGAAGTCATGCCTTCCCTTTACGTTTTGATTATGCAGATTCCGAGAAGGCATAGAAAACTTGAGAAAACCAGCTTCTCCTGAATCAATTTTTTGTTTGGATTTAATAAATATCTAAATCGTACAACTCAAAAGATAAATAATCAATGCAAAACATCTATCAAGGTATCAAACACTACATGCAACTGTCTAGGGAGAAAAGTATCTAATCTGTATGGCACCACATTTGGATTAAACAACAGAGAGAAAACAACAACAAACAGTGTTAAAGAAAGAAAGTGTAAGAAAGAATGTGAAAGACGCAGTTACACATTCATAACACTGGGCAGAAATAACACTTCCACATGAGGGACAGATACATCCCATTTGTCAGTTGATGTAGGCTGGTCTGGGTTGCCAAGCAGATTAAATCCTGAGACGGTGACAACCAAAGTAAGATTCATATCTACTCCGCTATGACTACTGTCCACTCTCCTGAAGCATTGACAAGAATTAAATTATGTCTCTGATTGATAACTGTACGTTACTGGTATTGTTTGGCGAGGGGGCCAGTAACAATGCTAAATATATTGTGACAGTGCGAGGACAATGCGAAAAGAAGAAGAAGAATTCGTGTGTAATGTTGTCGTCACTCTCTCTGGCCTACTTTCACACACGTCCCGCAGTCACAGAAAAACTCTCTTGATGACACAAACCTACTCTTTGCTCCATTATCAGTTCTAAGTTTATGTCTTTTTGCTTGTCGTGGTCTGGGAGAATTGTTCGCTCGTACAGCGACGCTACTTATTTGAGAGTTCAGCGAGTTAGTGTCTGCAGTTGTCGGCCTTGGCGGGAGATTGCTTCCAACGTGCTTCACATTTATGTTCCGTCGATGTTGGCGTGCATTTCCCTCAGTCTGATTTAGATTAGTGTCCTCTCCGGAGCGTCGGCGTGTATTCCCTCCTATCTGTTTAAGATGGGAGCCGCGCTGGTGTAATGGTTACAACGTTGCGCTAGCGACCGGGTTTTCAAGGTTCAAGCCCGGGCGCTGGCATTTGCAGCAGTGTCATCGACCGGGATTTTGACTGAATAACCTGAACGGATCCTGAGATAAACCCTCTGTTGATGGGAAGGAGCCAAGCTCCTGATTTTGTTGGAAGGAAAGTCCTCAGGTTCCCCAGCATCGCAATGACATGTCGTTGGAACGAAGGGCTGAAAGCCCAAGTGCCACTGGTTAAGTGAAAAAAAAATCTCTTTAAGATGAGTTTCATCTTCTGAACGTTGACCGCTTTTCTTAGCGCCCTTAGGGTAACAGTTGTCACAGCCATATCTTGGCCTGCAGCATGAAGGCAACCTAGATATGTCGGTACTTTTAGAGAGGGTGCTCTTTGAGGGACAAACCGATATCAAATGCTCTGGGGACTTACACTGAAAACATAGCTTCGGGAGCGGGCCCTGAGGGCACTTGGCAGCCATGTGGTCTGAAAAGTCTCCACAATTGTAGCATTTTATTTTTCTAGGCTTCCTCTGTGCCATAGGTCGCCTCCTGCTACCCTTACATTCCTGGTCGCCAATGCAGCATACACAGACCGCTTCAATGCCCTGAACAGATGGTTTGCTATCAAATGCTACTCGCTCATTTCTCGCCAGACTACGGAATCCCGTTCTGAAAATTTTAGTCTGACGTACAAATACATCAACACCTCTATCATCCGGTGTAATAAATCCCCATCCTTTGTCGATATTATACCACTTACAAAATCCTTGTCGCCTTCTTGGCGCATCTGTGTTTTTACTTACCTCAAAATCATTGCGTTCATTATCAACTGCCTGACTCTCACCTACAGGAAGGTCTAGTTGTGGTTCGTTGATCCAAACCTTGGTTCTGCTCTAGGTTTTCACGCGGTTGGCACTGTTTCCTTCTTCTTCGAGTCTCCTTTCGTGCTGGCAAACTGGTCTGTGATAGCTGTGATAGCTGGAACTTTAGATTAGCTACTTCTGATTTGAGTGCCTCCTCATTATTGTGAGCTTCTGCTCTGGCTTTCCGCAATAGCGTATCAGGCTCTTTGCCTTCCCAGAAAACAGCATAGTCCCTAACTTCCCTAAATGAGACACCCGGATTTTCTAGGATGTATTTCTTCACAAATGACGTGCTCAGATCATCTCTAAGCTGAGCAACAAAATGATCCCTGAGCATGGATGGGTCCGCAAGAGCCAATCCTTTCTTCACCCGCGTTGCATCCAATCTCAGAAATAACTCATGCAACAGGTGAGATAATTCCGTTACTGATACGCTAGGCCCCTGTGTCATGGCATAGAAACCCCTAGTCATCTCATTGACTAGTTGTCGCTCACTGTAGGCTTCTTCCACTATTTCGAGTAACTTCCCAGGGCTGGCCTTGTCCTTGCCACGTATCCGTAATTCCCTAGAGACCACTGGTGTAACATTATTCCACACAATGTCTAACCTATCTTCTACAGTTAAGGACCCTACCTTCCATGCAGCTGTTACCTCCTTCACAAACTCTTGCTAAGTGCGGCCTGGCTTTTCACAAAATCTTCTTACCTCCGGCATTGTTATGTAAATCACCTTCACATGCGCATTGCTCTGGCTCTTTCCTGGTGTGAGGATTTCTTCATGGGAGCCACCTCCAGCATTTTTTATTTTAAAATAAAGTTTTGCCTCGTTTTGGCGAGGCGCGTCCCCTTCAACCTAGTCGGTTATATTAGGGCGCATGTCCAAATATAAAAGATCCTTAGGTCTGAACGTTACTATAAGTCCCACCTCCAGCTGTTGAGATGTTCCCAGGCTCTGACCGGCATGTTGCGTCTGCGCATTAAGTTGACATCACTGCTCTAGCGCTAACCTAGCACAATACAGTACAATGCAAAAGCAGATGGAAAGAAAACACTTATACTGAAGCATATTAAAAACGCACCACCTGTATAATCCAGGAACAGAGCGTGAAATGTAAATACGAGGGTGAGACAAGTGAAAACCGGAAATATGTTATAACAATAAGAATAATCATGCCATTATATTGTAACTTGCCAATATTGTTGTCCTAGATGTCTCAAGTGTCATGCACGCACCATCGCGGTGATGACGCATAAGGTGACGTCATAATGACGTTTTAAAGATGGCCGCCCCGCTAGTGGAATGCACCAAACAGCAGCAGCGTTCTGTTATTCAATTTTTGATCAGCGAAGGGGTGAAATCAATAGAAATTCATCGGAGAATGAAGCTCAAGTATGGTGATGCATGCATGTCAAGGTCGCAGGTGTATGAATGGTGTACAAAGTTCAAAAACGGCGTGATTTCTGTGACAGATTGTTCACGACCGCGTCAGGCACACAGAGTAATGACTCCAGAATCGATAGCAACCGTTGAACGACTCGTACAGGTAAACCGCCGATTGACTGTGGATGATATTGCAAAACATCTTGACATCAGTCACGGTTCAGCACACCACATCAGACAGTGTAGTATAGAGTCATACGCGGAATGTTGAATGCTGCAAGAGAGCACTACAACCAGTGAGCACCAAGGATACCTGAGCTAAACCTTGCAAGAGTATTACAACACCCAGCACAGACGGAGCAGCACATCTGCCCAGTACATCTCCCCAGTGAAGATTCGCACCACCATAGGCCCAACAAAGAATCGCACTATCGCATGAAGATTCGAAGCACCATAGGCCCATTGAAGAGTCGCACCAACGTAGGCCAGGTGAAAAGTTGCACCACCACCGGCCCAGAGAAGAATCATACCACAGTACATCCATTGGATATCTTTTCAAGCCAGGGACCAGCCGTTTGCAGTTATATCAATTTTCCTGCAATAGTATCCTTGCAAATGATACTCCATCACAACAAACATGAACACTATTGCTGCGCCAGTGTTATGCCAAACCAGTGGCCGACCTACTACAATTGACCTTCAGCCAGGGACTCAATCGTATCACCAGGCAGCGCCTGAAACTGCTACAGGCCCCAACAGCGTAGAGAAGACAAGAGCAAGCAAAAAAATAAGAGACACTTTCTATTATTTATTTAATATTATATACTGAATCACATTAAAAACGCACCACTATTATATATACTGATGCCGAGAAGCTGGAAAAAAAAGTATGGGAATGGATTTCCCCCATGTTTGTCATGAGGTAGAGAGCGAATGGCTGCTGGAATGGAAAGTGCATGATTCAACCCACGGGTTTGTGTACAGACTACATGCAAACAATGAAAGTTACCCGTGCAACACGATTCCCAACAGCTATAAGCCAGAAAATGTGTATGCGTTGTGGCAGTATACTCGGTATAAAAAGGCCGTTCAGACAAACCACCCAGTACATGTGCTTGAAATGCCACGACTATCTGAAATCGACCGCGAACGAGCCATTGGTATGTTGGAGACCGGAATGAGCTCGCGGGTTATTGCCAGAAGAATGAATTGCCACCACAGCACTATTGTACGTCTCAGTGAACGTTACGGAATCACTGGCAGTGCCCGGGATAGACTTCGGAGTGGCCAACCACGAGTTACTACCCCTGCGCAAGATCGTCATATTGTGCTGAGTCACCTAAGGAATCGTTCTCTCCTGGCAAGTCAAACAGCAATAGCAATAGTGGGTAGACGTTGGCAAGTCTCTCGAATGACAGTCATACGACGACTCAGAGATACAGGCCTTACTGCAAGACGACCTTATGTTGGGCCAAACTGGACTCAGAGACATCGTCAGCAGCGCCTGCAATGGGCAGAGCAACATGTCAGATGGACTAGTTGTTCGTCCATCACGGGTGATGAAGACCACTCTGTTCATCCAATTATTTAAGAATATGTTAGGTTAGTCTATGGGTACGAAGGTGACTGAAGAGCCCGATGCGGGCCTGGAAAGATCTTGGACAGTGTGGACAGGGAATGTGTGCTTCATGTGAAGGTTTTATTTCACGGTCCTTTCTAGCTTGTCTCCGCTGTTCCGCTGCTGCTCTTCTGGATGATTCGCATGCTGCTGCACCTTTACGAAGAGATGTGCGCCAAGCAGTTCGGTCTTGCGCAGCAGCTTCCCATGTGTCTGGGTTTATGTCAAAGGTTTTCAATGACGTCTTTAACGTGTCTTTGAAGCGCTTCTTTTGGCCACCATGGGAGCGTTTACCCTTCTGCATCTCACCATAAAAGAGTATCTTTGGCAGTCGATGGTCTGGCATGCGGACTACATGACCTGCCCAGCGAATTTGTGACTGCATCAGAATAGTATGAATACTAGGGATACCAGCTCTGTCAAGAACGGCGGTATCCGGGATCTTGTCTTGCCATTTGATGTTCATTATCTTCCTGAGACAGACTGTATGGAAGTGGTTTAGCTTCTTTACGTGGCGCCTGTATACAGTCCATGTTTCACATGCATATAGCAGCACTGGAAGCACCGCAGCTCTGTACACCTTCAGCTTTGTCTGTAGACTAATGCCACTTCGATGCCAAACGTTGGTGTATAGTCTGCCAAATGTGCTGCTGGCTTTGGAGATCCTGGTGTTCACCTCATCATCAATGACAATGTTCTGGGATAGTGTGATACCAAGGTATGTGAATCTGTTCACAACATTCAGTTTCTCACCATTAACCTTGATGACTGGCTCAGTATAAACTGTGCCAGGAGCTGGTTGGTACATGATTTCTGTTTTCTTCGTGTTGATGGTAAGCCCAAAGTTGGCGCAGGCTTCGGAGAATCTATCCACACTATGCTGCAGATCAGCCTCTGAGCCAGCATTGAGGGCACAATCATCAGCAAACAGAAGATCTCTGATGGTGTGTGATTTGACCTTGGTTTTTGCTTGAAGCCTCCTAAGGTTAAACAATTTTCCATCAATACGATAACTAATGTCGATTCCTGTGTCCCCGTCTCTAAAAGCATCAGTCAGCATAGCAGAAAACATGATACTGAACAGAGTCGGTGCAAGTACGCACCCTTGTTTAACTCCATTTGAGACGGGGAAAGGCTCTGATAGCTCACCGTTTTCCTGAACTCTAGCCTGCATTCCATCATGCAGTTGCTGCACTATTGTGATAAATTTCTTTGGGCAGCCGTATTTTGCCATGATCTTCCATAGACCCTCTCTACTGACCGTGTCGAACGCCTTTGTCAAGTCGATGAAAGCTGTGTACAGGTCACAGTGCTGTTCTTGGCATTTTTCTTGTAGCTGTCTTGCAGCGAACACCATATCTGTGGTTCCACGTTCTTTCCGGAATCCACACTGACTTTCAGGTAAAAGACCTTTGTCAAGATGAGCCGTAAGGCGATTCAAAAGGATTCTGGCGAATATCTTCCCAGCGATTGATAAAAGAGAGATGCCTCGATGATTGTTGCAGTCTTGGCGATTACCTTTACGTTTATATAGATGTATAATTGAGGCATCTTTGAGATCGTGTGGGATGGTTTCACTCTGCCACATTTGCTGGAAGATCATATGAAGTTTCTCTATCAGAACTGCACCGCCATCTTTATAAACCTCAACAGGAATTGAATCGGAGCCAGGGGCCTTTCCACTAGACAGTTGACGAATCGCTTTTTAGTTTCCTCCAGAGTTGGTACATCATCTAATGCTTCATTTATAGGAATTTGGGGCAGGCGGATGATGGCTTCGTCGTTAATAGATGATGGCTGGTTCAGGATATTATTAAAATGTTCAGCCCAGCGTTGGAGAATTTTTTCCTTGTCTGTAATTAGTGTTTTTCCATCTGCATTAAGGAGGGGAAATGATCCTGATGATGTTGGACCATAGACCGCTTTGAGTGCAAGGTAAAAGTTTTTCAAGTCATGGCTGTCAGCAAAGCCTTGGATCTCACCTGCTTTATTACTCAGCCATGAATCCCGCATCTGGCGTAGTTTATGTTGGACGATTCTACGCATGTTGTTTAAAGCGTCTTTCTTGGATGTAGATTTTGGATCATTTAAATATGCTTTATGGAGATGGTGTTTCTCAGCCAACATCTGCTTTATATCATCTGAGTTCTCATCAAACCAGTCATTTTGTTTCTTGATGGAAGGACCCAGGACCTCTGTAGCAGTGTTGTAGATCTGCTCACTTAGGGCTGCCCAATTTGTTTCCACACTTTGGCCGTCTAGCGAGATAGATTTGAGACGGTCTTCTAAGGTGTCAGTAAATGACTGTTTGATTTTTGTCTTCTTTAGTTTGGTGACATCCAGCCTCTTTTGAGTTTTCTTCCCCTGAGGGCGCCTGGCTTGTTGGATACGAATTTTAAGTTTAGATACAATGAGGCGATGATCAGTCCAGCATTCGGCACCACACATGGACTTGGTCACCCGGACATCTTGCCTGTCCTTCTTCCTAACAATTACATAGTCAATTAGGTGCCAATGCTTTGAGCGAGGGTGCATCCAGGAGGTCCTGTTGCGGGTAGGAAGTCGAAAAATGGTGTTGGTGACAAGGAGGTCATGTTCTGCGCAAGTCTGGAGGAGACGAAGTCCATTACTGTTACAGCGACCCACGCCGTACCTACCAATAGTGCCATTCCAGGAGATGTTATCTGAGCCTACTCTTGCATTAAAGTCACCAAGAATGATGAGCTTATCTGCTTTAGGAACTGATGCAATGACTGCATGTAGTTCTTCGTAAAACTTATCCTTGACATCATCCTGGTTTGTCATAGTTGGTGCATACGCGCTAATGATGGTGGCATGTTTTCTTCCATAGAACAGAGGGATCTTGACCGTCATGAGTCGGTCATTTATTCCCTTTGGGGGCCCCGCTAACTTGCTGACAATTGCTGTTTTGATTGCAAATCCAACCCCTGCTTCTCGTCTTTCTTCAGTTCATCTTCCGCTCCAAAAGAATGTATAACCTGCACCCTTTTCGCAAAGTTGGCCCTCGCCTGCAAGTCGAGTTTCACTCAGTGCTGCTATGTCAATGTTGTACCTGGCCAGTTCTCTCCCAATCAGGGCAGTTCGTCTCTCAGGTCTGTTTGCGTTAAAGTCTTTGTCAAGTAAAGTGCGCACATTCCATGCGCCTAGAATGAGGGGGAAAAATCTGTCCTTTCTTTTTCTTATATGTCGACCGCCGAAGTAGGGTACCCACCAACCGCGGTAAGCTGGTTAGGTAATGGTGAAGCAGGCAATGTTTAGGGCACCTTTTCTAGCCCCTTCCTTATGCCATGGAGGTGAGCAGTGCTTTCCTAAAGAGGGCTGCTCAGACACTCAGGGGGCTGCCGAATCCCACTGCTGCTCCGATCAGTGGAAGACGACCATATGGCCTGAGCCGCCTGTGTGTAGGTCTGCGACTACGACTGCCAGCGTACCCACGCCTGCCGCTTCGCCGCTCGCCCATCGCCACAGGACTTGTTGTGAGTGGATGGATGAATGGATGAATGGATGAAAGAGTGACTTGCGCGGTGATTTGGATTAAAGTGAGGAAGAGTTGGGCAATTCGTCGACCTCACTCTCTCGCCTGGGTCCATCTCAATCCAGTGGCAAGACAAGTCAAGACGACTGGAGATGAAGTCAGGTGCAGTGGATGACCAGGGCTTTCTACGTGCCTCGCCGTGCTCCTTACGCTCCACAGCGCGTTGCTGGTAATCGCCGTCATGCCCGTTGAACCAACAGGTGGTTTCTTCCGATGGTGGTTTCTTCTTCAGATGGACTAGACTGCAGTGGAATGCTGTCCTATTCACAGACGAGAGCAGATTCAACATATCCTTTGCTGATGGACGTTTGCGGATTTGACGACTGTGTGGAGAGCGCTTTGCAGATTGCTGTGTTTGTCAGCACAACCGATTTGGAGGGGGCATTCTTCACATTTGGGGAGGATTCAGTTTTCACCATCGCTTGCCTCTTCACGTCTTCCGTGGAAATGTTAATGCTGTGATATATCGAGATGAGGTTCTGGATGCATTGGTTGCTCCTGCGTTAAAACATTATCCAGACCTGCAGCTTCTCCAGCAGGATAACGCACGTGCGCACACCGCATGCATTACGCAGCAATATCTACAGCAGCAGAACATTGTGACAATTGATTGGCCTGCCCTATCACCAGACATGTCCCATATAGAACATCTGTGGGACGAGCTTGGACGAAGAGTCTACATGCAAGGTTCTCCAGCTAATCTGCAACAGCTCGAAGCTGCTCTTACGCGTGAATGGGACTTGATTCCCCGGAATTTTCTTCAGAGACTTGTGCGTTCCATGCGAAGCCGCTGCCAAGGATAGTGTGAATGAATTTTTTTATTGGTTGAATTTTAGGTTTTCTCCCTTGCCTGCACAGAATGCAATGAATTTCATAACAATCAAATGTACAAATTAATGACCAGCATGGATTCATAGGAAAATGAATAATGATTCCAAATATGTAAACTTGTAAACACTTATATTTACATTTCACACTCTGTTCTTGGATTATACAGGTGGTGCGTTTTTAATGTGCTTCAGAATATATATTTATATTTATATTTATATTTATATTTATATTTATATTTATATTTTTATATTTTTATATTTTTATATTTTTATATTTTTATATTTTTATATATATAAATATAAGTTTAACTACACACACACACAGGTATGTGACAACAAGACACACGAACGTGAACAACTATGGTAAAGTGGGTATAGGTCTGACCAACACACAAAGTTAAGTTCTTTTTGTTGTTTATCATCATTAAACAACATCGAATATCTAAGAAGATCAAATACAATCAGAAGTCATACATAGAAAAATAGTAGAATACATTTGCCCTCCCCCTTATTGAGAAGAAAAGAACCCAACAAGTTAATAGCCCCAAAGGTTAAAGGTTAGCACTATGTTACAGCATAGACAGTAAAGAAAAGAACAAAGTTCCTACTAAATCTCTCCAGTAAAATAAACAAGATATAAACAGATTCCAGATAATACAATTTTCCTGTAACAAAGAAAATAGTCATGCACTCTGACATACGTGGCCACTCAATCACGCTTACCCTATTCTTGGTGAAGAAATCTCTTGGACATACAATGTCTGAATATATATATTTTCCAGTGTTTTTATCTTCCAAATTGGGCCTCAGTCCCTCCTTCTAATAATTAAATTTGTATAACTGGGACGCCTAATTTGGTGGTCAACTCCTGGCTAGACAAATGTCGCCTCGAATAGTTAATGTAGAAAAACCCGAGATCTGGTGTTCACAGTACTAAGGAAAAACATCTGGTTGCTAAAAAACTGTTAATTGTTGTTAATTGATGATGATGGTAAATCCTATTGGCTGTCTTTGTGGTGAGTGCCGATTTTGAAACAGCGTAACTTGCTGGATAAATCAACTTGGATACGACTGTCAATAGTCGGGAGAACCGTTATTGGTATTACGCCACAGTGGGCTGAGAAAATTTAACAGATATATTGGGTATTTATAAGTCCTGTTAAATTTACTATTTAAAATGTTAGTTCGTCTCTTAGGCCAGTCCTGTTCACAACTGAACTTGGGGACGCGTAAGCCAAGAAGAAGACAACCTTAGTCAATCAGTAAATGAAGAAAAAGGACCAAAATAGACCGCTGGTCGCCGTTTGATCAGGTCTGCTTAAGAATAGAGAAATATTGTGAAAAAAATGCTACTGTTATATCTCTACATATATATACACGGAAGGGGACAAGACGAGCTCTTATCCTCTCCGTCAGTCCTGATTAAAGTTAAAAGGCACACGGTGTCTCTAGCCTATCCTATCACGCGTCGCTTAGTGATTGCAGTTTTGGTTGAGGCATTCAGCCTTTCCCCTCCTGCTCTGATCAACGATCAGCGCACAATGTCAATTATTATTCAATTATCCCTACGCGCACTTAACAAATATCGCCTGTGATTAATAGCTATTAGATTGTCGGCGTCTGTTTGTTTAGTCGCATGATATTAA
Source organism: Oreohelix idahoensis (assembly GCA_024509875.1). Lineage (NCBI taxonomy): Eukaryota > Metazoa > Mollusca > Gastropoda > Stylommatophora > Oreohelicidae > Oreohelix > Oreohelix idahoensis. The sequence goes on along the minus strand of JAMPIV010016654.1, from coordinate 559,969 downwards.
ACACTAGTCACTTATATAATTATACAAATAAAATATAACGTAAATTCTATGGTCCACTATCAGTCACGCCTAGCATATTAATTCAGTACGCTAAACCGTATCTTCTTGTGTGAGGAATCGGGTGATAGAAATTACATTAACTGAACAACTGGTAAGAAATATCTACGCGTTATTTTATTTCACTAGTTTTAACTCTAGGAAATTACAGTGAATTATAATGGTAAAACTTAACACATTTTAACACTTAAGCACAAATTTCTAATAACAGAAAATCCGAATGAAATCCCCACGAAGGCTATTAACACACCTTCCAAAAATGGTTCTAAGCTACGTGTTTAGACTATATGAAGAATTCTGAGCGACAACTGATAACTGGCTTGGGAAGACGCAGTTTATATACAATATCGTCTCTCTGATCTATAGATGACTTTACTTTTCACACTATAGTGCATAACAGAAAATCAGGAAACTACGTTTTCCCAGATAAAAGGTTTCTGCCCGAGCATCTCTCTTCAAAGAGGTCCGGTGTTTCCACTTGCGTCTGTCTGATATCTGATGATTGACAGATCAGCTAGCGAGAGAAACTCAGGTAGACAAACCCGTTTCGCTCCCTGTTATGACTGGCAGGTCGCGGAAGTTGGTAAGTTTTCAATGTGTTTATGTCTCAAGGAACAGAGGCGTGGATTAAAAAGGAGTAAACGCAGGCTGTAAGTTGCATGGCTTTGCTAGCTAATCATAGACGCTACGAGATTTCAGAGCTGTCAAATACTGTAGGCTATATTTCCATTATACGTCACAGTGCCCAATTGTAAACCCTTTGAAAATAAAGTTCGTTCGTTCATTCGTTCGTTTTTCCCATATTGCAACAGGATGAATGGCCCACTGTCTCTGCTTTGACATGCAGATTTTGACAGCGCATCCGTGTATCAAACGGTTACTCCGCTCAAGTCAAGGGCCTGAAAAGCGTTGCACGACCAGTTTTCCCTTTTTTACAACTGCTTTATCTTTTGTTTAGCGTTTGTGACATCTTTTCCACTTTTCAAAAACAAATTAAAAGCATAAGATATAGCATTATGCCCTGTGTTTGTACGATAAGCGCAAATATCAAAACATTTAAAACGATATATCCTGTAATTAAACACAGTGCGCACGTTTTAAATCCACATCATAATCCACAGCAACTAGTATACTCAAAAATCTTAGCATCCACTCTTAGAAACAGAAACCACAGAAGACAAATACTAAAACAAGATAACAGTTGCCAGCATCAGCATTACGTAGTACACAATTTTTAAATGATGAATGTGTGTAACATCATACTGGCCTCATGAAGATTTTAAAAATAATCAGAACTATCAATGCCATTTAGAAAATGAAGCATTATACAAGGTAAAACATTCACAAGGAATTGGAGACATGAACTTAAGGGTATAAAGAAGATATGACAAGACACTGGAAGGCTTGGTACGTATCTGTTGTTGGCTTCTGTGTAGAAAGATGAAGGATAAAGATAACTGACATTCATAGACACACACAAACACACACACACAAACACAAAATAAAATAAGGTGAGTCAGTTTTAACCTCTATGTAAATTTGAAGAAACAAAAAATTTCTTATGATCTTGCTTTGAATCTTTGTATTGTTCGAATGCCTGTCAAAAATATTCTCATGTACTTTCACTCATTGAGTAAACGTTCTCTGTGACCATATCCGTAAGTTCTATAACACATATGCTAACAACAATATACTAAACAAGTACACGCACTAGTGTCTGGCTTCAATCAATCAATCAGTACCCTTTAGCTCCCTAAGGAGCATAGATCTTCAACAAACACATGCCAAGTCTTCCTTTCCTGTGCCATCCGCTGAAGTTCTTTCCATGTTTTCCTCGTCATTTTCACTTCTGTTTCCAGTTCTCTTCTCCATGTGTTTTTTGGTCTACCTCTGCCTCTCTTTACCTGTGGATTCCAGAAGAAATACTGCCTTGTAATGATATCATCAGGTCTCCTCAATGTGTGTCCTATCCATCGCCAGCGTCTTCTTCTCATCTCTTGTTCCACTGGCACTTGTTTGGTTCTTGTTATCAATTCCACATTTCTGACTTTGTCATATCATTTCAGCCCTTCTATTCTACGCAAGCACCCGTTTATAAAAGTCTGTAGCTTTTTGGTTGTTGTCTTTGTTGTTCTCCATGTCTCAGAGCCATACAATAGGACTGACTTCACGTTTGAGTTGAAGATTCTTATTTTCGTGTTGAACTTATTTCTCTTGATCTCCATATATTTCCCAATGCAATGAAAGCTCCTCTTGCTTTTTGTATTCTTATTTTGATATCGCTGTCTGTCCCTCCAACTTTGTCTAAATTACTGACAAGATGTGTGTACGATTCTACATATGTTAGTGGTGTTTCTTCAAGTTCCACCTTGTTATTCTTCTTCTTCTTCCTCGTTCGCCCTGAAAAGGACGGTGGTTGCGTTGTGTCTGTTTACAACGTAGCTGTGATATCTGCACCTTTCGGTCGACACATCCGACTTCTGCACGGCATTTTTTAGGACCGGGTTTGCGTTCCCATTGCGATCAGTGCTCGCTCAGCCAGCCTGCACTGCTGCAGACTGTTTCCAGGACCACCTCGGGGAGGTGGAGCACGGTCTTGACCAGCTCTGGGTCGCTGGTCCTGGCGCAGGCAGTCAAGCTATGAGTCGCTGACTGCGGTCTCTATTGCTCACCTTGTTATCATTTCTTGCATTTATTCTCAAAATCCGTTTCTTTTCCCTTTGTATTTGCAGACCCACTTGTTGTAACCTCTCATCGAAAAGTTTCCCTTTCTCTTGCATCTGATTATAGTTATGGGACAGAAGAGTCAAGTCATATGCAAAATCCAGATCATCAAGCTGTTTAGTCAAATTCCACTGGATTCAGTTTATGTTGTGTGATGTCGATGTTGTCATAACCGAATCTATTGCTAGTAAGAAAATAAATGGAGACAAGAGGCATCCCTGTCTCACTCCCGTTCTAATCCTTAACGGTTATGTAAGCTGTCTGTCACAGAGAGTTTTATGATCAATAAATTTTTTATATACTCTTCTTTTTCTACCCGTGTCCTCTATTTTATTATCACCCTTTACCTTTTTCCTGTATTTTTCGCATTCGTTCGTTTGCGAAAAATATTTTCTTTCCCATTCTCACTTTGCCGGTTTCTTTTTCTCATTTAGAAACGCAGTAGATTACCTAACGTGTCAGTGCCTTGCACGAGATAATTTTAGGTGCGATTTAAGTCTATCACACATGATGAGCAGACAAATTGTCTACATTTGCAGCTGTCACGAGAGTTTTTCGTCAGGCTAGCTCCCGGCGAAGTGTGAAAACTGCCTGTGCATTGGAAACGGGTCGTCTGAGATTCAGCTGACACGCGCGCTTTCTTCGGCTGAGCGCTCAGGTGAGGCGCGATAACCGACATCTCCACGGCGCAGTATGAGACATTTGTCTGGCAATTCCATCTGACTCGGCACTCACTGTTGCCCCTAGTCAGCGTGAGGTGTGAAGACGAGAAGTATCAGTTATGGCATGCGTCTAGTTAATGGGAGGTGTTAGAGAGAGAGAAGGGGTGAGACCTGCGCTATTGCGGGGTTTTGGGAAATAGTGGGATCTTTTGGTAGTTTCATAGATATTAACCTGAGTTTGAAACTTGATTTGACTCATTCTCCATTTGCAGTAGACGTGGTCACTTCGTTCTAGATACTTAAACTTATAAGCGAAAACTCATAGTTTCGTTGTGATACCGTAGTTCTGTGTTGAGGTAAATATTATATTTAATATATCTAGATTTTGCGAGTGATTAAGTGTTAAACAGCCTATTTTATCCCACTAGTTTCTTTTGTGCAGATTGATTAATTTATAAGTCTGTTATATTCTCTAGCTGATGAGTTACAGTGGAAAACAGAATAAATTATAATTTCTAGCTTAAAATCATGTAGCTATAATGAATTTAATTCAAATGCTAAATAATCAGACGAGAAGCCTCATGAGTGTTGACGGAATACGTAGGTATTCCTAATTCATGATGATTGATTTTATATATAACTTATTTCACGGGAAAGTTTAAACGTCAAGTCAAGCTCTACGCTTGCAGTTCTAAATGTAAGCTATATCGAGTACATGATATGTAAAATATTTCATATGTGTTTTTTTCTTTATTCAGTAAATACTGGGGTAACCCAACTTTGCCGGCGTTTAGTACAGAGACATACCTGTGAGAAACATAAACATTTTATATCTTTAACCAGGTGGATTTTCAAGTAACACCTGTCTGACAGGGCGTGTGCCTTCAATAGATAGACAGAATACCGATCCACTCATGGTTTTTTTTTTAAAGAATAAATGCTTATACTGGGCCTTTGAGCCAGATCATATTTCTTCACTAACTCTAATGTACATGCTGCCTTGTGGCGAGAATAATTACAGAAAAACATTAACTTTTCCGACATTATTTGACCAAGTGTGTGGTGAACCAAGATTATTTGTTGAGAGAAGTTGTCCACCGGTCATCTTCCTAATTAAGGGAAACCTCGTGTTCTGACACTGTGTGCCCGCTGAAACCCTAACTCTTACCTCGTGCATAAGTGACATTAACTTAAATCTGTAAAGAAAGAACGATCGCCTGAAGAGGACGCTTCCCGGACACGGTGAATGAAACTAATATCTGCAGAGCTGGGTATCCGCTTCATCCACAGATAGACAGATTAAACGAAGTGTACACTAAGGCTTGCGACAGATGGCGAACAACCGCACGATTGTAGGTAAGGTTGTGTGAGTCAGGGCCCTGATGAAAGAACCGAGTGAAAGTAGACTGAAGGATGTTCTTCGTTTGATTCACCCACTTTGTAACTTTCCTTATGCAAGATTTGTTGCTAAACTATATTTTTCCTTAGAATAGATACTGCTATCAAAGTCAGTTCATACCTTCAAAAGGGGAAAATATTATACCCAAATCATATGTATCTGTGACTCTTTGGGGTATCATCGTTCTCCTAACGGGACTGTGGGCTAAAATCGAGGGAAAAATAGACTCCTCTAAATCTGTCGTAGAAGATAAGTGAAAGAGAGAAGATTTCTTGATTTCAGAGACAGCCTCTGTCACAGTCTACCATCTCACTCGTGGAAATCTATTTCTATTACTATCTCTCACTGTGATTATCACTTATTCTAATCTATTTAGAAGGGACCAACATAAGTCTTAATTCTCCTGTAAAAAATCTACGACACTGTCCTTCATGAAAAGTTCTGCATGTCATGTCTTCATAGGTCTTACTTATTAAGTTAATGATCTTCATGAGAACTCCATAATGCCTCGTCAATTTCCAAAGTGATTCTATGTCTACACCATCAAATGACTTTTCATAGTCCACGAATCTGATGTATAGCGGTGAATTCCATTCCAGACTTTGTTCAACTATTATTCTCAATGTGGCTATCTGGTCTGTACAGGATCTGTTTTGTCGAAAACCTGCTTGTTCATCTCTCAGTGGCTTGTCCATGGACTCTTTTAATTTCTCAAGGATGATTCTGTTTAATACTTTTGCTGGCACTGATAGTAACATTATTCCTTTATAATTTGTGCACTCTATTAAATTACCTTTCTTAGGCAACTTGACCAGATAACCTTCCTTCCATTCTGCTGATATTTCCTCTCGCTGTGAGACTTTGCTAAGTAGTTTCTATAATATATCTGTCGAGGAATCAATATTTGTTTTGATGGCGTCTGATGTAATTCCATTTGGATCAGCTGCTTTTCCATCTTTCAGAAGCTTTATAGCTTTCTTTATTTCTTTTCTACTTGGTCTTTTACAGTTGAGTAGTAGCTCCTGTAATGCTTGCTGGATGTCTTGGGGATTAGTTGGAGCTGATCGATTGAGGATTTCCTCAAAATGTTCTGTTCATCTCTTCATTTGTTCTTGTATATTACTAAGCAATTTTCCATTCTTATCTTTTATGAGGCCATTTGCTTGCTTATATTTCCCTGTTACCTTCTTTGTGTTGTTGTACAGGTCCCTCATATTTTCTTTGGCTGCAGCTTCCTCTGCCTCTCTTGCTAACTCTTCAATATACTTCCTCTAGTCTCTTTTGATGTTTTCTCTTTGTTTGCTTCTATGTACACTTCATGAGCCTTGGCTTTGGAGCTTCTGGTTTTGCTTCTGTTTAAATCTGCTTTCTTGTTTTTCCTGTCTTCTGTCTTGGTAATGGTTTGTGTTGTTATCCATGATTTGTGCTGATGTTCTCTTTTTCTCAGTACTTCTTCACACGTCTCGTTCCAAATATTTTATACTTGTTGCCAGTGGTCTTTTGTTTCTGCTTCATCTTCTAGCTGTTGGAGTACTTGGTATGTGTCGATACTGTGATTGAAAATATTTCCCTTATTTCCTGATTTCTTAGATATCCCACATTATACTGTTGTCTATATCTATATTCTTTTGTAAATTTCTTGAGTTTTAATTTAGTTTTAGCCAACAGAAGATGGTGGGCTGATAACACATCTGCTCCTCTACATGCATTTACATCATGTTTGGCACTTTGTATACTCTCCAAGCACTTACTACATTAATAGCAAGGGTCAAAACAAATGTAGGAGTTATTTTCCCCTTTGATCAGAGAGCGGCTTATTACGAATCTTCTTGGAGGTCTTTCTTTCTTTGTTGAGTCTGACGTCCTATTTCCATTCACAATCATCTGTAGGCTGGTAGAACTGAAGTCCACAGCCCGAATCTTGTTTGCCCATAGGCCCTTGATCAGATCTGATTAATCCAACTCTGCCCTACATTTCACTAGCAAACAAATAATTTCTTAATGTTTTTTGTTGCCTGTTCATTTTCTCTTTCTATATTTATTTCTTTTCAACTCATAACACAATACATATTAAGCATTTAACGATATAATGTTTGCTTTTTGTTCAAGACATATACCAACCATTTCATTATTGTTTAGTTATTGCGTTATACAGGGTGTTTATAAAGTCGCTGTGCAGTGAATTTGAAAAATATTTTAGAAATCACGTCACGAATGATGCAAATTTACGTCATGATATTCTGTGTTCCAATGCTGTGTTCCACAATCCCGTGTGCAGCATTACACAACAAGCCCCAATTGAAAACCACATTTCTGGTGACGTAGTCTCGCCCGGGCGTAAATTTCACTGCACAGCGACTTTATAAACACCCTGTATTTGATACAGTACAGTGGAGCGCCAATGCTTATGGAGGAGATTATGTAGTACCTGAGAAAAATTACGCGCCTAGCGTGCCGCAAGGCAGACAAAGTCGTTTACTTAAAATACTGATACTGGGTAGGGTAAGAATATAATAGATGAAGCTTGACAAAGTAGACATTTGAAAATATAATACCCTGGGTCAGAACATCCTTCGTCCATTCAAGATTAAGGCGGTGTTAGTTGTATGTGAAATTAAAACAAGAGAATACAACAACAAACTTACTATAGTGCGTTTCACAATATTTGCCGCTGTTTAATATTCATTATCTCTGCAAGCACTTGATCGTAATTGTTGCAACTTTGCATATGACCTAATGATCGCTATGTCCCGAGAGGGACATTTTTTTCCTCGTTAACAAACTTATGGTTTTAAATTTTCTTTATTTAAAGTATACAAAATCGACCACTTCCTAGTCCAACCGTGTATTGAGAGGGCTTACCCCTTCATATTTGTGAGCTATTTCGATTTAACATCTTGAACGTATTTCACGCGATTTTCACTGTGATTCAGCACACTACCGCACTGTTTTGAACATTACCTTGATCCGTCCGGTGTGTTCAGTACATAGGCGTATCTTGCGGTATTCTAGGTCTGTAATACAATGGGAAATGCGTATGTGGATGAAACTTGGATCAATGCTCACCACACAAGTGAAAAGGAATGGCAGTTATCAGACGGAACGATTAAAAGATGTGTACTGTCGTAAAGTGTAAACATACTTCTCTGTTAATCACCCAGCCAATCAACGAGCACCGTTCACCAGTCTTTGAGACAGAATAACATTAAACTTAAGCCCTGTTTTTCGGATGTCGGTGGCGGCCATCTTGTCACGCAATATGGCGGAAAAAACTGAATAAAATTAGGCTGTACGAGGCATGGGACCAAACTGCAGACAACCAATCAGCTTGCCCCGCCAGGAACCAACCAAACGCTTTCTTTAAGCAGTAGAAGTTACCTCACCTGTCTATATAATCGGGCGAGATTTTATGCAAAAACACGCAACACCGACACGAAGCCAGATCGACGACCGACTGAGGAATAGGAGCTGTCAACCTTGATTTATTGCTTACCTGCGTGCATTGACCTAGCAGACGGCTCCGCTAGTCGAGTCACTGGCGTGTTTAAATCTTGGAGGGTAAATATAATTTACTATTGGTAGGCAAATAGGCCTACAGCAGATATATAATGTTTGTATTGGTTGTGTGTCATTTATACTACCTACACCTGTATATATTTAATATATTTTGGTTCAATGTGAACGTATCAGGTTACTGATTGTATCTTGGGGAAATTAGGATAATTCTTCTTCTTCTTCTTCGTTCGTCCTGAAAAGGACGGTGGTTGCGTTGTGTCTGTTTACGCCTAAGCTGTGATATCTGCACCTTTCGGTCGACACATCCGACTTCTGAACGGCATTTTTTAGGACCGGGTTTGCCTTCCCATTTCGATCCACACTCGCTCAGCCAGACTGCACAGCTGCAGACTGTTTCCAGGACTACCACGTGGAGGTGGAGTGCGGTCTTGACCAGCTTTGGTTCGCTGGTCCTGACGCAGGCAGTCAAGCTATGAGTCGCTGACTGCGGTCTCTATTGCTGCGTCTTGAGGTCCCCAATTAGGATAATGATTGTATTTGCTGATATGATTGATGAAGACGAAGACTAATAGGACTCATGCTTCAATCTATTGTCTCCTATAACTTCAATCTATTGTCTCAGATAACTCCAAACTGAAATATAACCAAAACAGTCCTTGTTAGGACTCAGTCTATTGTCTCACCTAACTTCAGTCTATTGTCTCAGATAACTCCAACCTGAAATATAACCAAAACAGTCCTTGTTAGGACTCAATCTATTGTCTCATATTTTTTTTTTCGTACGCTCGCTAATACTCGAGGCGAAATCTCAGGTTATTATTAATGTCTAACCTGACATTGATTTTACGTGAGTATCCCTTTTCTTGTACAGAGACAGGTGTCCCTCGCCATTCAGGCAGATACTCGCCGATTTCGGAGGTACCCATTAGAGCTGGGTCGGCTCAGGAGCCGCCAATCCCTGGTCGACGACACTCCTTCAAATGTTCTCGCCAGGTCTCGAGTTAATCCAGTCCAATTCCCGGTAGACGAAAAATCCTCAAATGCCGTCGTCTGGGTTTGATCCTGAATCACCCGGTCGCCAGAGCGGTGTTGTAACCACTACTCTAGCGCGGCTCCCATTGTCTCATATAACTCAATCTATTGTCTCACATAACTGCAGTCTATTCAGATTACTCCCACCTGAAATATAATCAAACAGTCCTCGTCGCATATACTCCTATCATAAGAACATAACAATATTGTTAGGATATATTATAGCACTTGTCAGAGAGGGCCTGGTATATTATAGGGGTAAGGAAATGGTTGTATCACACCTAGGTGTACATATTATTGGATGTATTCATGTATTGAATTTATATTATTGGATGTATTCATGTATTGAATTTATATTATTGGATGTATTCATGTATTGAATTCATATTATTGGATGTATTCCATGTATTAATTTGTCAGAAAGAAAGTTTTGCAAGTAGACACCTGTCTAGTCTCGCTCTTGCTAAATCATACTGAGCCATGTTGTCATTCATCCTACATGCAGACACCTGAGACACGCTCATATCATATACGAGGGGCGTTCAGAAAGTAATGCACCACATCGTTTTTCTCAGCTAATAATGAAGATAGAAGCATGAAATTTTGCACACTTCAAAGATGACATGTCCCAATTCTGTGCAACAAATTGCACCGCAACCGGCAAAATAATACGGCTGCCCTAAACCGTTGAATTGGAAAGTGTTAGCAACTTGCGTTATAAGCAGCGAATTGTGATAGAATTTCTCGTTGCAGAGAAGGAAACTGTTGTGAACATTCCCAAGCGTCTATGTGATGTGTATGTAAGTTTTGCAGTCGACAGGAGTACAGTCAGTCGCTGGGTTTAGAGAATCAAAGAATCAGGAAGTGGAGATACGGAGCTGCTTGATCGGCCGCGCTGTGGACGTCCTGCCACAGCCACCAACGCAGAAATGTTGAAATGCGCTGAGGGCATTATTCTTACTGATAGGCGAATCACTACTCAACAATTGGCCTTACAGCTGTCAGTCAGCATTGGTAGTGCAAATGCAGTTATAAAAACTCGGATTTTCTAAGGTTTGCGCAAGATGGGTTCCTCGAAGTCTCACAAATGACCACCGATTGCAAAGGAAAGAAATTTCTTCTGCATTGTTGGACCGTTTCAATGCTGATGGAGAGAACTTTTTGGCTAAGATCGTTACAGGTGACGAAACCTGGGCACATAATTTTGAACCTGAGACAAAAAGACAGTCAATGGAGTGGCATCATCCGCAATCACCACGAAGAAAGAAATTCAAGACAATTCCTTCAGCTGGAAAGGTCATGATCACTGTCTTTTGGGACATTGAAGGTGTGATTCTTGTGGACGTTATGCCAAGAGGAGAGTTTAAGACATTGAAAAAACTCAATCAACGTTTTCGCAGAGTTCGGCCGCACAAGAATCCAGCAGACCTGCTTCTCCTTTACGACAATGCGCGACCTCACACAAGTCTGGCAACACGGGAAGCAATCACCAAATTGGGTTGGACTGTACTACCCCATCCACCCTATAGTCCCGATTTGGCACCCTCTGATTTTCATCTATTTGGTCCACTTAAAGATGCACTCCGTGGGACAAGGTTTGAAGATGATGGAGTGATTCATGCAGCGAAGAAATGGCTACATGATCAAGACAAAATCTGGTACGGGCTAGGAATACATGCACTTGTTTCGCGCTGGCATAAAGCCGTACAAGTTGATGGGGATTATGTTGAATAATAACTATGTTTAATGACATGTCCATGTATATTGTGTATAAATTTCATGCTTTTTGAATAAACAGCTCCTGAGAAAAACGATGTGGTGCATTACTTTCTGAACGCCCCTTGTACAATAGAAATTGGTGGTCTTAATGACAGAAATTAGCCCCTATTTTTCCTTCTTACAGGTTTTATTCGTGTCATCAAACCTGAGGTCGTATGTCCAGTCAATCCAGCTGCCTGGAACTTTACAGGAGCACAGAGATTGTACCTGAGATACATCTTTAATCCCCCTCAGTCTTGGGTGGGCTAACGAAACGATCAACAGCGGGTGTTTTGTGTCAACCAAACTAAGAAGGACAGAACTTTTGAGAGATGAGTACACATTAGTACCAATTCCGTCGGCAATTGTGAGCAAATTAACTGTCAGTGACGAAAAAGAGATTTAGCATAGAAAGAGACAAGATTAACAGCATAGCTAATAAATGTTATATACTTAATTAACAGCACAGCTGATACATGTACTATAATTGAATAACAGCACAGCTGATATAAATTTTGTTCCTATAATTGGAAAACTTGTTGTAATATATTTATATATCTATATAAATATAAATATTTGTAAATCATATATAAACTTACATATCCATTACATTCCATTTTCAACATTCACCCTTCAGCACAAGAGTAGATAGTGTATATACTAAATAAATAATAAGGAAATTGTATTTGAAGACTTGTCAATTTTATCATTGTTAAGTAAAATCTGTTTCCTTGTCTTAATATCACAGTTAGTTACACAGCGGAGGTGGCAATTTATGTCGGTCTCCTCTCTACTAATTTTTCGAGGTCAGATCATTCACAGCCGTAACTAATTTGTGATACCAGTAGTTCTCTCAGACACTTGGGACTTCACCATTTTCTGCAGAAATTATATTTCTGTAATTGTCAGTACTATACTGATCCAAGAGCCAATAAAAAACCTCACGCCACACTGGGGGCTCGTTCCTGGCTTATTTCTATATACCTTGAGCCATACTTAGTCTATTCATCTGTCTACTAACTCTATCTTGTGCCACCCATAGATAACAAAAGAAACAAATTTTTGAAAAAAATTCAATAATATAATTTTTTATTGTTTTCTTAGGAGGAGAACCATTTAGTACTCAGTAAATAGTTGATGCTCACAAAGTTGCACGGAAATTATTTGTTCATTTAAATTAATTAAGTTTAATTATAATATTTGGATATAGTAAATTTACATATCCTATCTAAGTAACGCCATGGCTGATATAGTGAAGTTCAGAACTGCGATCATGCAGATGGGTAAAGAATTAAATATGACAGGTGATGCTCTCACTCAGTATGTCGCAACAGAAGTGGACAAACACATGGATAGGGCAGAAAGAAAGTTGCAATTAGAGACTGAAGCAAAGAAATTTGAGGCTGAAGAAAGGCGGTTGCAAGCAGAAGCTGAAAGAGAAGCCAAAAGACTGGAAGCTGAGAGAGAAGACAAAAGACTGGAAGCTGAGAGAGAAGACAAAAGACTGGAAGCTGAGAGAGAAACCAAAAGATTAGAAATTGAAGCCAAGAAATGGGAGGCTGAAAATGAGGCAAAGAAAATTGAAGCTGAGGAAAGGAAATTACAAGCAAAGAGAAACCATCAGTTGAGATTAAAAGAGCTTGAAATTCAGGCAAATACTGGCAATAATGGTGGTAGCTCACCTCACTCTGAGAATAGCTCCATCTAGAGCACCTCAAGTGGGGCCATGAATTTTCATCTGGACCCATTTGTTGAGAAAGAAGATGCCATTGAGTCGTACCTGGATAGATACGAAAGACTTGCCACTACCTATGGCTTAGTGAAAGAAAAGTGGAGTCTTAAACTATCTCAGGGATTGAGAGGTGTGGCCTACGATGTATATTTGAAGCTCTCAAGAGATGACCAGGAAGATTGTGAAATCCTGAAGCAGGTACTGCTTTTGAGATATGAAAAGAACTCAGAATCATATAGAAAGAAATTCCGAACAACTGAACTTCTTCCAGGAGAAAACTATCACCAATTCTCTGCTAGATTGGAAACCTATTTGGAAAAATGGAGTAGTTTAGGAAAGTGTCAGGATCTGAAAGAAATGATAATGATGGAGCAAGTGAAAAAGTCCATGCCTCAAGAAATGAGGAAGTTTATCATGGAACAAGGAGCAGAGAGATTGGAAGATATTGTAACTGTTGCAGAGAGATATCAAGCAGCTCAGGCAGAATCATTAGGAAATAAGAAGAAGCAGGGTGAAAACTTAAAATCATCACAAAACTATTCCAAATATGAACAAAACGACCATACCACAAGAAACAAACAAAGATTTGACCCAAAGGACAAAAACCCTCTAAGATCGGATAAGACACCTTACCGGAAGGAAGGAAAGTGGTGTAAAACTTGTCTAATGTGTAACCACAATACTGCGGACTGCAGAAGGAAGAATCCTCCTCATCATGCTGCATGTCTTACAACAGGGAAGCCGGGAAGGAAGGAACTGGAAGTAAGTCAGAAGGACTTCATTCATCCCCCTGTCTGTGAGGAAGTGACCGTGAATGACACTCAAGTACTGTGTTTATATGACACAGGATTGGACTTTGATTCAGTTGTGTGCTCTTCTCTAGTGAGTCCTGGCCAGATAACCACAGAAACCGTGGAAATCAGAGGACCGATCAAGGGAGCAAGAACCATGACATTACACATAGCCCGAATCGACATAAGATCTCGCTATGTGGAAGGAGAAATCAAAGCAGCAGTGATGGACAACCCTATTTACCCTTTGATTCTGGGGTGTAGATATGTTTTCCTTGGAGAACCTATAAAACCTGTAGTTATGGCAACAGTCCAGACCAAAGAAAGCTCCAGGAAAATGGAGGAAAATGCTATCAATACTCATCCAGAAGAGATGAAAAAGGCTCAAGCAGCAGACAGCACATTGAAGCCTTGTTTTGGCAAATTGCCTAAAGCACATAACCCTCCAGAGAAAGGAGACTTGTATATGAAGAATGGCCTACTATACAGAAAAGCTGGAACAGGACCTAAAGGGCATGGACAGCTTGTAGTGCCAAAATCTTACAGGGAGAAGGTTATGACGCTAGGACATGCTATACCCTTCAGTGGATATATGGGAATAAAGGCCACTGGACAAAGGATAGCCTGTCACTACTTTTGGCCAGGAATCACAGAGGACATAAAGAGATATGTAAGATCCTGTCCAGAATGCCAAAGAGTAGCTCCTAAACATAGGACTGCACCAGCAACACTGGGAGAAATGCCTATTATGGGAACCCTTTTTGAACGTGTTGCAGTGGATATTGTTGGACCCCTCACTAGGACCAAGAAGAGAAATGCTTACATCTTAACCTTGGTTGATACTTACTCTATGTGGGGAGAAGCAGTGGCCATGTCAGCTATAGATTCAAAGCATGTGGCAGAGGCCCTGTTGACAATATTCACCCGATTAGGTTTCCCGCATCAGATATTGACTGACAATGGTTCTCAGTTTAAGGGAAAGCTAACACAAGAAGTATTCAGGATATTTCAAGCCAGACACTATCATTGTAGTCCCTACCATGCCCAAGGGAACGGTCAAGTTGAGCGGTTCAATGGTACGCTAATTTCAATCCTTAGAAAGCTGGCGAGTGAAAAACCTGATACTTGGGATACATACTTACCCGCTGCACTATTTGCATATAGGGAAGTACCCCACAATTCAACTGGATTGGCTCCAGCTCTATTGTTGTTTGGAAGACCAATAAAAGGTCCACTGGAAGCATTGCTGCGGACATGGACTGGTGAAAAGCAGAGGAAACAGTGACTTCCGCATACCAGTACGTCAACGAGCTGACATCTCGATTGAAAGCAGGTTGGAAACTGGCCAATGAGAACTTACGACAGGCCAGGAAAAAGCATGCTGCGTACTACAACAAAAAAGCAAAGGATAGGGAAATGGAGGGGATGAAAAGGTGTTATTACTGTTGCCAAGCAGCAATAATAAATTGCAGATTGGATGGCAGGGACGCTATGTCATACTGGAGAAACTTTCCAGGACCAATTATAAGATTGACAAGAAAGGAAAGGAGAAGGTATATCATGTCAATCTTCTTAAAAAATACTATGACAAGGAATCATCAGAAGTTGCACATATCATGAAACTAGCCATAGCAACAGAAATGCATGGTAAACCACTTCACTCTATGGAATATCCACTCACAACTACAGAGGATTATGTTCAAGTAAACCTTAGTGAACATTTAACTCCAGAGCAGAAGAAGATGGTTCAGAAAGTGTTGGAAACCCATGCTGATGTGCTCACAGATAAGCCAGGTCGTACGAATCTGTTAGAGTACACCATGAAGGTTACAGACCCTACACCCGTATGCATGAGAACATACCCTGTACCCTATGCGAAAGCCCAAGCATTAAGGGAGGAAGTTGATTATCTGTTGAAGGAGAAAATTATCTCGAAGTCAGACTCTCCCTATAGCTCTAGTGTGGTGCTATTAAGGAAGCCTAGTGGTGAACACAGGTTATGTATTGACTACAGGAAGCTAAATGCTATCACAGAATCTCAGGTGGACCCATTTCCTGACACCAACCAGCTATTCTCTACACTGAGTATGGCTAGGTATTTACCGAAGGTAGATCTAAGAAAGGCATACTACCAAATACCAGTGAAACCAGAAGTTAGGAAAATGCTGGCATTTAGTACATCAGACGGCCACTACGAGTTTAATGTACTACGCTTTGGGCTGAAAAATGCTCCAAGTATCTTTTCAAGAATGATGAGGAAATTGTTATAACCTCTACAAAATCCCCATATCACTAACTTTATGGGTGACATTCTTGTTGCTACAAACACATTTGAAGAGCATATAGTAGTGCTCTCCATGTTGTTTGACAGACTGAGAGAAACTGGATTGACTGCACGTCCAACCAAGTGCTATATCGGTTGTAAGGAGTTGGAATTCCTAGGTTACACTATTTCTACAGGTCATGTGTCTCCTCACCCAAAGAATATAGAGAAGTTAAAAAAGGCACCCAGACCTCAAACGAAGAAAGATGTGCGATCATTCGTGTCATTATGTGGGTTCTATCAGAAATACATATCTTGCAACAATCAAAAGCCCAGCCGGAGGAACTTTTACCAGTCGCCTACGCCAGTAGGAAGCTGAATGCAGCTGAGTTGAATTACTCGACCATAGAGAAAGAATGTTTGGCTCTAATTTGGTTCATCGACAAATTTTAACCTTACCTGTATGGGACACACTTCATTGTCCAAAGCGATCACCAGCCTTTAACATTCTTGGCTGCATCTAAAAAGTTAAATTCGAGATTGTTAAGATGGAGTCTGCTTCTGGCGCCTTATTCCTTTACCGTGAATTACATTCCGGGAAGAGACAATGTAGGAGCTGATTTTTTAAGTCGACACCCTATTATTCTGGAAAGACAGACGCGGAATGATTAACTACAGCAGGTGTTTACACGTCAGCTATGACAGGTCACAGGTAGGAAAGGATGGGGCTATGTCGTAAAGTGTAAACACACTTCTTTGTTAATCACCCAGCCAGTCAACGAGCACCGTTCACCAGTCTCTGAGACAGAATAAAATTAAACTTAAGCCCTGTTTTTTCGGATGTGGGTCGCGGCCATCTTGTCACGCAATATGGCGGAGAAAACAGAATAAAATTAGGCTGTACGGAGCATGGTACGGAACTGCAGACAACCAATCAGCTTGCCCCGCCAGGAACCAACCAAACGCTTTCCTTGGGCAGTGGAAGTTACATAACCTGCCTATATAATCGGGCGAGATTTTATGCAAAAACACGCAACACCGACACGAAGCCAGATCGACGACCGACTGAGGAAGAGGAGCTGTCAACCTTGATTTATTGCTTACCTGCGTGCATTGACCTAGCAGACGGCTCCGCTAGTCGAGTCACTGGCCTGTTTAAATCTTGGAGGGTAAATCTACTTGACTATTTGTAGGCATAACCAAAACAGTCCTTGTTAGGACTCAATCTATTGTCTCATATAACTCAATCTATTGTCTCACATAACTGCAGTCTATTCAGATTACTCCAACCTGAAATATAACCAAACAGTCCTCGTCGCATATACTCCTATCATAAGAACATAACAATATTGTTAGGATATTTTATAGCACTTGTCAGAGAGGGCCTGGTATATTATAGGGGGAAGGAAATGGTTGTATCAAACCTAGGTGTACATATTATTGGATGTATTCATGTATTGAATTTATATTATTGGATGTATTCATGTATTGAATTCATATTATTGGATGTATTCCATGTATTAATTTGTCAGAAAGAATGTTTTGCAAGTAGACACCTGTCTTGTCTCGCTCTTGCTAAATCATACTGAGCCATGTTGTCATTCATCCTACATGCAGACACCTGAGACACGCTCATATCATATACACTAGAAATAGGTGGTCTTGAGGACAGAAATTAGCCCCTATTTTTCCTTCTTACAGGTTTTATTCGTGTCATCAAACCTGAGGTCGTATGTCCAGTCAATCCAGCTGCCTGGAACTTCACAGGAGCACAGAGATTGTACCTGAGATACATCTTTAGTCCCCCTCAGTCTTGGGTAGGCTAACGAAACGATCAACAGCGGGTGTTTTGTGTCAA
Source organism: Oreohelix idahoensis (assembly GCA_024509875.1). Lineage (NCBI taxonomy): Eukaryota > Metazoa > Mollusca > Gastropoda > Stylommatophora > Oreohelicidae > Oreohelix > Oreohelix idahoensis. The sequence goes on along the minus strand of JAMPIV010016654.1, from coordinate 542,177 downwards.
CCAAACTACGAAGGACAGAACTTTTGAGAGATTAGTACACATTAGTACCAATTAGTACCAATTCCGTCGGCAACTGTGAGCAAATTAACTGTCAGTGATGAAAAAGAGATTTAGCGTAGAATGAGACAAGATTAACAGCATAGCTAATAAATGTTATATACTTAATTAACAGCACAGCTGATACATGTACTATAATTGAATAACAGCACAGCTGCTATAAATTTTGTTCCTATAATTGGAAAACTTGTTGTAATATATTTATATATCTATATAAATATAAATATTTGTAAATCGTATGTAAACTTACATATCCATTACATTCCATTTTCAACATTCACCCTTCAGCACAAGAGTAGATAGTGTATATACTAAATAAATAATAAGGAAATTGTATTTGAAGACTTGTCAATTTTATCATTGTTAAGTAAAATCTGTTTCCTAATCTTAATATCACAGTTAGTTACACAGCGGAGGTGGCAATTTATGTCGGTCTCCTCTCTACTAATTTTTCGAGGTCAGATCATTCACAGCCGTAACTAATTTGTGATACCAGTAGTTCTCTCAGACACTGGGACTTCACCATTTTCTGCAGAAATTCTATTTCTGTAATTGTCAGTACTATACTGATCCAAGAGCCAATTAAAAAACCTCACGCCACATGTACCCAGTGGAAAAGGACAACGTCTGATAATGGCACATTCAGGCAGCAGACATAATGGGCTAGTGAAAAATGCTGAACTTATTTTCACTTCCAATTATACGGACAACCGGGACTATCATGCCGAGATGAATGGTAACATATTTAGAGAGTGGATTGAAAATACTCTTCTTCCGTCCCTAGACAGACCATCCTGTCTGACAATGGACAACGCATCATACCATACAACGCTGTGGCAGAAGAAGACAAAATCCCGACATCTTCAAGTACAAAAGATGCTATAAAGATTTGGCTCAGAAAAGTAGACATTCCATTTAACGAGGGGTTTCTGAAACTGTCCCTTGTTAAGAAATCACAAAAGACCAAGATATTCCATATAGACAAGTTGATTCAACAGCATGGTCATATGTGTTTGAGACTGCCACCTTATCATTCACATTTAAACCCAATTGAACTCGTTTGAGCAAAAGTTAAAGGACAGGTGACAGCTGAAAATAAAACTTTCAAACTATGCAATATGAAAGAACTAACATATGCCGCCCTCTCGCAGATAAACAAAGATTATTGGTGTAAATGTGAAGACCATGTCTTAAAAGAGGAAAATGACTATTGGAAAAAAGATGGACTGTCGTTAGTTCAGCCGAGAATAGTCATCAATATGTTAGACTCGCCTGACTCAGAATAAGTGTGTAAATACCTTATATGGTTTATATGTTTTCTCCTCCATCTATGTGTATATGTAAACCAATTCATTTCCTTTTTATCTCCGCGATTTCAGTACTATTTTTAACATACACAGTACTTTCACCTCTTCATGCATCCATTCACGTTTTAGTATAAAAAGTAACATTTACAACGAATAGGCGTTATTATTCTCTCAAATATTTCGAAGAAATAAAAAAAGACCCCACGTAGTAATCAGTTAACAAACCCTTCTAACATTCGAATTGTACAGACGCCTATGCCGAAAATATGCAACTTCCTTCATTTACGGTAAATTATTTTCTTCCACGACAAAATTAATACTACGTTAAAAAAGATCAAAGAAAAGAACACTACCTGCAACATTGAATTTTATAAAAACTTTGGGACATTGAAAATGTAAGACCACAAGCAAAACATCATGTTTATCAGTGCTAGGAATATGGAGATATTTGAAGTCATCCGACGACCGATCTTTTTGAAACGCACTATATTATGAACATATTCTTCTTTATTGCACGGTGCAGTTTAATATGTGTCTAATATATCTTATTCATTTGTAACCATGCAGTGTCCCTAAGAGCATACACCCTTAGCACACGTATTTCAAGTTGTCATATCACGTGCTATCAGCTCAAGGTCTTTCCGTATTTTCAATATTTTTTCACTAATGTATATTAAAGTAAATTAGACAAAATTAAGTCTTCGTTGATAGATTAATCGCACGTTACCAACTTTTTGCAACGGAATAGTTGTCTAAATGTATGTCTGTATTTGCTGCTCATCTGGTAATACACAAAGATATTGACAGAAGAATTCGTAGCTTCCATGCTGAGGCCTATTCCTCCAAGCATAAGAACAATTTCTTTGTATTTGCCACGAATTGTAAGATCACTGTTGAAGGACATAATACAAAATATTATGCACAAGGGAATAAAACAAATAATAAATATGGTGGAAACTGTCACAACCATTCTTGCAACCTTCTGGTTAAGAGCCGAGATGTTTTCAGCTTGTGCAATTGTCGTAGACTTCTTCCGCCATTGTGTTTTCTTGTTTAACTGAAATACCAGAGTTACTGTGCATGCTGTAATAACAACAAATGCACAGAATGGAGCAACAAAGCTGTTGATAATGTAGCATATGCTCTCAACATGTTCTCTGTTCGCCGTGTTTACAATGCCAATGATGGTTTTATTTCTGTCTGGAAAATATTTCATGCCTAACTTATTGACAACGTAAGCTGGTGATCCACTAGAAGCAATAACAATGAAGATACACACAACGATGACAGACACTCGTTGTGGAGTGAGGACACCGTTTACCTGAAAATAAATAAACACAATATGTTATTTTACTAAATTAAATGTGGGAGTTACGAAACGATGAAAATAGGTAAGAATAGTAGACAAATGAAAAATATTGGTGCCTGTACCTGAAAGCGGTAGTGCGGCTTGAGTACCTTGACAACCCCAAGTTCTATGCCAGCGGGAGTTTTACTCCTGGCAGGTTTTACCCAGCTGGACAGGTCTGCGCGAGAAGGGGTCAGATTAAAGCTGGCACCCTGGTCCTCCAGGTTGAGGGGTTTAAGCACAAGGTCCTATAACCCGGTCCATGTAAAACAAAACAAAAAACAATTAATTATGGAAATACCAACAAATGAAAACGCTTTGATTCGGGGACTACATCCAGAGTCTCAAGCTTGTATGACTGACAGTGAAAGTCGAAAGGAAGCCTGGGCTATGCAAACGGATGCCCTGATCGAAAAACACGAAACAAGAATTTGTTTCTGGAACGTCAGATTATGAATGAGGCAGGAACATTGAGAAAATAAATAAATATTTCACACTTAAAAGGTATGTTTCAGGCGCTAGTGAGAAATGAAGAAGCAGAAAACTAGACAACAGAAAACTACAGAAGTTAGTGGCTTACCGGAGAATCGAACCCAGGAAATTCCGAACAGCACCTCCGCCTAGCTACATAATAAAATCACACCATCAACCCTGCCAGCTGGGCACTAAAAAAACCTCGAAGACAGGAATCATTAGCACGATAACACCGGATGTGTAACTAGGACGAACCAGCTTCGTTATTGATGCAATCACTTCTGTTGTCCCCCTATTATTCAGTATAGTTTAGGTTACACAGGACAAAGACCTTAAAACTGTGTCTAGTAAATTATAGAAGAATCAGAATTCTATAGCAGGGAGACAGGGGTAGGGAGAGTAAAAACAGCAATATGAGAAACAGTACTTTACTCTGGAAGAGATGATGGACAGCACAATGAAGAACAAGACGAAGAGACAATTTAACCAACACCACAATAATACTATGCTATGAACCAACACATGACAGTGATGAAAAAAGTCAAGGACGAATTCTATCTATAGCTACAAAAGGAAATGGAAGCCGTACCTAGATATGATCTTGTCATAGTAGCAGGAGACCTCAATGTGAAAATACGAATACACAAGACATATAATAAAAGAGTAATGGAGGAAAGTGGTAATACAACAGTAAACGAGAATGGGGATAAACTAACAAGGTTCTGCAGGATTTACAACTTGGTCATTGGAGGAACATTTTTTTGTCATACAAAGAAACTTACAAATTAACATGGGAATCACCAAACGGCCGTGACATAAACCAAAAAGCCCACATTATGATCAATGGTAGATGCAGATATTCGTTACAAGATGTTCAAAGTAAGAGGAACGCAGATGTGGGAAGCACTCACCACTTAGTAGTAGCAATATTCAAGGTGAAACTCAGAACTGCTGGAGCGGTTGCAACTAAACCGAAAATGTATGTCTGTCACGCTTTGTTTGGAATTGTCTGCAATTTATTCTGAGTGGCCTGTCTGTTCTCTGTCTGTTTCTCAACATCGCCTACTTTTCTGACATTGGTGTTCTTATAGCTTATATTCTCTCTTTGATTCTGTCAATCTTGCAAGAGCACAGTTTAGGCCCACCTTTTTGCACTTGCAAAAAGCGACATTCTGTTTAAATCTTTTATGTAGAGAGCCTTCGGTGGGGAACACAGGGGATTTTGCTGTCCTTTTTATCTACTGCCGTCTTTTCGTTGTTAGCCCGTCTACAGATAGCTCGAAACACAAGGGAAGAGCATTCTAACGTTGCGCCACTTTTGTTTTATCTCGTGCACGCGCACGCCACCTGGCAATTTTTCTAACTATATAATGCGTTAGATCTAACTGTTCGGTATCATAGTCTCTTAAGGATTCCTTGCTGTCTTAGAAATCTTTAAAAGGTTGATAGCCTATAACCAGATTTAAAGTGCGAAAATTGAATTCCTTTGCTCGGTAAGCACACCTATATATATACATATATATACATGCAAATAAGATAGACGTATATTTGTATAAGACAGATCAGAGAGTTAAATGCATATTTATTTTTTCCACGATATTTTCCTATTTTCGACTATGTGGGGAAGTAATCCTGTATAGAGTTTGTGTTATTCGTTTGTTATTAGCACGTTAGCATCGGATATTAATCTATTTACATATTCATACTTTGCCTAGGGATTTTGTCAGCATGCGTGTGAGTGTGATTAACGGCTGAGTATACCTTCACCAAAAGGGAGCTTAAAATAAGCTGTCACTAAAAGTTTGTGAGTGAAGGCGATGGATACAGTTGATGAATAGAATGGATGGAGTTTTTGTTGCGAGAAAAGAACAACTACCATTTGTTCTCACTCTAATGGTAAAAGTTTGAGGCGGAAAATTTGTGACGTCACTTGGTTTCTCAGAAGCTCGCAAATTGACTCTATGCTAAATGAGATTTCAAACTCTGGGCACACACACAAATCGAGTAGCTTACAATAACAGACTGACGTTCAAGGATCTGATCTGCAAGAGGGAACTCGCCCTAGTGCTATTGCATAAATGTCACAGAGTGACTAATAATTTTATTTTCCCAACACGTCCCACTTTTCTTACTCTTTTTATGTTCTGGTTTCCTCTATTTTTTTTGCACCCACGGTTTCTTTTCTTTCGGATTTTTCCTACGTGGCGTATTATTCCCCTCTCAGACCCCACCCCGCGGCTTTGATTTCGTTCTGGCCTTCATTTTAAATTCCCCACATGGTCAGTAGTAGTCAGCTTACGATAATTTTACCTAAGCTGCACCTGGTGTTTGTCTGACTAGGGGAACGTTTCTTACTGGTAACAGTGTTTGATCACGAGCGGAAAATATTTTCTTTGAAGAAGCGAACCGCTAGCGGGAACGATCGAACGAACGAACGAACTTTATTTTCAAAGGGTTGAGAATTGGGCACTCAGGCCCGTCTAACATTCTGCCCTTCCTTTCGCTCACCTTTTATACCGTATCCTTTCAATAGCACATGTATTTTTAGCATTATTTAAGCATACAACATTATCGAGGTAAAATAATAACATACATTTGTAACATCCAGACATAATCAAATTTAAGGGGGGGGGGTGGTAAAGTGGGATGTTATAACTATTATGGGGGACTTAGTGTACTGACTGAGATCAGCTGTGAAGGTATCTGTATCTAATAAGTGTGGTGTATTACAAATGACCTTACTTGCTACCACATTTATACCTCAGTCAGAATTATTCTGGAATATTGTGATGACTACGTTAAATGTCTAGGGTTATGAAAATGATGAAGTGTAATTCACAACAACAACAGACAGATAAACAATTTATTTTATTCCACAACACTTTACAACCCTGTGACACTCACACACATATAACACTCTATAAGACTATCTTAACTGAGTCAAGTGTAAAGTTTCAAATATATATATGTATTAATTACTGTCAATAATAGATATCCTGATTCAACTACACAGTGAACCAGGAATCACAATCAAGGGTAATTACAAGTAATATGTACACATTTTATAAATATAATCTTTGTATTGACATATTTTATTATTCTTATCCTATGTGTGTAAGTTGTGAAGTAGTAATATGAGGTAATACTGGTTTTGTTTTTCAAGCTAGATTGTTGTTTGTCATCATGACTTCAAGTGTTTGATTATCGTGGAAATAGTATTGGGAAAAGTTCACAGTTCCTGTCATTTGAAACAAATTATTGTCCCTCGGTGTTTAATATAATGTCTATTTTAGAGGGGGGACACATAATGTTGAGCTCCTCTGGCCACAGAAGCTTATCTTTCGTGATGGCGGCAGGAAAAGACTCCTCTGCTCGATTGCTTTACTGTATTCTGAAAACACCTCACTGGTCGCTATCTGGACCAAGGAGTATGCTGTCAGCCTCTGGATTCAGCAAAACTCAGTCCAGGTGCTGCTTCAATAACTTAGGACCACGGTCCCTGAAACAAGAAGGTTGTACCTCCTATTTCAGAACTAATTTATAATCTATTTCCACACTGAACACAATACATAACAAACACTGAGTTTAGAGCGGTAGGCCAACTGCTAACTTCATCTGAAACAATCTACACCAGTATATTCCTCCCTAATGGTTACTACGCCTCTGCAATTCCAGCATTATTTCTTTCTAGTCAATAAGATAGGTGTCAGTGTACTGTTTGGCAATCCCATGCAGTTTTACTTCTCTCCGACCAGTTTTGTTCAGGTTGGAGCACTATCTAGGCTTTGCCTCATGTTTGCTACTGAACCACACACATATACATACATAAATTACACTGGCTAACAAAAAAAAAAAAATTTTTTTTCTTTCTCTAACATTTCTATGTTTTTCTGGTCAATTTTAATGCGCTGTTTTTAAATCTGCAAACCGTTTTTCTCTATCAGGTCGGGATCTCTAGAAATACGCAATTGAAGTTTTTTAACAACGCATACAGTATTACATCATTCGTACAAGAAGTATAACAGTTATGTAGGCTTGAATTTCTCTGCAGTCGACTTTCGTCGGTGAATGGCATGTAGTACATCGCGATGAAGCATCCAACAATAATCGGCAAGCATGGTCACACTCCACCGTCCTTGATAACGTGACTCCATTACGGCGATATCTTGATGGAATCGTTCTCCATGTTCATCGCTGACTTCCCAAAGGTTGTCAGGGAAAACGTCAAGATGCGAATCGAGCAAATGGATTTTGAAGGACATGTTACAGCCCATAATTCTGTATGCATCTATGCACTGCTTAACAGTATGCACATAGTCGACAGATTTGTGATTTCCCAGAAAGTTATCGACGATCGATTTGAATGCCATCCATGCGCGAAGTTCACTACCATGTAACAAGTTCTCGAATTGTTTGTCTGCAATAACTTTCCTAATCTGAGGTCCTACAAAGATACCTTCCTTTGTCTTTGCATCGCTAACTTGCGAACACTTTTCTCGAAGATAAGTGAAAGCTTTGCTCGTTTTATCTAACGCTTTTACGAAATTCTTCATGAGCCCCAACTTTATATGTAACGGTGGTAAAATGATGCTGTCTTTGTTAACTAATGGCTCGTGTATTACATTTTTATGCCCGAGCTGCATACGATCCCTGATAGGCCACACCTTTCTTGCATAATGTTCCTGTCTGTTGCGCTGTCCCATTCACATTCTTTCTTCTTCTTTGATCCTTAGCCGCCGACCGTCAAAGCAGTCAGTGGCCATCACGCCTAGTGCCGTCTTGTAGGGCAACAACAAATTGATTCCACTTTGCTTGGTCGGTGGCCATCCTTCGTACAGTGCCCCAACTCTGGTTCATTTTTTGCATCTCAGCCTCCACAGTCTTCCGCCAGGTTGTTTTTGGTCGGCCTCTCTTTCATTTTCCTTCAGGGGTCCAAAGCATCGGCGTCTCTTCTGAGGACATGGCCAACCCAGCTCTAGCGTCTGCCAGCTATGATGGTGTGCATGTCCTCTTGCTTGCTCCGAGTAAGCAGATCTTGGTTGGTGATGGTATTCAGCCAAAAGATTCGGTGAATTTTTCTTAGGCATGTTGTGTGAAAAGAGGACAATTTCGACATTTCCTTCTCTGTAACTCTCCAGCATTCTGCACCATAGAGAAGCACAGAAAGCACACAGCTCTGATATAATCTTAATTTATCCATTCACATAGGAAGCAACAAAATTTAGTATACCCAGTCTGCATGCCCGTGAGAATTGCAATGACCTTTAGGTCTCCACAAATCCGCCATTGGTAGTCATTGTACTTTATTTTTGCCAAAACTATAGCCATATTGTCATAAGTTTCTTTCATATGAACAGAGTAGGTGACTGGAATTGATGAAAATAAATTTCTGTTATGCAATAACACGGCTTTTAGACTGGTCTTGGAAGAGTCGATGAAAAGTCGTCATTCGTTGACTATGTGCTCAATACCAAGCTGCACCATTAGAGCGTTTACATCTTTGCAATAGCAAACGTCATCATCCATCTCAAAGTATTGAACAAGTTCTCTGTGTCTATGACAAAATTTAGGTATCGGAGTATTGGGCGCTAAAAGATTCCATTCTTTGAGTCGCGAACCAAGTAATTCCGCTTGATAAGAGCCAGATCACGTATTAGATCTGAAATTTCTGAATGGTTAATTAAGTGAACACCATCATTCACCGGTATATAATCCAAGTCAGAAATAGTTTCAAAAGCAGGTAAACTATCACTTTCTGATGGTTCATTCACGTCCAACGGATATTGTTCTGGTGGAACTGGGATCGGACACATGATTGGATCATGAGGCACTGGTTTCGAAACCGATTCAATATTTGGATAAACCACAGACTTTCTAGTTTTAAAAGTGAAACCATGGATATTTGTCAAGCAGAAGTAACAATCAGTAGCGTGATTTGTCAGTTCACGCCATATTACTGGCACTCCGAAAGGTATCGACTTATGCTTCGGCGATTTTCGTAACCAACCTGCCAATGTATTTGCACATGTCGAACAAACTGCATTTGGCTTTCAAGATTTATTTGCATCATCAACTTTCGAATCGAAATAAAGTTCATATGCTTTCTTTAGTAATGGTGTAAAGTTTTTCTGGTGAACACGATCGGTAAAATATCCGCACACGTAACAGAACACATCAGCCGAATTTCTACAACTTCTAGAAGCCATATTTCGTCAGAATTATTTCAAAATACAGTAACTATTTGAAAAATAGCGTAACATATGTCATGCATCTTTTAGCAGTATAAAAAGTAGAATTATTTTGCATTTTATTAATTTTTAATAAGTTATATAGTAAAAATGAAACGGAGCAAATAACGGTTTCCCAAAAATATATTTATTCAAAAATATCTTAAGAACCCGATGTGATAGAGATAAACGGATTTCAGATTTGAAATCAGCGCAAGAAACTAACCTAAGAACACTTATTCTTATATAAGAAAGAAAAATGTTGTTTGTCAGTGTTATCAATTCACATTCAATTTTCATTAAAAAGATATCAAATATTTCAAGCTTACCACAATTCATGGAAATAATAACAAATACGTTGACTGGCGATGAATAATGGCACAAAATCCGATCTGCCGCTGTCCCAGGCTTTTATTTAGAAAAATATGCACTGGAACTCAACGCACTGTTTCTTAGTAAGTTTATTTTACAATGTGGCACTGAAATGACACTCCTAATTGACTATATTGGCGGGTCTAACCAATAGGGCCATATTTACACAGCTTTTCAAAAAATTTTACCCTTCTCACATTTCCCCTAACAACCAAAATTAGTATTTTTAGTCCGACTAATCGTGTTTAGCCTTACATATCATTCCCGCCAAACAAATAGTATTTTACATGGTGGCCCATTTCCCGTAAAATAGTGGTTTCAAAACATGCCACTGTGCGATTATTATTTGGTGTTGTCTGACACCCTCACTATTTTCTTTTGGCTATAATTTGTTAATTCCTAGACTATTTGCGTAACACTTAACATATTCTTTGTCAGCAAGTCCTAAGGAACCCAAATATATAAATTGAATGGGGCTAAGGGGCTGCGTTCAAAATATGCATTTTCTTCTACCTCCCGTTCACTTCGATACGATGTGGTGTCTGGGTACTGTCAGGCTTTCAGACATAAAACAGTATAATGTCATGTTTCCTTATAAGCATTTTACAGGTTTTTAAACCTAACTCTCGTATGGGTAGTGTTTTTTATCACTGTCGATTTGAAAATGTTAGTGCTTCTGGCCTTACGTGGGGAGGGTGGCATTAATTGTATATCGCGAGACGCGTGTTAGTGTTGCATGCGTTCCTGCTTTCAGCCCTCACTCTCTCTACCCTAATTCCATCTGTCCTTCCGTTTATATTAACGTAGTGTATAAAAATGAAATTAATGGGTGTATTAATTTAGGTCATTACGCAGCTTGCGTATCTCAAGGTTTTCTTAGAAATGCAGTACACGTTTTATTGTAGAAAGCGTCTATTGATGCAGTAGGCTTTACTATCAACGTGAAAGCGTGAGAATATGCAGACGAAGCATAAAAAGGGGGATCTCGAGTACAGTCATTGTGACAGCACTGTCCTTTTACCATTTCTCTTTCCTTTTATCGAATTTATGTTTTAGGCTTTACAATGTACTTTTTAATTTATATATGTGTATTTAGAATGTCTCACGACAGGGGGGAATTATTAATTAAAATACATTAACAAAAATTAATACCTTAAAAAAAAAATTTAAATTATTATAAAAAAAAATACTAACAAACACAGTCTAAACCATTCATACAGTAAATAAGACATAATTTGAAACGTAATCAGATAATGGTGGCATATAATAAGAACTCGTGACATTTTGGAAATCTGCTAAATTAGCTGGGACTTCATGTGTTGTCAGCGCATGCGGAAAATGTTCTCACAGGTGAGCAACTTTGAGTCCCAAGCAGATACTGCCACAGGGAGTGAATTGTCGACGCCTCCACTAAACGAGATCCAGTTTTATGACCTATGCTCCTTAGGGAGGTAAAGGGTATTGACTGATAGATGAGAATCGTACATATAGGCCCGTCTTGCATTTTGCCCTTCCTCTTACTCATCTTTATTGCTAGGTATCCAGACATTCTCCAACATACTTAAGGTATTAGTTCAACGGCGATGCAACATTATAAGTAGTATAAACGCATACATTTACAGTATCTGATTACAATTAAGAATTAAGGTATATTAAAATGAAAAACAAGATCATCAGACCCTCCATACAGCATATTAGATAATAATAATTCGAAACATAATCCCTTAGGGCGGCATATAATCCGCACTCATAATGTATTTGAACAGCCTACGATTATATGAGTAGTGACTGTGCATGTTTTTCAGGTCATGTGGAAGATTGTTCCAAAGATGAGCAGCTGAGTAAGCCAAGTTCTTCTTGTACAAATCTAGCCTCGGCTTGGGTACCTCTAACTGGTTTAAGCGCTGACTACGTTTTTCATTGAATTTTAAAAGTGGCCACAGATACGTTGGAGCATTTTGTGACAAGATTTTGTGAGCGAATTTAGCTTTGTTAAATAGGAAGCGCTTTCTAAGGGGTAATATAATAAGATAGTTATATAGATCTATACAATGTGTTTGGTGTTTATCAGCAACTAGGCGCACTGCATGTTTTTGAAGTGAATGAAGCCTTTTTGTGTTGGATATGGAACAACCATCCCAGATTGTGGAACAATAGTCTAGGTATGTTTGTATGTGAGATGTGTAGAACATTTTCCTTGCCCCCTCATCCAGGAAGTGTTTGATTTTGGCTAATTGGTAAACTTTTTGTGCCTTTAGCTTTGTGAGTGCACTTACATGTGAGTTCCAACTTAGGCAAAGGGGAGGCTACACTTTGAGGTCTGGGTAACCGTTTTCATCTCCGATTCAGGGGAGATAAAACTCACTTTCGTTCTGAGATTTTTTGTGGCCCTTGAACGCCGCAGTGAGTGCTGGAATAATATTATGTCTTATCTATGAAACTTTCTCGCGGTTGTTGTCTCTGATGTAGACTCTAGAATAACATTTGTCTTACTCAGGATTACGTTCTACGCCGACCATCTGTGGAAACATGCGATGCCAGGTGGCCGGAGTAATGTCTCTAGTAGACAATAAATCTAGATAATTCTACTCAGTCAAGCACACTCGTAAATTTTTCTTGCCGGTAGATGATTAAATGAGATAGCAGATGATGTGGGCACAACAAAACTAGATTGTGTTGCCTATTCACGTCATCTCGGGGTAAGTTGATATCTTTTATTATATATATATATATATATATATATATATATATATATATATATATATATATATATATATATATATATATATATATATATATATATATATATATATATATATATATATATATATATATATATATATATATATATATATATATATATATATATATATATATATATATATATATATATATATATATATATATATATATATACTAAAGCACATTAAAAACGCACCACCTGTATAATCCAGGAACAGAGTGTGAAATGTAAATATAAGTGTGTACAAGTTTACATATTTGGAATCTTTATTCATTTTCCTATGAATCCATGCAGGTCATTAATTTGTACATTTGATTGTTATGAAATTCATCGCATTCTGTGCAGGCAAGGGAGAAAACCAAAAATACAAAAAAATGCACGTGCGTTATCCTGCTGGAGAAGCTGCAAGTCTGGATAAATTGTGAACGCAGGAGCAACCAGTGCATCCAGAACCTCATCTCGATATGTCACAGCATTAACATTTCCACGGAAGACGTGAAGAGGCAAGCGATGGTGAAAACTGAATCCTCCCCAAATGTGAATACTGCCACCTCGAAATCGGTTGACACAGCAATCTGCAAAGCGCTCTTCACACCGTCGCTAAATCCGCATACGTCCATCTGCAAAGGATATGTTGAATCTGTTCTCGTCTGTGAATAGGACAGCATTCAACTGCAGTCTAGTCCATCTGATATGTTGCTATGCCCATTGCAGGCGCTGCTGACGATGTCTGTGAGTCAAGTTTGGCCCAACATAAGGTCGTCTTGCAGTAAGGCCTGTATCTCTGAGTCGTCGTATGACTGTCATTCGAGAGACTTGCTCATGTCTACCCACTATCGCTCTTGCTGTTTGACTTGCCGGGAGAGTCAATTCCTTAGGTGACTCAGCACAATATGACGATCTTGCGCAGGGGTAGTAACTCGTGGTTGTCCACTCCGAAGTCTATCCCGGGCACTGCCAGTGGTTCCGTAACGTTCATTGAGACGTACAATAGTACTGTGGTGGCAATTCATCCTTCTGGCAATGGCCCGCGAGCTCATTCCGGTCTCCAACATACCAATGGCTCGTTGGCGGTCGTTTTCAGATAGTCGTGGCATTTCAAGCACATGTACTGGGTGTTTTGTCTCAACGGCCTTTTTATACCGAGTATACTGCCACAACGCGTACACATTTTCAGGGTCATAGCTGTTGAGAATCGTGTTGCACGTGTAACTTTCATCGTTTTCATGTAGTCTGTACACACACCCATGGGTTGAATCTTGCACTTTCCATTCCAGCAGCCATTCGCTCTCTATCGCATGGCAAACACAGGGAAAATCCATTCCCACACTTTTTTTTGCCAGCTTCTCGGCATCAGTATATATAATAGTGGTGCGTTTTTAATGTGCTTCAGTATATATATATATATATATATATATATATATATATATATATATATATATATATATATATATATATATATATATATATATATATATATTCATGTTAGCTTTATATATAACTGATAGTAGTGTGACTTGAATTATGATAGGTGATTGCTACCCGGTTATTAATTTAGTGATAATGTAGCACCGTCTACCTCCTTAGTTAACTGGTGCGTAAGCATTTAGGTGTCTCCTAGGTGGTATTGTTTACAATGGGTTAATGGTAAACTTAAGCTAACATATACTTACTAGGAAAGAACCTCATGGTCCGTTCAGTGCTTACCATGTGTTAAGAGTACGCTAAAAGCGTCATTACTTTAAGGAAATCTTAGTGGTGTAAGTTATTCACTTAAAAATGAATAGTGATGTGCGTGCGCTATAACACTTGAATTATAAGAGGTAGTCACGTATTACTTTCTGAGAAAAACGTCTAATGGTTGAGTGTGGAATTACTATATGGCTACTTGTGTAGCTAGACACCAGTTTAGAACTTTCACGGCAATCCAGAAAACAGCCACAAGCCAGAGATATAATTATATCTTATGTTTAAGTCACAACGTATTATTATAGCAATAACATTGCATTTTCCATGTATTCAATTTTGGGAGGTTATTACTTTTCCCTTTTTGTTTATCGACCCCAAGGAGCGCATACCATTTATTATAAAATATCTAATGCGGTATTTTATGTAAATTCACTAAATGTTGTAAGATGAATCGCATATCCACTCAGCTGGAACTACAGGGTTAGGTTTCCCGTATGTTGAGTTGGAAGAGGACGGAGTAGATTTTGCTGTGAGGGCATTTGCTGACAGGTACATGTATGTACAAGATATATTAGCCTATGCGGGCGCATGCTGATAATTGATAGAGTGGAAGTAACAGGAGAGCGACTCATATGGATAAAGACAGCCCGAGACTATCCTAGCAATGATAACAATAATAAATAATCCCATAGTGGAGCATAACTGTTTATTATAACGTCATTGTAATTTTATTGTTTGTTTGAAGTAAAGGTTGCGTCTTTTTTGGGTCTCAGTTTCAGGGTACCCCACTGCTACTGCAGGAGTCCAGTCAGGCGACGAATGTAACATTCTCATCGATCTCACGGTTCCTGAAAGCAATTAGCACCACGAGTTGTCACCTATACCTGAAGTACAACCCTTGTCAACGCCCATCCCTCTAATTCGAAATGAGCTCATGCAGTGTATACCGAGCCATAGTCAATCTGAAGTCGTATTTGGTAGTAGTGGTTTCCTACTTGCCTCTTGATCACCAGTCAGAGCATAGTGGCTTCCAGCATATCATTCAGCGCAGCATCATCAGCAGAATTGAAAGCACCAAGACTGTGTGCTTAAACTGAGCGCTCAGTCACAAATAAAGTTGAAACCAGCCAAACCGGATTTAAACATCAAGTACGCAGGCCTATTTCACGCGCTGGATAATAGCGTAGTGGACCGTTGGTCTTAAATTGACCTCGTCTTCTGTGTGTTTCTGGTCATTCAAACCCCCCGCACGTATTAGCGGTCAGCTGAATATAGACAGGGTAGTCTACAGTCTATCTCGTTATTAGTGTGTAACCAACGGTGCATGGATAGCGCCTACAGTGGATTTATAGTGTAATTCATCACGTGTAGGAGGATATACATATAAAGACACTAACTGGAGGTATTGAATTTGGTTCCACAAAAGCGGAAGGATTGGAACTCTGTTTATTTATTTCTCGGTGTTCTACAGGAAGGGTTTTGTGTTGGTGGTTTGTTTGTTCGTTGGTGTTTAATTGGATATTTGTTAACTTGATGTGAATATTGATGCCTTTCTTATGTTGTTGGGCTGATATAAGTGTGTTGAGGCTTAGATAGAGAGATAGCTTTAATGAATCCTCTGCCAGGTTTGTCTCAAGCTCACCCTATTTTACACATTATCTGTGTGTTGTCTATAATTATGTCAGTCCACTCTCATTGTCGATTTCCCTACAAATGTCTGACTCGACAAATACTCTAACACTTTAACTCAAACACGACAATAATATACAGCTTTATCGAAGTCCTGCTTATGGTATTCTAAACGCCATAGGGTTTCAGTTGGCGTTCAGTCTGGTACTGGAGCAAGTGTGCCCTCCTACGCATAGTGTCCTAGGAACACGACAGTTATTTGTCCACACCTGATAACTGGTCGTCACATGGTGATGGAAGTCCAGCCGATGAACGCAAGAGTGTGTCTACAAGTATATATTACCTGGGTGTAGCATTGCAGCTCCACAGTACAGGGACTGTGTGAAGATAAGTGACAGCTCGATGTCACAGATTAAATACCAAAAACATGTCATAGGATGAATACTGATGGGATCTAGAACAGTGGTAAAATTGTAAACGTAACACAGACTTTTTTTTGACTGAATGTTATTGTGTCACATATTTTCATTAATGTAAATATCTAAATATTTTTTCTCTATTCATCCCCAAGTGAGAGAAAAGAGAAAATATATAATCAAATTAAAGTGATTAATTTTATCAACTTCTGTAATTGTAAAATTATTTCCATGTCTTTATTTTACTTCTTCTTCTTCTTTGATTCTTAGCCGCCGACCGTCAAAGCAGTCAGTGGCCATCACGCCTAGTGGCGTCTTGTAGGGCAACAACAATTTGATTCCACTTTGCTCGGTCGGTGGCCATCTTTCGTACAGTGCCCCAACTCTGGTTCATTCTTTGCATCTCAGCCTCCACAGTCCTCCGCCAGGTTATTTTTGGTCGGCCTCTCTTTCGTTTTCCTTCAGGGGTCCAAAGCATAGCTATTCTTGTGATGGCATCGGGGTATCTTCTGAGGACATGACCAACCCAGCTCCAGCGTCTGCCAGCTATGATGGTGTGCATGTCCTCTTGCTTGCTACGAGTAAGCAGATCTTCTGAGTTAATGTAATTGGGAATATTATAGAAGCATAGGTTAGTCATAGCGGGAAGACAAGGTAGGTTCATTATCTGTAAAATTACTATTTGGACAAGAGTACTTAACAGCCTGACTAAAGCATGTGCCATCCTTACACAAATGCTCATTTCAAAGATTGTGGTATTTCTATAGGTCAAGAATCCTTTGACTTGATCTATTATTCCTCTCTAATTATCCATCTTGCCACAATGCCGTCATTATACAGTGACCAAAATGTCACTAACTCCAAAGAGTTCCCCCTGGGCTACACTTAAACAAAGGGCACGAATTACTGACACAGCTCACAAAACACTCAGTATTCTGCAGTATAATAATGCGGAATGAGTTCGCGACAAAAAAGTTCCCGTAACAAACCGTTTATATAAAGACGAAATAGATAGTGCATGCATTCAAGAGACTCACCACCACAGCAACCACAGATTTTCAGTTAGAGGTTACCAGGCCTAGAAGGACTCAAAGGAAGTGTTATGATACTTAAGCGGAATTCTTGACCAAGCAGCGATGTATCCGTGAACCTCAACAATCAAGCTGAAATAATTGGGGTAGACATATCAATCAATGAAACGTGCATCCGTATTTACAATCTATATGGCACTTAAAACAAGGATCTGTCACTTTCCTGCATCAAAATAATGGACTCAAATTGTGTAGTGGTAGGAGATTTCAATAGTCACTCTAAAAGATGGGAATTCCAGAGACAGATAGCAGAGGAGACGAAGTGGGGGACTGGGAGGTAGAAACACATCTTTCACTAATCAAGTCCCGATGACAACCCTAGTTTTTACACCAGAAGATGGCACATTACTTCCACTCCAGACCTAGCCTTTTCCACAGGAGACATTATACACAAAATTGACAAACAATATGCTTGATCAGCTAGGTCGTAGTGACCATAAACCAATAAAACTGGTCACAAATATGGCATTTGTTCAGCAGGAAATAAAACAACTTCCTCGATGGAACTACAAACGAGCTGACTGGGTGAAGTTTACAATGTTGACAGACAGGTTTTATGAAACAATTAACACACGGCACAGCATTATAAAAACGATGGTCGAAAGAATAAATAAAGCCGTACCACTGAATCCATTCCCAGAGGGGCATGAAAAAAATTGTTAACCTTATTGGACTTAAGAACTTCAAAAGCACGGAGACGAAGTAACAGTGATCAGAAACACAGCAGAAAGACAACAAACAACTAAAGAAAATATTTTACTTAAAGCCACCACCGTAAAATTCAGAAGAACAGTAAATAAAATAACAAGAGACTGCTGGAAAGAAAAAAAACTGAAAATCTCAAACTTAGATAAAGACGACAATAAGCTATGGAAAGTAGTTAGAACCTAGAACAACAAAGGATCTCAATACAAACAAATCGCACTCAAATAAGGCGACAATATGCTCACAGGCAAAAAAAAGCTGCTACTGCATTTATAGAACACTTTGCTGGTGTACATTACATTGATGTCCCTGCTGACAGGAAGAAATCATCACAGATAAACTGCTGATTCATGACAAATCATAGATTGCACCAGAAGAGCACGTGATGACGAATTTGACAATGGCAGAAATGGAAGAGGCAAAATGTCACTAAAGAAAAAGAAGTCCCCTGGAAAAGATGGAATATCCAATAAAATGTTAACAGGTCTCAGCACAAAGGCAAAAAAGCAGCTTATGTCAGTACTTAACTACTTGTACAACTGGGAAAGAGGAATTGCCCCGCATGCATGACAGGAAGCTATACTGATGCCTATACCAAAGAACGACAAGGACCTGAAAGAACCCAATGGTTACAGACCAATCAGCCCACTAAGCTGTGCAGAAAAATTAACGGAGCTCATGATTAATATTAGACTGATGTAGCACTTGGAAAACTGACACCTATTAACCCCTCAACATGCGTGATTCGTTCAACACAGATCCACTGAAGATCAGATCACATATATAGCTCAGGAAATCGAAGATGGCTTCCAAGAATTAAAAAAAATGCACGGTAGTGGTTTGGGTGGATTTAAAAAAAAAATATTTTGATAAAGTATGGAAAGAAAAATTGAAAGTCTAACTGCACAGAAGTGATGTGTGTGGGCGAAAAAACACATGGATTGACTACTACCGTGAGAATAGAACCGCCTAAGTACAGCTACAACACACGGTACAGCTAGAATGACAGACTAGTAACAAGTTTATATTAGAGCATACTCTGTTCCTTGCATACATAAATGACATAACATAAAATATTCCAAAATAACACACAATGACTCCTTTGCAGATGACTTAGCCTTGTGGATCTCTGAAGTGACATCATAAAAAAGAGTGGACAAAACACCTATAAAACAAGCAACAAGAATTATAACGGGCGGCATAAAAACAACACCTATAAAAGAACTATAAAATATGACATGCCTCCAGCCAATGGAGGATAGAAGAGACAGCAGGGCTCAGCAACAAGCTGACAAATTCAAGAGACTAACAGACCATCCAATGTGCCATAGAATAAATGCTCTTAGAAGCCAAAGACTCAAACAAAGCATCTCGTAAAATCAACCAAACCACAGATACGATCAGTTTCCATAAATGCAATATCAACTATTAAACCCATCTACACTGCACATAAGCTTACAATTTGGAAACAGCATCTTTTGACTGAAATGATAGAAAACATTCATGTAATTGAAAGAAAACAAAAAACCAGACTGTAACAGATAGAAAATCCATAGCGACAAAATACATAGAGAAACATTATCCACACAACACCTGGACCCATGCATACACAGATGGATCAGCAACAAATGCAACAAAAAATACAGGTGAAGGGGTCTTTCTGACCAAAGCACTGGTGCACACAAAAAGCTGTCAGTGGTTACTGGACCATTCTCAAGCAACTTCACAGCAGATGCAGAGACCTTGAAAACTGCAGCAGAGGTGATAATGGACAGAGGAAAGCACAGAGGGACAAGTTGCTTTCTTTACCGATAGACAGTCAGTAATTGCAGCGTTAAAAAGCCAAAATAATGCAGACCTGGATGATCCCAGTATAGAACTCCACAAACTATGTCAACGATCAAAAGTGTTGTGCTCCAAAGGATCCCATTTCATTGTAACATCCCCGGCAATGAAGAGGCTGACAGGTTAGCAAAGGAAGGTAGAAATTTACCTCAGCCTGATGCACGCGTAACTTTCGAGGAGGCAAACAGTTTAATAGAATCAGGTACAGAAACAAATTGGATGTAGAACATCCAAGTCACAGACAAAATGATTCATACTACCAGCTCAACAGAAGAGAACAAGTGGTAATCTTCAGTCTCCGCACTGGCCACAACAGATTGAGATACCACCTGTTCAACAAGCTAAAAATAGGAAATACCGATCAATGTAACTGTGGCACTAATAAAATTACTGCTCAATATCTGCTTCGAAGCTGCTCAACATATGCTGAACAGAGAAAGCACAAATGGCCGACACCAGTAATATTCGTGGAAAAACTACGGACATTCAAATAGCCTCAAACTGACAGCATGCTATCTTTGAAAATATCCTTTGAAAGTCTGAGAGTGTGCGAAGAAGAAGAAGAAGCAGGGCAGAAAAGGCAACACTGAGAAATAAACAAAGCACAGTATATTAAATAACTAAAACCATCAGCAGAAAACGGGGGTGCAAACAAAATTATGTAAAAAAGAGACAAACAAGGAAATCCCATCACCATAGCGCAGGGGCAGAAAACAAGATGGGCAGAGTACTTAGAGAAACATTGAATAAGGAACCACCAGACCAGAGACGCAGCTGAATGTTACTGAAGCTGAAAATGATCTAGACGTTACGACATGCATTCCACGAAAGGAACAAATCATCACAGCTTTCAAAAATGGTTATAGAATGGCAAAGCTCCTGGTCACAACAATAAATTGCTTTATTATTTAAGACAGAGTCTGAACCAGCAGCAGAAGAATTAGAACCACTATTTGCACAAGTATGGAAAACAAGGACATGACCAATGGAGTGGAATAATTGTCAAATGACCCAAGAAAGGCGACCTTGCAGACTGCAACAAGGGGAGGAATCAATCTTCCCTCAGTTCCCAGTAAAATACTAGTCAGGGTAGTTATCCAAAGAAATTCAAAAGCAGTACACTGTAAACTGAGGAAAGAACAAGCTGGATTCAGAAAGAAAAGATGATATGCAGATCACATATTTACCCTCAGGAACATTATAGATCAGTGCTCAGAATGGCATATACAGTTAAACATTAACTTTGTTAATTTTAAAAAGACTTTTGACAGCACACTCAGGGACAGCCTATGGAAAATGCTGAGGGCGTACATAGTTCCCAGCTGCATTGTTTCCATCATAAAAAACCTCTATGCTAACTTTACATGTAGTGTTGGGCACAGCAGCCTAACATTTGAGGTGAAGACAGTAGCGCGATAGGGATGCCCTGTATCAATCACTTTATTTTTAACAGTCATAGACTGGGAGATGCGCCAGACAACAGTCTAAGAGGAATAAGATGGACAACGTATTTCTACACTGGAACATCTGATAAACTCAGAAGACATCGCATTACTCGCACATTCACATTAACATATCCAAGAAAAAAACATATGGACTGAATATGTATACCTAGTAGGTGGGTCTGAAAATCAATCGAATAAAGACAGAGGTCATGACACTCAAAGTTACGATCCTGAGCCCATAACATTAAGAACCAAAAGCTTTAACAGACAGAAACGTTTACATACCTAGGAAGTATAGTAACACCAGACGGTGGAACAAGCAGACATAATCTTCACAATTAATGAAGTTAGAACAGCCTTTGCTAGTCAAAAAATATCTGGAAGTCCTCTCAATGCAGCACAAACACTAACATTGATTATATGAGAGCTGTGTGCTTTTTGTTGTTCTCTATCGTCTGGGATGCTGGAGAGTAAAAGAGAAGAAAATGTCGAGATTGTTCTCTTTCCACACGATCTGCCTCAGGAAAAGTCTCCGAATCTTTCAGACAAATGCCACTCCCAGTCGAAGGCTGTCTACTCGGAGCAACCAAGAGAACATGTGCACCTTCATAGCTGGCATTTGCTGGGGTTGAGTTGGCCACGTCCTCAGAAGAGACCCTAATGCCATCACAAGAACAGCAATGCTATGCACCCCTGAAGGAAAGCGAAAGAGAGGCCGACTAAAAACTAATTGGCGGAGAACTATGGAGGCCGAAATGCAAAGAAGAAACAGAGCTGGGGCACTGGACGAAGGATAGCCGACGACCGAGCAAAGTGGAAGCAGATTGTATCTTCCCTACCAGACGCCACCAGGCGTGATGGCCACTGACTGCTTTGACTGTAGGCGGCTAATTATCAAAGAAAGACGAAGAAGAAAAATAAAGTGTAGTAAATATCATCGGTCCTTGGAGTATACAGTTGAGATACGAGCAGCTTTATCACACAAGAGCAAATTTCAATAATTTGAGAAACATGATAACACTGACTAACAAAAAAAAAAAAAAAATTTTTTTTCTTTCTCTAACATTTCTATGGTTTTCTGGTCAATTTTAATGCGCTGTTTTTAAATCTGCAAACCGTTTTTCTCTATCAGGTCGGGATCTCTAGAAATACGCAATTGAAGTTTTTTAACAAGGCATAAAGTATTATAACATCATTCATACAAGAAGTGTAACAGTTATGTAGGCTTGAATTTCTTTGCAGTCGACTTTCGTCGGTGAATGGTATGTGGTACATCGCGATGAAGCATCCAACAATAATCGGCAAGCATGGTCACACTCCACCGTCCTTGATAGCGTGATTCCATTACGGCGATATCTTGATGGAATCGTTCTCCATGTTCATCGCTGACTTCGCCAAGTTTGTCAGGGAAAAAGTCAAGATGCGAATCAAGCAAATGGATTTTGAGGGACATGTTACAGCCCATAATTCTGTATGCATCTATGCACTGCTTAACAATATGCACATAGTCGACAGATTTGTGATTTCACAGAAAGTTATCGACGATCGATTTGAATGCCATCCATGCGCGAAGTTCACTACCATGTAACAAGTTCTCGAATTGTTTGTCTGCAATAACTTTCCTAATCTGAGGTCCTACAAAGATACCTTCCTTTATCTTTGCATCGCTAACTTGCGGAAACTTTTCTCGAAGATAAGTGAAAGCTTTGCTCGTTTTATCTAACGCTTTTACGAAATTCTTCATGAGCCCCAACTTTATATGTAACGGTGGTAAAATGATGCCGTCTTTGTTAACTAATGGCTCATGTATTACATTTTTATGCCAGAGCTGCATACGATCCCTGATAGGCCACACCTTTCTTGCATAATGTTCCTGTCTGTTGCGGCTGTCCCATTCACATAGGAAGCAACAAAATTTAGTATACACAGTCTGCATGCCCGTGAGAATTGCAATGACCTTTAGGTCTCCACAAATCCGCCATTGGTAGTCATTGTACTTTATTTTTGCCAAAAGTATAGCCATATTGTCATAAGTTTCTTTCATATGAACAGAGTAGGCGACTGGAATTGATGAAAATAAATTTCCGTTATGCAATAACACGGCTTTTAGACTAGTCTTGGAAGAATCGATGAAAAGTCGCCATTCGTTGACTATGTGCTCACGACCGAGGTGCACCATTAGACCGTTTACATCTTTGCAATAGCAAATGCCATCATCCATCTCAAAGTATTGAACAAGTTCTCTGTGTCTATGACGAAATTTAGATATCGGAGTATTGGGCGCTAAAAGATTCCATTCTTTGAGTCGCGAACCGAGTAATTCCGCTTGTCCTTTGGTAAGAGCGAGATCACGTATTAGATCTGAAAGTTCTGAATGGTTAATTAAGTGAACACCATCATTCACCGGTATATATAATCCGAGTCAGAATTAGTTTCTAAAGCAGGTAAACTATCACTTTCTGATGGTTCATTCACGTCCAACGGATATTGTTATGGTGGAACTGGGATCGGACACGTGATTGGATCATGAGGCACTGGTTTCGATACCGATTCTCCAACTTCTAGAAGCCATATTTCGCTCAGAATTATTTCAAAATACAGTAACTATTTGAAAAATAGCGTAACATATGTCATGCATCTTTTAGCAGTATAAAAAGTAGAATTATTTTGCATTTTATTAATTTTTAATAAGTTATATAGTAAAAATGAAACGGAGCAAATAACGGTTTCCCAAAAATATATTTATTCACAAATATCTTAAGAACCCGACGTGATAGAGATAAACGGATTTCAGATTTGAAATCAGCGCAAGAAACTGACCTAAGAACACTTATTCTTATATAAGAAAGAAAAATGTTGTTTGTAGTGGTTAATGCACTGGCTTCCTAGCTCAATGGTCTATGGTTCGATCCACAGATGAGGTGGGAATTTTTTTAGGCCGCAAACGGCTCCTGGGTCGACCCAGCCGCAATCGGGTACAGAGCAATTCTGGGAAGGTTAAGGCGGCCGGCGTGATGCTGACTACATCACCCCTAGTGTGCCGATGGTCAAGAAAATATGGGCCTAACACCATATTCCCAATATGCCTTAATGGGCGTGTAATCGACAAATATTCCTCATTTTAGTGAAAATATATATTTAAGTCATTATTCCAATGCATAAAAAGGCTTCCTAAAATGTATCGATAATTAAAATAACAGAATTTTACTATCTTAAGCGAACTGTATTTCTCAGGCCCATACTTTTTATTTATCATATTCGAACTCAATGGTCCGCAACCAGGCGATACGTCAAGGCCTAAAATCCCACCCCCTGTAGAGATAAGTAGAACAATCCCAACTGAGATGGTTTGGCCATGTGTGCACGTGTCAGTTAAATGCGCAAGTAGTTATATTGATTTTGTTTTCAATCAGAGCTAATCCTTTATATGTTGTTGTTGTTCAAGTGCTACAGGCCTTCCACCTGAGATGGAGATTCTTGACTTTTGCTAATTTTTCTTTCCAGGTTCGTTCTTCCCTTTTAGGTTTAATGATAAGCAAAACGGTCCCAAAATTACAAGGTGTATCCAAAACTGCAACGTTCCAAAAACAGATATGCAGTAAATTCAACAAAAAGTTTATTTAACGTCATTCGACAAGCACTGGTGTTTTCACAATGACATGATCGTTTACTTACGTATAAACAAAATAGTGAGTTATATCCAAACGAAATAAACTACTGATCTTCATAATCTCCAAGACGAAACTCGAATCTGGCTTGCCTACACAACACAATGAATGCCTAGCAAATCTCTCTCCTTTCTCGCATTTTTCCACCTTTTATACAGCTACTTCTTTTTCCCGCCATTTTTCACACGTCTCGCTAATTTTACACACGTCTCTCTGTTTTCGACATTTTGCAAACGTCTTTGTTTTTTCGACATTTTTCACACGCCTCTCTTTTCTTCCTTAACAATTGGAAAAAACCCAAGATCACAACTCTCACTTCACACTTTCCGCGCAGAACACACATTCATTATTATTTTCTGGGAATGCCTTACATTTGCCATCTCAGAGCCCTGACTGCTAACTGAACTTTTTATGATACTGCATTTTGTGCAAAAACACCGTATCTGCTTTTAATGTCTTTCATTCCTATATGTAGCATTATAGCACGTATAAATGCTAGTGTAGTAGCAGAGATAATGCTAGCGTGGTAGGCCATGCGGTCACACATGTCTGCAGAATGGGAGAAGATCGGTTACCAAGACAATCATGGTAAACAAAGAGCCAGGGATCCAGACCCCCAGGACGACCCCGAGTCCGCTGGGAGGACAACATTAGACAATCTTTGAAGGACCGAGGACTAGAATAGAACCAGGCCAGGAAGAAGACAGCCGATAGGATAGTCTGGCGCTCTCTCTTCCAAACCTCTACACCTCACGGTAAAAGGGGAACGACTAAGTAAGTAAGCATATTCTAACTCGGCACCTTGGCCGCGAGAGACCAGAGCTCTAACCAAATTTACTCATTTAAAACTCAATGTATAATTGGATAAATGCTCATATTTTATTTTAATATTATTAAAAAATATTGTCGGAGTTGTTACGATTGTGAATTATTGCTGTACTTATGTCAGTTACTACTTAACCAATACGTCCGTTGGAAGCATTCGTTTAAGCCAGTAGTCGGCAACAAATCGATCACGATCTACCACCAGAGCCCAGTGATTGGTCTGATAGATCTTTAGGCGACTGCGGTAGGGGGACTGCTTAAACTAGGGGAATTTCGGACTAGACCTCTCCCGCCAGCATTTAAAATGACGGTGTCCCTGTGATCTAAGGTAGCCTACTTTTTTCCGCATTCCCAATAAAAGCTCTCAAACTGGCTGCTAAAATATAATCGTGAACTGCATGAGATAGGACCGTAATCTTTTCCTTTTCTTCCTTCACCCCCCTCACCACCTAAAACTTAACACACACACATACATATATGTTAGATCTTTAGAGAGCTCAGTGTTACTAAAGTAGATACTAAAGCTCCTGGATTGCTGACTCCTGGTTTAAGCCTGTTACTGGTATCATTTATTTATTCTCTGAGTACGGGTTTTTGTGTCTTGTGTAATCTGACCTATAATATGTAATGGGGTTACAACAGAAACGAATGCGTCATTAATTAGGCTGGATCGTCTTAAGTTCATATCCAGTGGTGCGTGTGGAAAATCGTACTAATGACCCATGCCCATGAAGCACTATTTTTTTGTGGTACCTAGTTGGCAGGGAGGATAGTGTGATTCGTTTCCGCAGCTAGGTTGTGTTGCCGTTCGGAAGGCCTGGGTTCAATACTGCGGCGAGCCTGTCACTTCTCTTGTTTTTTTTTGTTTTTTTTTCTTTTTGTTCTTGTCTAGTTTTGTACTACTTTATTTCTCATGAAATGGGCACGCTTTTTTGGGAGTAAGATTTTGTAAGAAACATTTCCAGGCAAATGCATTGGACGATGTGGGCCCATTGATTGGTCATCTAAATCTCCAGACCTAACTCCTATTCATTATTATTTATGGGGCCACGACCAATCGGTTGTTAATGGCAGCCAATACGAACATTTAATATAATTTGCACAGTAAATAGCCTAGTGGGCCGGACGTTTGACCCACCCTGTATATCTTCACAGGCAGGTGCTTCTGTTTAATCCTTATGATTAGATGTTCACATGTAATATAGAAAACATACTTGTCAATAGAATAATATAGCTACATATTTATCTAAAGAAGCGCGGAAGATATATTTGGCCTACCTCAGAATATACCAAAAATCTTTCTAACCAGTGTTCCCATTGACTAATGCCAAAGTGAATTAAAGAATAGGGGCAAAAACAAATCATATAAGTTTTAAAGAAGACAATGCAAGAACAAGATTACAAGTACTTTGGAAAAGCGGCCAATTTGTGTATTAGTGCAGAACAACATCGTCGGCCCATGAATTCTCTACACAAAAGAAAACGAAGATAACAAAAGACCTACCTTTAATGGCTTTGTTATACACAAACATCTCTCCAGGGTAATAAAAGCGGTTATCCAGGCGGTTACACAGGTAAAGGCAGTGCACTTATAATAGATTACTGTATATAACTTCATATCTTATATTTCTTGCGGGACAATATATATATATATATATATATATATATATATATATATATATAATATATATATATATATATATATATATATATATATATATATATATATATATATATATATATATATATAATATATATATATATATATGTCGTGTTTTGGTCTGTCTTACACCACTGTCATATTTACCGTACGCAATACTATAGGAAAACGGACCGATATAAGAACCAATCAAAACGCTCCTTTTTCTAGTGTGTATAATGAAACCTGTTAGGCTTAACATAGAGGAACATTTTGTGTAAATGATAGTAAGAATTTATTTAATTTCTTAAGAACTAGAGATGTTTAAAAGGAAATATAAAGATAGTTCTACAACGGGGATGTTACTTAAGAGGTAGGTGTAAAGACTTCATCGAATAGTAGTTCATTTAAAGAGAAAAATCGTTAAAATTGACATCTATACATTGGGGTAGTCCCAAATTTAGTTAATTAAAGTCTGCATAGATTTAAATGCATTTTGCTAACTAAACAATTATTAGATAGAACGTTAGAGATAAATTCACAGTATAATTCTAACTTAAATTGATCAAAATCGGTTCAGAATTAAGAGAGATAATAAATACTAAAATATTTGTACATTGAACAAGCAGGCAAAAGATGCCTCGTTTTTGGATTCCTAACACCGGTTTTTGGCCGTGTTCTCCGATACGGGGGAGCGACGGTATAAAAGTCCTTGAACTTGGTTGATTTGGAGCCACACCTTTTTGAAACACTAAGCGGTACAGAAGAGAGCGGCAAAAGAATTTGTGCTGTCGAATATTTTGCTACTGCATCTGCATAGCAGACCTAAATACCTTTTGACAGACTGTTACAGCTTATGTGTATTGCCTGAGGGTTTTATCCTGCAACTACTAAAATTGTACGAGACATTCACTTCTGAGGGACTATGCGGTGCAAGTGTTCTCAATATACCTAGAACTAGACAACCTATCTTTCCCAGCCTGGACATCCAGACAGTTTGTGATTCTGGCTATAGTGGATGTTTCGCATTTTTGGAGATAAGTGGTATCACAATTCCACTGATCAGAATATCCAGCAACTTAGTAATAAGAAATAAATTACAAATAACAACAAAAACATTTTGAGTGATGACTCATGAAGGACTTTATTAAACTAAGTAGTAACTTCGCAGACCAGCGAAAGTTATAAATATATATAGATATAAATGTGAAATACATAATTAATATTGAAAATATAACTTTATCATATTTAACTAGTGTGGAAATGGACATTCCATGTTTATTTATTTTATCTTGTAAAAACCTTTGAATTTTTTATTATTTTTCTAACCGAAAAGAGAAATGGTGTAGGATCAATAAATTGTAAATATATATAATCAGTCTTACTTAATTATTTAAATTGAGTTAAGGTTCTTTTGGTTATATATATATCTATTACATATTTAATTAACTAATTAATCCACTAGCAGAGTCAATACAGAACTAATAACCATTATTCAAGGGAGGATCTTGAGAGGTAGTACTTAGACCTTCAGTAACAAACCCTATCATCATACTTAAAGAGTTATACAGCTTGAACCTACCTTTGATTGTCGATAAACCCTTGCTCTTTTCAGAGAAGGGGGTATTTCTCATAAGACCAGTCTCTTATCTGGCACTCTCCTGGTATCATCTGATACATCGTTTTGTCCAGGATATCTTTCATTTAATAACATCTGAACCTCTCGCGACATCTGGTATCTCCTTCCGGGATTTTACTTACTACCCTGGGGTCTTTACTTTAAGATAGTTAGTTGTAAGATTAAAAGTAGGAGTAAAGTAAATATAAATATAAATAAGAGAAAGAAAGTAATAAATAAAAATATAACTCATTGTAATAATAGTGAGTACATAACCAAATTTTGGTGACTGGATGGGCTGACAGTGGTTGCATATTAATTTATTCTGTATCTTATTTAAGTTTATAATTTGTATATTGATAAGATTGCAAGAGAATTGCAGACTTGGCAAAATATAGATCTGCTACAGTGCAGTCAGCAAAAGAGTTTGTATTAAGTGGGGAGGCTCTTATTCAATATGTCACTACTGAATGTGATAAATATATAGGAAGAGAAGATAAGAAATTGGAAACTGAAAGAAGATTTCAAATAGAAGCGGAGGCTAAAAGATTACAAATAGAATCTGATAGGGAAGCTGACACTAAAAGATTACAAATAGAAGCTGATGCTGAAAGATTACAATTAGAGGCTGATAGGGAGGTTAAACCGATAGAAGCTGATAAGGAAGCTAAAAGAATACAATTAGAAGCTGATAAGGAAGCTAAAAGATTACAATCAGAGGCTGATAGGGAAGCTAGGCAAATAGAGGCTGAGGAAAGAAGACAGGTTGCTGACAGAGAGGAAAAAAGTCAAAGGGAACATGGGTCGAGACTGAAAGAGCTTGAACTTCAAGGACATGTTTCAGGAAATGGAAGTAGCTCAACTACCTCTGACACGAGTGAAAACTAGGGTGCCTCAAATGGAGCCATGAACTTCCATTTGGATCCATATGTGGATAAAGAAGATGACATTGACTCTTATCTCAGTAGGTACGAGAGATTAGCTACTAACTATGGCCTAGAGAAAGAGAAATGGAGCCTTAAGTTATCACAAGGGCTGAGAGGTGCCTCTTATGAAGTTTTTGAAAAACTAGGTAGAGCGGACCAAGAAGATTATCAAATTTTGAAACAGGCATTGCTAGTTCGCTATGAAAAGAATTCAGAATTTTACAGGAAGAAATTTAGGACTGCTAAGCTACTTTCTGGAGAAACTTACCACCAGTTCTCTGCAAAATTAGAAACCTACTTGGAGAAGTGGACTACTCTTGGGAAAACTCAAGACCTAAAAGAAATGGTCATGATGTAGCAAGTGAGATAGTCTATGACTCCAGATATGAGAAAATTTCTTTTGGAACAAGGTGCAGAGAGATTGGGGGAGATCTTAACAGTTGCTGAGATATATCATGCAGCTCAGAAAGAGATAGCTGGCGTTAAGAGGAAGCAGGTAGAAAATAGTAGGCACCCCCAAACCAAGATGAGTATGAAAATAGGGACCAACATAGATACAAACAAGGTTATGACAGGCCTAAGGATGATCAAAGAGACAGGAACCCTCAGGTACAAAATAAGAAACCCTACAGACAGGGTGATAGTGGTGCAAAATTTGCAAAATGAGCAACCACAAAACAATTGAATGTGGTAGGAAAGTCCCTCCATATCACGCTGCATGTATGATAACAGTGGGAAAGGGCAGGAAGGAACCGACAGCAAGTCAGGTAGATCTCCATCATTCCTCCCCCCCCCCCCATCTGTGAAGAAGTAAAGTGTAATTGTACTAAAGTTATGTGCCTTTACGATTCAGGATTGGAATATGACTCAGTTGTGAGTGCGACTCTGGTGCACCCTGAGCAGTATATCACAGACACAGTGGAGATACAAGGGGCATTAAAGGGAACAGCCACCATGACAATTCCCCTAGCCAGAATCAATGTCAAGACTCGCTATGTGGAAGGAGTTATTAGTGCAGAAGTGTGTGATGATCCTAATTACCCGCTGGTGTTAGGAAGGAGATATGTCTTCCTAGGGAACCCAATAAAACCTGTGATCATGGCAGCACTCCAGACCAGGTCAAGTCCTAGGAAGGAGAAGGGAACACCACTTAATGTTCATCCTAAAAAGATGAAAAAGGCCCAAGCAAAAGATAAAACTTTGAAACCTTGCTTTGGCTAATTGCCAAACAGCCATAACCACCCAAAGAAAGGACAATTTTATGTAGATGATGGATTGCTTTACAGGAAAGCTGGAGCAGAACACAATCTGCATAGCCAGTTAGTACTGCCATCTTCTTACAGGGAACAAGTTATGGAGCTAGCACATGTTGTACCAGACGGTGGTCATAAGAAAATTGGTACCATCTGTCAAATGGAATCTGTAAATCAGTATTTTCCAGGCATTGCTGAAGATATTAATCAGTATGTAAATGCCCGTGATCAATGTAGCAAGGTAAACTCCACACATGGAGAAACTAACCAGGACCTAGAAAAGCATTGTGGCGAACATAGGCCTGAAAATATAAGTAAACATAAACAGGTAGACATAGTGAATAAGCCAACACCTTCTCACACCCAGTCTTCCAGAAAACCAGTGACCATGGCAACTCTCAGTCTCGTACCGAGAGGGGAACCAACTCACCCCGCACCGACACAATTGTGTTCAAAATTCGTGGAACTGGATAAAAATAGCTATGCAGTTACTGGGCCAGCTTTGCAAGTAACAAGACGGGGAATCCCCGAGAAAATAGGTAGGGGACGTTTGGTGTGTGCTAATTTGGCAGCACAGCCAACATCCGCATATTGCCATTTACATTAACATGGTAAGAAAGGGGACCGGTGACGGTGGTAGCTGGCCGGCCCTATACACAGTCCATTGAAAGTATTTGACACGGACATGGATTGAGATTTTATATTATATTGCCATGCGAAAGGGAGAATTGATTTCTTGGTGCAGAAACTTCATTTCCCCATATGAATCATATTGTAGATCCAGTGAGGTTTAGCTGAGAGAACCCTCTGGTGAAAATGGACTCTGCCTGGATTTGGGAAATAATTACAGTAACAGAGTCACTAGCGAATCTAGATAAGGGCATTGCCAGATTCCAGTCAAGCCTGAGCTCAGACCAATGCAGGTTGTTAACATCTCGGAGGGGCACTATGAGTTCCATATGTGGCTTTTGAGTTGAAGAATACTTCGAGTGTTTTATCCAGGCTGATGAGGAAATTACTGGGTCCCTTACATAACTCAGCTATCACCAATTTTATAGATGACTTCCTCATAACTATTGGAACCTTGAGGAACATCTAAAATCTCTAGACACGTCATTGAACAGACTCAGAGAAGAGTAATGGTGAATATTGACTGATAATCAGCATTTGAATGACAGCAGCACCTGTGCTGTTTATTAACACAACAGGAGGATTATCCTTGGATTGCAGAGGGTGGAGGCAGATTTCTTGAGAAGTGCCTACTTGAACTGACCCACCTGCAGGAAACCAGGATACCAGTAAAGCAGAGTGAACTTTATTGTGGGGTAATGCCGTGATTGTAAATCCAGACAGGAAAGCTTCACCAAGGGGTTCACGCTTTTAAATGGGGGAGCGCTGCAAGTTTTGGTCTGTTTTACACCGCGGTCATATTTACCGCACGCAAAACTATAGGAAAACGGACCGATATAAGAACCAATGAAAACACTCCTTTTTCTAGTGTGTATAATGAAACCTGTTAGGCTTAACATAGAGGCCCATTTTGTGCAAATGTTAGTAAGAATTTATTTAATTTCTTAAGAACTAGAGATGTTTAAAAGGAAAGATAAAGATAGTTATACAACGGGGATGTTACTTAAAAGGTAGGTGCAAAGACTTCCTCGAATAGTAGTTCATTTAAAGAGAACAATCGTTAAAATTGACATCTATACATCAGCGTGGTCCCCAATTTAGTTAGTTAAAGTCTGCATAGATTTAAATGCATTTTGCTAACTAAACAACTATTAGATAGAACGGTAGAGATACATTCACAGTATAATTCTAACTTAAATTGATCAAAATCGGTTCAGAATTAAGAGAGATAATAAATATTTAAAATGTTGCACATTGAACAAGCAGGCAAAAGATGCATCGTTTTTGGATTCCTAACACCGGTTTTTGGCCGTGTTTACCGATACGGGGGAGCGACGGTATAAAAGTCCTTGAACTTGGTTGATTTGGAGCCACAACTTTTTGAAACACTAAGCGGTACAGAAGAGAGCTGCAAAAAATGTGTGCTGTCCAATACTTTGCCACTGCATCTGCATAGCAGACCTAAGTACCTTTTGACAGCCTATTACAGCTTATGTGTATTGCCTGAGGGTTTTATCCTGCAACTACTAAAATTGTACGAGACATTCACTTCTGAGGGACTCTGTGGTGCAAACGTTCTCAATATACCTAGAACTAGACAACCTATCTTTCCCAGCCTGGAGATCCAGACACTTTGTGATCCTGGCTATAGTGGATTTTTCGCATTTTTGAGATAAGTGGTATCACAATTCCACTGATCAGCTTATCCAGCAACTTAGTAATAAGAAATAAATTACAAATAACAACAAAAACATGTTGAGTGATGACTCATGAAGGACTTTATTAAACTAAGTAGTAACTTCGCTGACCAGCGAAAGTTATAAATATATATAGATATTAATGTGAAATACATAATTAATATTGGAAATATAACTGTATCATATTTAACAGGTGTGGAAATGGACATTCCATGTTTATTTATTTTATCTTGTAAAAACCTTTGAATTTTTTATCATTTTCCTAACCGATAAGAGAAACGGTATAAGATCAATAAATTGTAAATATATATAATCAGTCTTACTTAATTATTTAAATTGAGTGAAGGTTCTGTTGGTTATATATATATATATATATCTATTACATATTTAATTAACTAATTAATCCCCTAGCAGAGTCAATACAGAATTAATAACCATTATTCAAGGGAGGATCTTGAGAGGTAGCACTTAGACCTTCAGTAACAAACACTATCATCATACTTGAAGGTTTATACAGCTTGACCCTACCTTTGATTGTCGATACACCCTTGATCTTTTCAGAGAAGGGGGTATTTCTCATAAGACCAGTCTCTTATCTGGCACTATCCTGGTATCATCTGATACATCTTTTTGTCCAGGATATCTTTCATTTAATAACATCTTAACCTCTCGCAACAATATATATATATATATATATATATATATATATATATATATATATATATATATATATATATATATATATATATATATATATATATATACTTATATTTACGGACAACAGCACGCTGTCCTAACATTTATATATATATATATATATATATATATATATATATATATATATATATATATATATATATATATATATATATATATAAATATAAATATATAGATATATATATATATTTATATATATAGAAATATATATATAGAGAGAGAGAGAGATATAGAGAGAGAGAGAGAGAGAGAGAGAGAGAGAGAGAGAGATAGAGAGAGAGAGAGAGAGAGAGAGAGAGAGAGAGAGAGAGAGAGAGAGAGAGAGCGAGAGAGGTACACATTCAATGAATATAATACAATGAAACAAAATAAGTGATTAGCAAAGAACACAAGCCAAAAAAATACTAAAGTAACGTTTGCTGTTCTTTGCCTTACGGACGGCCAAGTAATCTGACATTTAATATCCCCAGTGGTGGAATTCCACTATTTTTGAGTCACACCCTTTGATTTCAGTTTCTCTCTAACTTATAAAGGTGTAGAGTACACTAGAAAATCCAGTGAACAGGAAAAATCTTTAGCACAGTATGGTGCGTCAGCTGATACGTATGCACACAAATGCACAGGAAAATTGCGTGTTCGAACTTTATGACAGCATGGGTCACCGTCCCTTCTCGTTGCTGGCAAGAATTACCTCTGAGGTGAGTTGAAGAGTTGCCGCCGCTTTGGCTTTACGAGGACGGTATTTACTTTTAACAGAACACCAAAAACCCTCAAAGGCAATGGTTACTCAATTACGGGCACTGCTATGATAGGGGCTCGCTGCGAAGTGCCTGCTTTAATAAAAACACAACTATGTAACCCCGCTCACTGCTTAGTGAAGATGACACAAAATTATGATATTTGTTGCATATATACGTACTGACCCAAATATGACGTGGGATAAATCGTAGACTAGGCACTAGGAAACCAGCAAGTTAATCAACTACAAAAAAACGTTTGACATAATCTGTCGGTCCAAAGGAACTCTGAAATCTCTCGAAATTGCAAGAAATATTAAATGTAAAATGCACCTAGTATCAGGCTTAATGGTGCAAATTCCACTTCGCAGGTAGAAGATCTTTTGACACGCTGGAACAACAAACAACGAATACTGCTTAAGTCCAAGTAATATAGGTCTACAGCATGCCGCTGAACATATGGCGCAGCACCTGGTCAAATGCGCGGCTATAAGAACGGGAGACAAAGACCTAGGGGAACCTGAAAATTGCTTTCTTCAACCCGAGATGAAAGATGTCTAGTATGCGGGGATCAAGGAAGTAGTGGAGGCACACTCACCGGTGTCCACGTTACAAAATGGCTCAAAGAAACAGGCAGACCGGTGACATTAAGAGGCATTTCGACTCACTGTAGTCGGTTTTCCACGACTCAAAGACATTTAAAATGCCACTTAGGGTTGCATTATTGTTACTATGATTTTGGTTAGTCAATGTGCATAAATCCAAGGAAGCATCATATATGACGCAATTAATAATTAATGAAGCCTGAGTCGTACACCACGTATTACAAATTACTGGAGTCAGAGTTGAAAATATCTTGTTCAACCCCATAGCCCTGGTTTTAACTCATACATAAGTTAATGGCGAAAAAGCCCAAATTTTGCACTATTGTGAGGACATATCATCTTGGTCTATACTTAAAATTAACAATACTTTTGTATTATTTACATGTTGGCAACACTGGCATTTTGTAAAATAGAAACGTCATTTTGTTTTAAAAAATATCAAATTTATTAAAAACAAAGCAGTTTCTTTCCACCAAGTTTCTAAATTATATACAGTGTTATCTATAAAAAAATTTAAAAATTAATTAATCAGTCTTGTCATAAGTAATATTACTAGTACACATGTATTACAAGCTGATACATTATGAAAAAAATATATAATTAAAGAAACATTACGTAACACGTAACATTTGGTTGCGGAAGCAGTTCCAGGAAATGTATCCATGACATTAACAAATTCAAGCGCATCAAATGCAAGACTAGCAGAGACTGATGTTTGACAGGATGCATCCGGTGTGCACAAACCAGCGTACAACAGTAAAGGTTAGCTTTAATACTTTTTGACATTTGCTGAGGGAGACTGAGCAACTACGGGTTTGCCCGGAGTGCATTGATGTCGATGCTCATCCACGATAACAAATTCAAACCTGCCCTCATGACTGACAGTCTATTTACGGAAATATACTGATGCACATTAAAAACGCACCACTATTATATATACTGATGCCGAGAAGCTGGAAAAAAAAAGTGTGGGAATGGATTTTCCCCGTGTTTGTCATGAGATAGAGAGCGTATGGCTGCTGGAATGGAAAGTGCATGATTGAACCCACGGGTTTGTGTATAGACTACATGAAAACAATGAAAGTTACACGTGCAACACGATTCCCAACAGCTATGACCCTGAAAATGTGTACGCGTTGTGGCAGTATACTCGGTATAAAAAGGCCGTTGAGGCAAAACACCCAGTACATGTGCTTGAAATGCCACGACTATCTGAAAACGACCGGCAACGAGCCATTGGAATGTTGGAAACCGGAATGAGCTCGCGGGCCATTGCCAGAAGGATGAATTGCCACCACAGCACTATTGTACGTCTCAATGAACGTTACGGAACCACTGGCAGTGCCTGGGATAGACTTCGGAGTGGCCAACAACGAGTTACTACCCCTGCGCAAGATCGTCATATTGTGCTGAGTCACCTAAGGAATCGTTCTCTCCCGGCAAGTCAAACAGCAAGAGCAATAGTGGGTAGACGTGGGAAAGTCTCTCGAATGACAGTCATACGACGACTCAGAGATACAGGCCTTACTGCAAGACGACCTTATGTTGGGCCAAACTTGACTCACAGACATCGTCAGCAGCGCCTGCAATGGGCAGAGCAACATGTCAGATGGACTAGACTGCAGTGGAATGCTGTCCTATTCACAGACGAGAGCAGATTCAACATATCCTTTGCTGATGGACGTTTGCGGATTTGGCGACGGTGTGGAGAGCGCTTTGCAGATTGCTGTGTTCGTCAGAACAACCGATTTGGAGGTGGCAGTATTCACATTTGGGGAGGATTCAGTTTTCACCATCGCTTGCCTCTTCACGTCTTCCGTGGAAATGTTAATGCTGTGACATATCGAGATGAGATTCTGGATGCAATGGTTGCTCCTGCGTTCACAAATTATCCGGACTTGCAGCTTCTCCAGCAGGATAACGCTCGTGCGCACACCGCATGCATTACGCA
Source organism: Oreohelix idahoensis (assembly GCA_024509875.1). Lineage (NCBI taxonomy): Eukaryota > Metazoa > Mollusca > Gastropoda > Stylommatophora > Oreohelicidae > Oreohelix > Oreohelix idahoensis. The sequence goes on along the minus strand of JAMPIV010016654.1, from coordinate 504,563 downwards.
GCAATATCTACAGCAGCAGAAAATTTTAACGATTGATTGGCCTGCCCTATCACCAGACATGTCCCCTATAGAACATCTGTGGGACAAGCTTGGACGCAGAGTCTACAGGCAAGGTTCTCCAGCTAATCTGCAACAGCTCGAAGCTGCTCTTACACGTGAATGGGACTTGATTCCCCGGAATTTCCTTCAGAGACTTGTGCGTTCTATGCGGAGCCCCTGCCAAGCTTGTTTGCAAGCACACGGTGGACATACCAGATACTGAGGATAGTGTAAATGAATTTTTTTATTGGTTGCATTTTTGGTTTTCTCCCTTGCCTGCACAGAATGCAATGAATTTCATAACAATCAAATGTACAAATTAATGAATAGCATGGATTCATAGGAAAATGAATAAAGATTCCAAATATGTAAACTTGTAAAGACTTATATTTACATTTCACACTCTGTTCCTGGATTATACAGGTGGTGCGTTTTTAATGTGCTTCAGTATATATCTAAATGATGTCTTTACGTTAGAGCTTGAAAGACCCAAACTGAGGCTTTTGGGAAAAGCTCAGAAGAAGTAGACGACGTGTACCGTGGAACAGGAAGTGAATGGTGAGATCAAACAATGTAGCTTCACGAATAATTGAAGCAAATGCCGTAAAAGTCACCACATCATACTCTTATAATAGGCAAAAAGGGAATGATGATGATGAATTCTTCAAAAGATTTGACTTCGAAAAGGATTTGGAACAACAGGCAAGACATTGTCGTATTTCTGCGATTCACAATTGTAACAGAGCGTTACATAAGTTGCATTTATATAGCACCATTTCTCTTTTTGCTCCTTATGACGCATGTAAACATCACTGGTCATTTTATAGAAAGTTCGTATTCGTGTGCTATTGCAGTTAATGTTTCCATAGCAGCTGGTTTTACATGATGATGAAGTCACTCCCATGCATCCACACCTTCATTTCAATTGGACTTTATGACGATGCCTGAAAATGCAGTAGCCCTTTCCTTGTCTCCTCAGAGACCCGACGAAACTGCGCGGGCCATTCTAGTTTAAATGATATTTAAATTGTTTGAAACTTCTTTTTAAAATCGGTTGATTGTCTGTATTACAATGTGTATTTTTAAACTTATTAGTTCAGCCAAAAAGAAAAAGAAACACACAAACTGAGTCAGAATTCGTAGCAGAGCTGTAGCGGAGCTGAAGCTATCACTAAATATGTCGGAGCTGAAGCTATCACTAAATATGCCGGAGCTGAAGCTATCAATAAATATGTCGGAGCTGAAGCTATCACTAAATATGTCGGAGCTGAAGCTATCACTAAATATGACGGAGCTGAAGCTATCACTAAATATGTCGGAGCTGAAGCTATCACTAAATATGTCGGAGCTGAAGCTATCACTAAATATGTCGGAGCTGAAGCTATCACTAAATATGTAGGAGCTGAAGCTATCACTAAATATGTCGGAGCTGAAGCTATCACTAAATATGTCGGAGCTGAAGCTATAACTAAATATGTTGGAGCTAAGCTGGAGCGGAGCTGAAGATATCACTAAATATGTCGGAGCTAAGCTGGAGCGGAGCTGAAGCTATCAATAAATATGTCGGAGCTGAAGCTATCACTAAATATGTCGGAGCTAAGCTGGAGCGGAGCTGAAGGTATCACTAAATATGTCGGAGCTGAAGCTATCACTAAATATGTCGGAGCTAAGCTGGAGTGGAGCTGAAGCTATAACTAAATATTTCGGAGCTGAAGCTATCACTAAGTATGTCGGAGCTAAGCTGGAACGGAGCTGAAGCTATCATTAAAAATGTCGGAGCTAAGCTGGAGCGGAGCTGAAGCTATCACTAAATATGTCGGAGCTGAAGCTATGACTAAATATGTCGGAGCTCAGCTGGAGCGGAGCTGAAGCTATCACTAAATATGTCGGAGCTAAGCTGGAACGGAGCAATACAGAAATGTCATTGCTCCAAAGCCCTTGTTACAAGATAAACTATTTCACATAGCGGGTCGAGTTTAACTACGTCGAGAAATTAAGCCTGATCTTAATATATTTAAGTTATAAATTTCCTTCATGTTCATTCAATGAACCAGTTGACGTTTGGTTGCACTCTGAATGATAAAATTAATATGCATCAATCATTACACATGTCATACACCATTGCTTTAACATGATAAAAAATAAAAAAATTAAATATCAACCGTATTATACGTATACTTACGTGTTCCTCTTCTACCCTGTGGTGTAGATCATTGACTCTTGGTTTACCATATTTGTCGTGGTAGCCAGCCTTTCAAAAAAAGTATCACATCAAAGGAGCCGCGCTGGTGTAATTGTTAAGACGTTGCGCTAGCGACCAGGTTTTCATGGTTCAAGCCCGGGCGCGGGCATTTGTAGGAGTGTCATCGACCGGAAATTTGAATGAATAACCTGAACGGCTCCTGCAGATAAACCCTCTGTGGATGGGAAGGAGCGAAGCTCCTGACCGGGTTGGAAGGAAAGTCCACTGGCTCCCCAGCCTCGCAATGATATGTCATTGGGCCAAAAGGGCTGGAAAGCTCGAGTGCCGCTGGTTAGAGAATAATAATTTAAAAAAACTGAATGTACAAACGACTCATTATACAAATTCTCTATCGCATTGATGAATGCATACTATGAAGATGTGACTCGCCCACACAGGACTTATATTAATGGTCAGCTCACTGTGAAAACATTTATATAACACGTTTCACTAGCTTTGCCCTCAAACAAATGTAATTATCTGATTAAACGTCGAACGTATTAATGCCATTTTTTGCATACGATGTTATATTTGGCTAGACCCAACAAATACAGTTGACATTCAAAAATCCGGCCATCGATAATCCGGTTCCTTCAGATTTCCGGCATGGATTTCGGAGCGCATTTTTAAATTTACCGTTTTGGCGCGCCACTGTTTTCTGGAGCCGTTTATGTTTTGATGCAGCTGTTGGGTCTTGCTTGCACGTGTTAACAGGCATTCCTGCTTATTTTATCATTTGCTGCTGTATAGCCCCATTATGGATTCAGCAAATAAAATGCTTTTCATTTAGTTTTTAATTTTCTTTCTTTAAAGGACTGTACAGGTAGTCATTTTCTGTTTAATATATACAGCATATAACCATAAAAAATCCGGCATTTTCAAAAATCCGGCACTCCTCAGGTCCGGCGGTTGCCGGATTTTTTAATGTCAACTGTATATACTTTATATCTGTGCATCTTGTCTAGTTCCCATAAACGAATGAAATCCTTTGATCTTTGTCGGCATACTAATTATTGTGTATCGAGAAAAGAAATTTTACCACTTCAGTCACAGATTCTGTGAATTGATTAGGCACAGGCGTGTCTACTATTACAATAATGTGGCCATCACGTTTGCATATGAATACCTGTTGAAGATGATTTCTAAATGATCTGCATGCGAGATACTCGTGACATTGCTTGTCATTGACATTTAGTGCGCTACCAAACTGGATCTTCATTGATCTAATTATTTCAATAGTGTGGTAAAGTGGGATGTTATAAATATTTATAGGGGACTTAGTGTACTGACTGAGATCAGCTGTGAAGGTATCTGTATCTAATAAGTGTGGTGTATTACAGATGACCTTACTTGCTACCACATTTAGACCTCAGTCAGACCTATTCTGGAATATTGTGATGACTACGTTGAATATCTAGGGTTATGATAATGATGAAGTGTATGTTCACAAGAACCAACAGACAGATAAACAATTTAATTAAATCCACAATACTTTACAACACTGTGACACTCACATACATAGAACACTCTATAAGACTATCTTAAATGAGTCAAATGTTAAAGTTTAAAAATATATGTATTAATTCCTTCAAATATTAGATATCCTGATTCAACTACAAAGTGAACCAGGAATCACAATCAAATGTAATCACAAGTTATATGTACACAATTTATAGATAGGATCTTTGTATTGCCATATATTATTATTGCAATTTGTGTGTAAGTTGTGCTGTAGTACTATGAGGTAATACTGGCTTTTCAAGCTAGGTGGTTGTGTGTCATCATGACTTCAAGTGTTTGTTTCTCGTGGAAATAATATTGGGAAGTTTCACAGTTTCTTTTTATTTGAAACAAATAAATGTCCCTCTTGATTTAAGGTAAAGTCACTTTTAGAGGGGTATACACAAGATTGAGCTTTTCTGGCCACGGAATCTTAACTTCTGTGGGGGCAGCAGGAAACAGTCTCCACTGCTCGCTTGCTTCACCGTGTTCTTGAGAAACAACACTGGTCGCTATCTTGACCAAGGAGTATGCTATCAGCCTCTGGATTCAGCAAAACTCAGACCAGGTGCTGCTTTAGTATGTTAGTACCACTGTCCCTGAAACAAGAAGGTTGTACCTCCTACTTCAGAACTAATTTATAATCTATTTCCACACTGAGCACAATACATAACAAACACAGAGTTCAGCGCGGTAGGAAAACTGCTAGCTTCTCATGTAACAGTATACACCAGTATTCCTCTCCTTAATGATTACAACGCCTCTGCAATTTCAGCTGTAATTCCTTCTATACAATAAGATAAGTGTCATAGTACTATTTGGCAATTCCATATAGTTATACTCCTCTCCGACAAGTTTTGTTCATGGGGGAGCAATATCTAGGCTTTTCCTCATGTTTGCTACTGAACTACACACATACAGACATAAATTATCAATTCACATTCAATTTTCATCTAAAAGATATCAAATATTTCTAGCTTACCACAATTCATGGAAATAATAAACAAATACGTTGACTGGCGAAGAGTTATGGCACAATTCCAATCTGCCTCTGTCCCAGGCTTTCATAAGAAAAATATGAGCTGGATCTCAACGCACTTGCTTCTCAGTAAGTTTATTTTAAAAATGTGGCCCTGAACTGACGCTCCTAATTGACTATATCAAATGATCTAACCAATAAGACCATGTTTACAAAAGTATTTAAAAAAAAAACCCTTCCTACCGTTTCCCGTAACAACCAAAAATAGTATCTGCAATCGACTAATCATGTTTAGGCTTACATATTCTTCTAGCCAATAAAATCGGATTTAACTTGTTGGCCTATTTCCCGTAAAATAGTGGTTTCAAAACATGCCACTGAGCAATTATGATTTGGTGCTGTCAGACAACCTCACTATTTTATTTTGGCTATAATTTGTTAATTCCTAGACTATTTGCGTAACACTTAACATATTCTTTGTCAGCAGGTCCTAAGGAACCCAAATATATAAATTTAATGGAGCTAAGTGGTTGCGTTCCAAATATGCATTTTCTTCTACCACCCGTTCACTCCTATACGATGGGGTGTCTTCTGTACTGTCAGGATTTCAGACGAAAAACAGTATTGGGTCATGTTTCCTAATAAGCATTAACCATGTTTTTTTAAAACCTAACCTCGTATTGGTAGTGTTTTGTGTCCCTGTTTATTTGAAAAAAAGTTAGTGCTTCATGCCTTACGCGTGGGATGGCATTAGTTTTAATCGCGAGACTGTGGTAGTATTGCCTGCGTTCCTCCGTTCAGCCCTCTCTCTCTCTCTCTCTCTCTCTCTCTCTCTCTCTCTCTCTCTCTCTCTCTCTCTCTAAGTCCGTCTGTCTTTTCATTACGCAGTGTATAAAATGAAATTAATGCTAGTATTAATCTAGGTCATTACGCAGTGTGTCTATCTCAAGGTTTTCTAAGAAATACAGTACACGTTTTATTGTTTTGTTGAAACGCGTGTAGTTATGTACTAGGCTTTACTAGTAAACGTGAAAGCGTTACAATTTTGCAGACGGAGCATAAAAAAAGGGTTTTTATTGTTCAGCAATTACGGAGGTATACACGCTGGCGCATGCCATTGAGAAAGCACTGGTCTTCCACCATTCTTCTTTCCTTTTATTGAATTAATTCGTTAGGCTTTACATTTACTTTTTAATTTAAATATGTGGATTAGAATTTCACGACAAATAGGTATCACTACTTTGCGGTTCATAAATATCATAATGGAACGTTGCTTCTCTACTGTGCTTGTAAATAACGGTAAGGTCATCTTTAAAGAAATTAAACTTCATCCGAATCATAATCAGATGTCTCTGAGAAATTGACAATCAATCTCGGCTGAATGAAGGACAAACCATCATTCGTCCAATATTCCTCTTCCTCTTGTAACACATTGTTCTCACATTTCTTCCAATAATCCCTGGCTATATTGGAGATGGCGGCTTTTATAAGTATTTCAACATCTTTTAATTTGAACGTTCTATTTTCTGTTGCTACTTGTTCCTTAATTTTAGCCCAGACTAATTCTATTTGGTTTAAGTGAGAATGGTAAGGATGTAATCTTAAACATCTATGACCATGTTCATGGATTGCCTTGTCTATGTGAAATATCTTTGTATGCGGTGTCTTTTTTACAATTCCAAGTAATTCAGGCTTCAGGGACATTTCGTTGAATTGAATGATGTTTTTGGTCAGCCAAATCTTTATTACATCTATTTGTGATTTGCTGTAATGTCATGAAATGTACTCGGAGACTCATTTTTCCTACTTAACCACACAATACTTTGATTGACAATGTGTGCGTAACACCGGATATAAACTGTTGTATGTTCAAGAAGTGCAATTTCACGCTAAAATCATGCCAATTGTTTGATAAACCAATCATGTGCAAATAAGGTCGTATAATTTACTGTAGACATTTCAATATGTGTGTGTGTGATGTTTGTTGGCAAGTAGGATTTTGATATTATATCGCAAAGAAACGAAAATTGAAACCAATGGCCGCATTATAATGAAAAATTTAATTTATAGGGTCTATACCATTTAACATTGACACACAAAATTTCACTTATATGCGTTATATATTCGCTGAGATATAGCATTTTGAAGTTGGGCAAAGCTAGTGAAACGTGCTATAACTGCCTGCGTGCTGCTTTATTGTGTGTAGTGCGCACGTTTTTATATTTCTTTTCACGAAAATGCACAGAGAAACGCTTGCATGGCATGCAAGTTAAGTTCTTGTTACCGGTGATGAATTTGTCTTTCACAGTGAAATGCACATCTTTTCCGTATATTTCGGACACATGGAGAAATTTCCTATGTTAGTTACAGACGTTTCAGTAAGACAATAAGTGTTGTTTTTCTTGATGTTTTTGTTGTTGTATAAGTATGGCAGCTGAGCTTCTTGCTCTGTTGCATTAAATACTAAGATTCCTTGGTATTATCGACACTAGATCTAGGCTTTTCCTGTGGCTTTTCTCCCAATCTATAACATGTTCAGTTGAAGTCCCGAGCTTCAGTTTCTCGAGCTTTGCTTGCGTCACATCGGGTCACAATCCAGCAGTGAGTTGTGTACTGCGCATTCCCCACCATAAATAGAGGGGGAGAGGAAGCGAGTCTTCAGGCATTCATAGCCACAATACTGTATTCTGGTTTTGGGCTCTACCATGGAATTGTCAAGTCCTACACAGAGCCACCTTTTAGCTCCCACTGCACATAGTGGGTTCATAGTGAGATCCTCCTGCATGTAGCCAACCAGGTTAAAGCCATAGGTACATCTGGGGCTCAAGTGACTTCCCAAAGATTAGCGTGCAGAACTGAGTCCAAAACACGTTTCACCACGGGTGAAATTCGTTGAAGAGTTTGGATGACTTCAAAAGTCAATGAAAATGTATTTAAGCCTCACAGACAGAGGTTCACTTCTATATACTTATACTATAGAATGATGCTTAGCTGGTGGTCATATAAGGATGACAACAGATATGCCTCCCTCCATAAAACAGTGAGAATATAAAGGATGCCATTTCTTATTACTTATCACACAAACTGTAATGGCAATACGGAATATATGTCCTATTCCACAATGTATTAGAACATATGTAGATTTACTTAACATTAACTCACGCCGTGAAGAGAAGCGGAGATTTGATGTTTGTATTGTTGAGCCAAGTGTGTCACACGAGCCAATGTGAGCCCATGTTGTTGTATGATGTGTGTGATGTTATTTATTAATCTGCCTCTTGATCATCTCCGTGCTCTGAAACTGGATCTTGTACTGGTGTATGTGCATATTGGTAAATGATCGCCTCTTAATGGCTTCTGTTAAGCATCTCAAATCACATGATGCGACTTTCCTGTCTGTGCTTTCGTCGGGGATTATGTTTAATACTTCTAGTAAAGAGTTCATAAGAATATACAGTTTTATTAGCCGACGTTTAGTTTCCATACTGATATTGTTAAGATTGAGTAGTAACGACAGTGAATTAACTGGATTTTTGACTTTTTGTGTTTTTTTTTTTCTCGGTCAGGTATTCCATTTTATGCTTCCTATGTATTTGAACTCAACTCTGAAACCTACGAAAGCACAATGTTGTTAATTTGCATGTTAAGTGGACTAGGTGATCAGGTGATCTTCATAGTTTCTGATTTGTTGATCGTCATTCTGTATCTCTCACATTCTGAATTAAGTATATTTGTATGATTTTGCGATTTGCTTTGATCTTCATAATTAAATTTTGGCAATCTGCAACACCAACAAAATATAACTCATTCATTGGATTGTATTCTTCATTTTCTGGGTAAACTTCATATTCTACTCTTGCATCTAGGTCTGCTACTGATGTAATGTGCCCAAATGAATATAGAATATGAATAGATGAAATATATAAGCCCACAGCCTTGTAGAACTCTTTTGATTATATTCAAGAAATCAGCGAAATCTACAAAACACTACTATTAGTCTTACTAAACTTTTGCTTGAATGGATTAAATATTTTACTGTCTCTAATAGCCGACCTATATTCCACAATCTGTAAATAATTCCCAAGATTTTTTCCTATCCACTCTATCTGAACAGTTTCCGAGTCAACAAATAGTATAATTAGTTGACTGTCAATACTGGATTATTTTTTTACTTTACTGTCTGAAGGTGAACAACGAATTACTACATTCTATCTCTTTCTTATATCCAGATTTAGCCCTTGTCCATTATGGTTGGACTATGAGCCTTATTATCTACTCAAGTATTTTTTGCATACATTTTTCGTTGTGACTTAGTAGTGAAATAACTCTGTATGTGACACACTCCTTTTATTGCACTTCCTTTTCCATATTGGTAGTAATGGTATGGCTTATTCTATTTCTTTATGGACTTTTCTTCCTGAATACGTGACTAACAAAAATATTTACCGCACTTTGACTCCCGTCTCGCCGTAGGCTTGCGTTGCTCTGTTGTTTTATCGATATACCTAGCGATGTATTACGAGGGATGTTCCTTAAAACGTCTTCAGTTTTATGTAGCAATGAATCAGCTTCTTCAGTTCATCATTCTTTTGGGGTGTTTGTAGAGTTTGTCCAAGTGCCAGCTGATTTGGAAAGGTCTTGAATGTCTTTTTTCCATCTAGTCTGTCTTTTGTTTTCACTGAATATTGGTGCGCTTTGACTATTTATTAATGATAGAAATAGTATTAAAGCTATCATCTCTCATCTTCTTTGCTTTCATACGTTTGTAATAATCTCTTAAGGGTTTTTTTTTTTTTTGTAGGTGGCTGTTAGCCGCTTACCATTTTTACGCCTTTTGTTTTCTGTTGTTCTCTTGATTACTCGTGCTTTCACAGTACTGGTTTGAGAAATCACCTGAGGATAATACTTTTGATCCAACGATCCAAATCATAGATACAATTACTCCTGACAACTATACATACTATCTATCTTTAACCTGTGAACGACAGGTTTGGAAATTCAAAATGAGGTACCATCAATGCCAAAGAATGTTGGCAAAAGCGCTTCTTGGAATATATAAAAACGCACAGAAGTAGAAGAGACTAATCATGCACATGAACAAATGGTAACTATGTGTAACCTAGCAACATTTCACTGTAAGTTATTCAAGGTATAAAGGATATTTATGATAATAAGTGACAGAAGCTGTACGTTTGTTTTAAATGTTTGCTACTTTTCTTTGTAGCAAGCTTATTTCATCCATTTAGCATATATACGGAGCTGTTGGTTATATCAGGACGTGATTTATTTAGAAGGATATTTTTCTTGATTGTGTATATTCTGTGATCTTTGCTGTATTATTCCTCACGGTGTTTCTTTTAAACTGTTTAATTATAATTCAGTCTGTTCACCAGCTTGGCTGTGTCTATTCTGGCTTACGATTATTACTGGTTGGAGCTGTATTTGTGCACTTTTTTGTACTATTTTGTTTTCATTCTTTATAAGGAAGCTGTTTTGTTACTTGGTGTTGTAAGAAAATTAGAAATCTATTTTCCGAATATTGTTGTCCCATCGAGAGTTTACAGCCGCGCGCTACAGCTTTTCTGTCACTCGAAATTATTATCAACGTTAATCTTTATATTTCCAACTGTACAAGTGAAATGTCCTCCTGTGACGAACAATGACAAAGTCCTGCCAACTTTTCGAGAAATACGGAAACGACGCGCATTGCAATGTGAAATCTAAACTGAACTCCTATTACAATAATGCGCATACCTTTCAGTATGTTGATGGTGCACTTTCTGATAAATACTGAAACAACGCAATGCACCGCGAAATCAAAATCAATAGCCCACCGTAAAGAAAAAAAATCTAAATGGAACGCATGTAAAAAGAAGCACGCGGGTATTTCAATTTTATTCATGGTCCAGTGACCATTGATCCGAAGTCACGATTTATTTGACAACAAAGATCCAATGACCCTGAATAGGAAAGGAAAGGACTAAAACGACCACGCGTTGAATAATGCCGTGGTCTGCATATACAGATGAAATAACACAGCATAATTATTCCTCATCCAGTTTTGAAAGGTTACTTGTTCGTCAGTAACCTAGTACATCATATTTAATCCATGCACCCGTTGATATAAGTTTAGAGCTTCATGCTCATTCCAATTGCTCCAACCAACAAAATAAAACTACAATATACATCTTCACTTAAGAATGGTATTTTTGTATGAAGAAAACTATTACCATACCTAAAAAACTGACGTTTACTGGATCTCTGAAACCTTGTTTGACGAAGCAGATGATGTTGATGATGTTAGTCCCGATTCCAAATACGGAAATTAACTGACAGACTACACCAAATATGACCCATTTGTAAATAACTGCTATTTTGTCAATTAACGCGTATTTGGTTTCATCTGACGAGTGAAGAAAGTCTAAAGTTGCTAAAGAAACAGTTCCTTCTTCAAACATCTTGGGCATCATTCTCCAGACATGTGATTCTTGTGAGTTTCGTGAAAATGTGTGTGATCTCCAGTTTAATTTGGAAACAAATATGAACATATAAATAATAAGAGTGGTTAAAAGCTCTTACATTGAGGTAACTAACAAGGACGTCTAGGCAGCTGACATTAATTCAACGCTGGTATTTACTAAACATAGTTTTTGTCCATAATGTTTGACGTTTTTAGTAATCATTTACCCAGCCTTTAGTCAAGTAAGAATAACTTATGTAACGCGAATTTAAGTCATTGTGATAGCAATTGCACTTCATTGAGCAAGACTAAACATTTGCCGTTTTTAATAAATTCTTTTGTTACCGTCAATAGGCATTTGTGTCTCTATCAATAATTATACGTTTTCCCTAGATTTGTTTGAGATACTGTTTTAATGACTCATTCAAAGCACAGCATTGCGCCGAGTGTATGCTGCTTCATTTTATTTTCAGTGTTCACACTGTGTGATACAGCAAAACAACGTATTCACTTCTATTTTTTTCTTCTTTATCTCTGCATTGCTAGTGAAGAATAATAATTACACCTATCAGCACAAACGCAAACACAATTTAGCGTCAATCAATCAACGGTTGTCATGCGTCGCTAGTTTACTGTGATCTTTAAACTAATGAATGCTCAGAACTCGGTATATTTCAAAACATGCTTTACTAATAGTTAGTAAAATAAAACATTTTTGTACAAGAACAAACATTTATTACAGCACTTAAAAACTACAAAACGTATTGATGCAGGAAAATATTGATAATGTTCTATAACATTCTCTGTCTAGAAAGACTACGTCACTATAAATATAAGAGACAATCAGCCTTGAGAATGGGAATGACCACTCAAACAACAGAAATTTAGCAAAAGTACCAGGCATTACGGCGTGACATATATAATTTATTTTAGTACAGATGCTTATCGTTGCGTCGCCAAGTTCCACTTTTTTCTTTCTATAAAATTGACTACACAGATTTATAATTTCATGTCTTTGTAATATTAGCTCTATTTTCCAGCTAAGACAAAAACAAGGATAAAGAAACTGGAAAGACAATTTCATTTTGTTTTTGGCTAAAGCATAATCATTAATAACATAAACTGATCGAAATAATACGTGTATGTTAATATTCATGTTCGTAAAATAACCTGTTATTTCCTTCATGACTTCAGGGAAAAGTTGATATTAAACAAGGAACTGTCTCTAGTTCTCTGGGTATTTCTTAAGTCTAACAGAGCTGATAACCAAAACACGGTTAACTGATTTATACAGGAACAAAATCATTTATCAGACAAAAATGTTCATAGATTACACAGATTTACTTACTTTGATAAGATAACAAAAAGGCAATAGTTCTTTAAATAGATTTTGTTAGTTTTTGAAAATTATTTTATCGATAGGTTAAAAACGGTAAAGATAGTCCCATAGCAGGTACAGTCGTAGAGGAGTCAAGTTTTAGAAACTTCATTATACCAGGTCCATGTTTGAGAAATAGAGTGACCAATTCCCATTTATGAATGCCTTTGCCTTCCCCAACTCAAGTGCTGAGTCAGGTACCCATTTACAGCTGGCTAGACATGTGCGCACTTCACCAGTCGTGGCAGCCACTCACTACTTTGACAGCCTGCGGCTAAGGATCCAAGAAGACGAAGACTGCAGCGTAACGCCACTGACTGGAACCCGGCATTTTTACAGGGAGAGGCCAACGATCCAATCACTTTGCCAATCAGATGTTCATCGATAGATAGATAACACTAAGATAAATTAACCCAATATCGACAATTTTAGCGCATATCTAATAATAAACCAAACACACTCGCAACATAAAAAACATATCATGAGATGAGATTAAGAACACATATGTTAGATGAGAGCTTGCAGGCTGGAGTAAGGAAAATTATGTATTCATATTTAAATTTATATTGAAGTTTATTACGTTTGTTTTTTTTTTTTTTAATTTCTATAGTATGGTTTAGTCAGCCAAATCAGAACTTTCTTTGGTCGCCTTGTGCGACATGCCCAATAGGTTATAGTATTACTGTGTTTTTGTTTCCCTGTCAGACCTAGGCAAAATGGGGAGGCTTAGGGAGATCTACCTTGCATGAATAGCACAGACAGGAAGGTGTGGTATTTTTGTTTTCTTTTAAGGCCTGTCCTTCAAGATGAGCTGAAAAAGTAATCAGGATGATGTAAGTTCCTGGTTAGACTACAGGTTTGAAATGCCATATTTTCAATAAACAGACAATGAACTTGCTGTTTAACTCTGGCTCAAAACCATAGATATACAGTGGATTACTGGAAACACATGATGTTGCTTGTTTGAGGGGTTTTTGGGTCGGGCAAAAATTAAACAAAATTCCGACTCGGACTCTTGACATTCTATAAGTCCTACTCTAACTCCTGACTCCGAATATAGTTTTTTTTTTTACTAGTCATATACCATACAATTCTACATTTATATGGAATTAAAGATGTAAGTATGATATATGTGTGAATAAATGAATAGTAGATTACGTGTTTAACTATTCACTCATTCATACAATAATACAAAACAACAATTCAAAAAGTATTTAAAAAAAGATAATTTTTTATATAAATTGAGTTGGTTCTGAAGAAACGGATTTGGCATCGTTGCTGCTCTCAAATCTGATTTGATGATTCTGAGGGCATTAAAACAAATGTTCCACTGTGACTTGAGTGGGTGGTAACACTATGACAGTCAAGGCAGCATCATAAATGATCTCGAGGTAGCGTGGTATTGCATTTTGAGCTCTCGGTTTAGAAGTACGGTCAAACTTCTCAACCTCTTTTAGTGCTAGATAATGTATTGATAGAGCGAGATTTGCAGAACTCTTGCCCCTTCCAGTTTATACAGCTGAAGACATTTTTTTGTATTTAACTATTTCAAAAGCTTTAGAAGGAATTTTTTATTTCCGTTGCTTAAATATACTAAGTAAATAACAAACAACTACTCTGGGGTGGTATTTCAATTTTTTAAGCAACCTTACCCCCTCCTTTTTGCCTAGATTAAACGTGGATCTCCTTTGGCTTTTTTTCAAGTAAAATTTGGAGTCGAAGGCTAGACATTTTCTTTACCGACTTTAGTAAAAAAAAGATTGACATCACGACTCTGACTCCCGACTTCCATTCCGACTCCACAGCCCTGGTGGTGTGTACGACAAATAGTGTACTGCAAAAACAGTGTCATTAGATAGATATTATTCAGTCCTCAAAGCCACAATCTTTGAAGATAATGGGAATAGCGGTATTGAGATTTTAAGTCAACATTTACAAAAGACTGACAATTTTGAATTCATCTGTTTTCATTGGCTGGAACCCCAATTCTACATCCTAAGAAATGCAGAAAAATGTTATTACCGTATACCGTACAGAACGCTTGGTGAAAGGGAATAACTCATTTCACTCTTGCTCGACATATGGTCTATAGCTTAGTCAAAAGCATAGCATCAACCACCAAACTTGGAAGTATACTGATTATAACTAAATGGATAGCTGATTTGAACTGTATCGATTACCTGGCTCATATAATCTGTAAAAGAACAAACTAAATCACGAACAAACTTTATTTTAACACGGCGAGAATGGAACACGCAGGTTAGTCTAACCATATATCTATGGCCTAGCTGTTTTCTGTATCCTGGCAATGTCATAAGGGCAAAGGAGAAACAATTAAATTAAACGATTTTGTTTGTATCATTCTGCTTCTATGTGAGCTGTAGTGGCGCAGTGGTTAGTGCACTAGCTTCCTATCTCGGTGGTCCATGGTTCGTTCCCAAGTTGAGGTGGAATGTTTTAGACCGCAAACAGCTCTAATGTACCGATGGTCAAGAAGATACCGGCCTAACAACGTATTCCTAATATGCCTCAATAGGCGTGTAATGGGATCCTTCACCGCGTATCACGAATGACTTACGAATGCAAAATAGATAAACACATTCTCGCACATATCAGTACATTCTGGAATAAAATACTTTATGACACACTTACTGCATGCTTGGAGGCATATCTGAAGTCATTGTTATAAATGAGAAGTGGAAGGGCAGAATGTTAGGCGGCCTGCGCACCCAATTCTTAACCCTTTGGAAACAAAGTTCGTTCGTTCGTTCGTTCGTTATATGGCCATCAGCTAAGCACAGAGTTATAGTATACAGATGTGGAAGTGAAATTCAGTCTGTGAGGTTTATTGCACACTCACTGACTCTTTAAATCATCATCACTTACAGGGATTCCCCTCGTTAAACACAACATGTCGGGAACACAGTATTGCTTAGAGGAGTCACTTGAGCCCTGGCCGTAACTCTGGGTTTTACCTGGTTGGCTGCATGCAAGAGGGTCTCACTATGAACCCATACTTTGTAAGGGGATACTGAGAAGTGGCTGTGGGTAGAATGTGACAATTCCTTGGGAGAGTCCAGAATCACAGAACAGTATTTTAGGTCTGTATATTTGGAGCGTCCCCTTGGATGGCGGAAATTTACAGTATGCCACATGCTTCTTCCTCCTAGCTTGAGATCAGATGTGATGATCATCTAAGTGCAAGCCAAGCTGGAGAAACTGGAACTCATGAGTTCATCACATTTCAGAATGGCAGAAAAGCAGCAAAAATGGCCTAGATCTACATATAGTTAATACCAAGGGGTCTACAACCTCCATTGCCTGCAAAAAAGCAAGAAGCTCAGCAGCTCTAGTTAAACTGGAGAGTGACGCTACCAGGATTCAATCGCGGAACCCGGTAAGTGCTTCACCAGTCGATTCTCTCATTGGTACATGATGGTTGAAATCACAATTTGTCTTGTATCTGAGATGTGCACATGGTAAAGTTCCCACTTATGAGGGTAGATAGTCGGTTTTTTATTAAGCGTTTAAATAGTTTTGTTTTGAAGGAGTATTTAGTAGGCATGTCTTTTAATTTGTGTGATAGTGTCTTCTTCGTTTTCATCTTCGTCGTATACTCTCAGATTTAAATATTCTCAAAGAAAGCAGTGGTTGTAGCGAAAGTTTTTTTAGGAATGTAGTTTCAGTATAGTTACTGAAAGAACAGAAATAGAATTATGTCTGAAAAGAGTGGTCCCAGTGTTAGAGACGAGCACTGGTATCACAGGATAGTCACGGCTGTGAAGGTATCTGCTTCAGGTAGTATTCAGATTAAAGCCAGACCCGAAGTTGCCACATTTGCTATGTATTTACCTATGATAATCAAACAATTCAGTAAACTTCAACAATATAAAATTAATAAGTCAGAGTGTTACAATTATAAATAATTTATTATTTACATCTATCTTTGGTTCTTCTTGTGAAATTATGAATAAAGAAAAGATGAAAGTGAATGAATACAATTAATTACACCATTGAATGATTGTTGAGTTTTATTATAGAACTAATTAAATGTCCTTTCTGAAATCTTAAATTTAACTTAAAAGTTCATCCAATGTTCTCTTGTCTGGTCTATTAATCAAAAACTGTTTATCATCATGACATGGTGGTCACTGGCTTTAACTGTTCACACTGGTTGCAGGAATTTATTACACAGTTGTAACTGTCTTTTTTCTCTTGTTGATGTGATCACTGGCCCAAGACAGTATACATGTTGTTAGATGTGTAGTGCGAGCGTATGATGAATTGAGTGTGGGTGCGAATGAAGACGCGAATGTGTTTAGGCTCGTATAGATGTAGATCCTGCAACCCATACTCTCACATGCAGTAATCAAGGATGCTTTGACACTGCAGGCATGTTTCAAGACATTTATTGACGGGAACACACATAATATCAACAGGAACAGTCAGTGTAACAAGGTCATGCTGACCTGACATCGATAGGTATACATTTGGCATTCAAAAAGGTAAACATCAGAATAGACGTGCATGGTCAATAGCAAAGTTCTTCAATAATGACAGTTCGTAGCGTCGCCCTTGGCGTCTCTGACTAAACGCGTCAGATGCCTTAGTCACTTGGACACATAGGTGCAACTTGGCACTCCCCGCCAATTGCACATATCAGGCTGTAGTATAATAGCCGAAAGCACAGGCCTCGTTCTGACGTCGGCCGTGTACTTCTATTAAATAGGTTATCATCAACCCTGCAGTAATACTTATTGTAGATATGAACTCCGCCAATCTGCGGCTCCCACAATATATCTTCGTCACTGGATTTCTGGACAATATAAGACTAACAGTCTTGGATGGCTACCTCGAGCACAAATATATAAGTTCTGAAATGGCGGATCAGTGAGCTGCTGTTCACCCTAGGTAATCCTTTACATGTTCTGCCACCGAAAAGCGTAATAATGCATAAAGGTCGGTATTACCTGGCAAATGAATCCTCAGAACATCACAAGGAATTCTGTCGTCATCCCGACGCACAGAGATTCACTGGGGAAAACTGCCATAGCAGTTACTTCGAAGATTCTCCCCGAAAAACAATGGACTCTTGGTCCCTTCAGAAAAACAGGACCTCCCGGCTTCCCGGAAGTATATCTCACTCCCGCTTAAAAAACCTTCCCATAGGCCTACGCCGAACTGTCAACCTCTGACCCTAAAGGTCAAACACAATGAATGAATAAACAAGGGAAGACAACCCCTAATCAACCTGACATCGCAGGTAAAGACACAATTATTCTTATGATACAAACATAAGCAAATAACTTGACAGATGACTCCGTCGAAAATGACAGCAACAAGTTTACTTATCCTAATGTCTGTAACTGTCCTCACTGAGATTTCTCAGCAACATAGGTTGAAGGTCTTGCTCTAGACCACCAAACACTGATGGAGATTAGGGCTGATACCTAGATGACAATCTTAGGCTCCTGTGTTGTTTCAGGAAGCACTTGTTGATCTGGATTCGTGACCTCTAATGAATGATGACACATATGAACCTGAGGACAATATTGGACATGTGGCTAGCCTTTGGTTATGGGGCCCACAAACCTATGTGTTCATGAATGAGTGTGTTCAGATGTTTGCATGTATACGAATGATACATGGATCAGTTCTGATTAGCAATAGCGAGACAAGACAGGTGTCTACCTGCATAACATTAAAAAAAAAGAATATAATACATGAATAAAAGTATAATACATTTTATACATAAGTATGATGCTACCTTCGCCTTTTACATATGGAGTGCCAAGTCCATTATTCCAATATGATAGCTTTATTTTATTCTCCAATTGACAATCCTGATAATCGTTGGTATTCATCAAATTCCTTTACTCATTCACAACTAAATTTGAGTTCAGTCTTCTGGTCTGATCCTGATACAATTCTATTAAAATAAGCTGTAATAAAACACACTAATCATAAATTTACATACCCTCTTAGGATAGATGTAAATCGCAGAATAGACTCAGTTCGGTGAGGTATATAGCTACACGCGAACACAGATGGCAAGCGTACTCTCTCCTTCCGTCTATCTGCTTTCTTGCTGTGTGTATTAATTTGAATAGTTTGCTGCTTAGCCTTTATATACAGCGGTAACGAGCGTGTCGGAGAGCATTACGCCATAGCTTAGTTTCAGACCGTGTTTGGTTGCAGTTTTGAGCGAGTCTGTGTTAGCTGGTTCCAGAATTCTTCTTCATGCCTGTGGTAAAATGGGATGTTATAAATATTTATAGGGGACTTAGTGTACTGACTGAGATCAGCTGTGAAGGTATCTGTATCTAATAAATGTAGTGTATTACAGATGACCTTACTTGCTACCACATATTTATACCTCAGTCAGAATTATTCTGGAATATTGTGATGACTACGTTGAATGTCTAGGGTATGTATATGATGAAGTGTAAGTCACAACAACAACAGACAGATAAACAATTTAATTTATTCCACCACACTTGACAACACTGTGACACTCACATACATATAACACTCTATGAGACTATCTTAAATGAGTCACTGGTAAATTTTTAAATATCAATATGTATTAAGTACTGTCACTAATATATATATGTGTCCTGATTCAAATACAAAGTGAACCAGGAATCACAATCAATTTTAATTACAAGTTATATGTACAGAATTTATCAATATGAATCTTGTAGTGACATATTTTATTAATATTATCTTATGTGTGTCAGTTGTGTAGTAGTAATATGAGGTAATACTGGTTTTGTTTTTTCAAGCTATGTTGTTATTTGTCATCATGACTTCAAGTGTTTGTTTCTGTTGGAACTAGTATTGGAGATGTTCTCAGTTCCTGGCATTAAAACAATTAATTTCCCCTCTTATTTTTATACAATGTCAGTTTAAGATGGGGTTACATAATGTTGAGCTCCGCTGGCCACATAGGCTTATCTTTCGTGATGGCGGCAGGAAAAGACTCCTCTGCTCGATTGCTTCACTGTGTTCTGGAGACACCTCACGGTTTGCTATATGGACCAAGGAGTATGCTGTCCCCCTCTGGATTCAGCAAAGCTCTGACCAGGTGCTGCTCAATAACTTTTGGACCACGGTCCCTGAAACAAGAAGGTTGTACCTCCTACTTCATAACTAATTTATAATCTATTTACAGACTGACCACATTACATAACAAACACTGAGTTCAGAGCGGTATGCCAACTGTCAGCTTCATCTGAAATAATTTACACCAGTATATTCCTCCCTAATGGTTACTACGCCTCTACAATTCCAGCCTTATTTCTTTCTAGTCAAGAAGATAGGTGTCAGTGTACTGTTTGGCAATTCCATGTAGTTTTACTTTCCTCCGACACCTTCTGTTCAGGTTGGAGCACTATATAGGCTTTACCTCATGTTCGCTACTGAACCACACATATATACAGACATAATTTATCAATTTACATTCAATTTTCATTAAAAAGATATCAAACATTTCAAGCTTACCACAATTCATGGAAATATTACACAGTTACGTTGAATGGCAATGAATATAGCACAACTTCGATCTGCCGATGTCCCAGGCTTTTATTTATAAAAATATGCACTGGTGCTCAACGCACTGGTTCTTTAGTAAGTTTATTTGAAAATGTGGTCCTGACCTGACGCCTCTGATTGACTATATTGGCAGGTCTAACCAATCGTGCCATGTTTACCCAATCGTTTGAAAAAAAGTACTCCTACTCCCGTTTCCCCTGACAACAAAAGATAGTATTTATAGCCCGACTAATCGTGTTTAGCCTTACATTTATTGCGCTCCAATCAAATTGGATTTAACATGGAGACCCATTTCCCGTACAATGGTGGGGTGAAAATCTGCCACTGAGCGATTCTGATTTGGGTGTTGTCTGACATCCCTCACTATTTCTTTTGGCTATAATTTGGTAATTTCTAGACTATTTGCGTAACGTTTAACATATTATTTGTCAGCAAGTCCTAAGGAACCCAAATATATATATTTAATGGAGCCAATATGCATTTTCTTCTAGGATAGTCGTGCTGTTACCACCTCCTCACTTCCAAACTTTATGGTGTCTGCTGTACTGTCATACTAATGTCAGGATTTCAGACATAAAACAGTAGAATGTCATGTTTCCTAATAAGCGTTTTGTAAGTTTTTAAAAACTAACTCTCGTATGGGTAGTGTTGTTTATCACTGTCGATTTGAAAAAAGCTAGTGCTTGTGGCCTTACACGCGTGATGGTAGTAATTGTGTATCGCGAGACGCGTGTTTAGTGTTGCATGCGTTCCGGCTTTCAGCCTCTCCCTTTCTTTCTATCTTTAGTCCATCTGTCTTTCGTTTTTGGGGTAACGTAGTGTATAAAATGACATGAATGGAATTTTAAATCTAGGTCAGATTGCGTATCTCAAGGTTTTTCTTAGAAATGGAGTACACATTTTATTGTGTTGGGGAAACGCGTGTATGCTGCAGAAGGCTTTTACTATCAACGTGAAACGTTACAATTTGCAGACGAAGTAGAAAACAAGAGGGGGATTTCGAGTACAGTCATTGTGACAGCACTGTTCTTTACCATTCTTCTTTCCTTTTATTGAAGTTATGTGTTAGGCTTTACATTTACCTGATAAATTATATATGTGGATTAGAATATTTCACGACATCTCCCCTCTTAAAACAGACATCTTATGTCAGTCCTTTATTCTATATACACATAGATAAATGTAAGTCAACTTGACTTTACTCTGCTGTTGTGCTATCATGGTTTTATGTAGTTGGGTCCATTCAGAGTAAGCACTACTCATGAAATCTGCCTCAGACCTCTACAACCAATAATATCTTTCGGTTATGTTACTGAACAGCCGCAAGGGTGACTGCTTGTCTTAATGCTGCTTCACAACCCGTATTCACCATTTCTCCTCTCTGAGTCTGCGCAATGACATGTCCAGAGAACATTAGATTTTCCTCAAAATGTACGTTATGAGGAGATAACATATACCTGGTGATAGCAGAGTTTTCGTAGGGGATCCCATAATCTTCTTATTAGCCTGTATGAAACATTCGGAATATCCTCAATCAAAGAGGCAACTCAGGGATTCATTACGTTCCTCCGAAATGTTTACATCAAACAATTTTGTCTGATCTCAGGTTTTACTGGAATCTGATAGTATCCTTTACTCAGATCCACTTTTGAGAAATATTTAGCTTTATTTAGTCTGGCAAACAGCTGATTTGTATCCGGCAATGGATCCACCTGTCCTTCTGTAATAGCATTCAGTCTCCTGTAATCTATACAGAGTCTATGTTCTCCAGAGGGCTTCCTTAAGAGTACAACACCGGAACTATACGAAGATTCACTGTGTGAAATAATTCCTTCCTTCAACAAATAGTCTATCTCTTCCTTCAAAGCTTTCTCCTTAGCAAAAGGAATCGAATAGGGTTTCATACAGACAGGTGTGGGGTCTATCAGTTTCATATCATATTCCAATAAGTTTGTATGCCCTGGTCGGTCTGTTAACACCTCTGAATGCTTATCTAGAACCTGTTGCACTCTCTCTTTTTGAGTTTTCGTTAAATGTGTACTGATTTTCACCTGTGCCGCTGTCTCACAGGGGTGTAATGGATATTCAAATGATGAAAGTGGTTCCTTTTTCATCTCCATGGCAATGGACAAGGTCAACAAGTGTGTCTCTTCCTGATGTTCTCTTTCCAAATATTTCTTCAGGAGATTCACATGATAGATTTTTTCTTTCCCTTTCTTATCTATCTTATAATTTGTTCTAGACACCTTCTCTAGAACTGTATATGGACCTTGCCATCCAATCTGTAACTTATTCTGACTACCGGGGAGAAGAAGCAGTACCTTCTCTCCCACAGCCAAATTTATGTCTTTAGCTTTCCTGTTATAATAGGCAGCATGTTTCTTCCTGGCTTGTTTCAAATTTTCATTGGCAAGTTTGAAGCCTGTTTTTAAACGAGTGGTCAGCTCATTTACATATTGGTATGAGGATGTAATATTTTCCTCTGGTTTTTCATCAGTCCACGTTCTTAACAGAGTTACATATTGACTTTTAAATTCGGAAACTTATTTCTCCTGGCACATGCCAGGTCCTTTCCACCCGAAGCTCTGTAGTGATGATTTTTCTTCCCAGAATTATCAGTCACAAAACGACCGCTACCAATTTTTTTCTTGGGGCTGTCTCCCCACTTAGAATTCTTGATGAGAGATTTCCTCTCTACATCTTTTTCCTCCAGTTTGTTTAAGTCCGATTGAGGGATTCTCGGCTTTTCCTGGGGTAAGATATCTTTTTGCACTCGCCGCATAGTGGCCACTGTAAAACAGTTTAGTGAAGCTTGTCCGTGAAAAGGGGCTTCCCATTCCATTTGGTCCACTTTATCAAATTTATTTTTCTTTTTATTGTCAGGCCTAATTTTGCCCCTTGGCGTGTCCAGGTCCTGATCAATGTTCCCACTTGTGGGTGTTCCCTCATGTGCTATGCTACACCTTTCTACAAAATTCTCAATGTCCCATCTTGCCTTGGGCCAATAATAATTGTGAGCCACCTTTTGAATGATGGTACCTATCTTCTCATGGTCCCCATCTGGTTTCACATGTAGGCTCCTTATTAATTCTGCCCTATATCTTTTAGGAAGTACCAGCTGTCCCTGACCTTTGGATCTAGCTCCAGTCTTCCTATACATCAACTTGTTTTTCATGTAAAAATCTCCCTTGCCTGGAGTTGTATGACAAGTTGACAATTTCCTGAAACAAGGCTTGAGGGTCTTGTCCCCAGCCTGTGCCTTCCTCATCTCTTCTGGAGTGGTATCTAACATAATATCCTCCTCCTGTCTTGAGGTCGACCTGACCTGAAGGGTGGCCATATATACAGGTTTCCTTCTGCAATGGTCAGTGTCATGATTGTTCATCTGACAATTCTTACACCACCTTTTTCCTTGGTTGAAAGATTTTCTTTCATCATATTTCCTTTCATCGAATTGTGGGGTTTTATTTTTATTGTCATACCGTGGCCTATCAAATTGGTGCTTACCTTTGTTTTGATCTCTTGGATCAAATTTATTAAAGTTCTGTGGTGCCCTAAAATTATCCTCCTGTTTCTTCTTATTACCTGATACTTCTGCCTGAGCTGCTTGATACCTTTCAGCAACATTTAGCAACTCACCCAGCCTCTCTGCACCTTGTTCCATGAGAAACTTTCTCTGGTCTGGAGCCATGGACTCTCTTAGTTGTTCTATAAGGACCATTTCCTTAAGATCTTGGGTTTTCCCCAGAGAAGTCCATTTCTCCAAGTATGTCTCTATCCGTGCAGAGAACTGGTGATAGGTTTCATCTGACAGTAGTTTAGCATTCCTAAATTTTTCCCTATAAAATTCTGCGTTCTTTTCATATCTTAACAAAAGAGCCTGCTTTTAGCATGTCATAATTTTCCTGATCACCTCTGCTCATTTTGGCAAAAACTTCATAAGCTGCCCCACGAAGGCCTTGAGATAACTTTAAGCTCCACCTTTCTCTCTCTAACCCATATGTGGTAGCTAATAGTTCATATCTATTTAGATAGCTCTCAATATCATCGTCTTTCTCAACAAAATGATCTAAATGAAAATTCATAGCTGAGGTTGAGGCTCCCTGGCTAGCAGTGGCATCAGAGGTAAAGGGACTGGCACCATTTTCAGGAGCATGGCCTTGAAACTCAAACTCCCTTAGTCGTAACTCATGTTCCCTTTGTAATCTCTTATCTTCTGCTTCCCTTTTTGCAGCTAATCGCTTGACTTCCCTTTCTGCAGTCAATCTTCTTTCCTCGGCTTCCCTTTCTGCAGCCTGTCTTCTTTCCTCGGCTTCCAATGCTTTAGCCTCTTTGTGCTCGATTGCTCCACTGTGTTCTGGAGACACCTCACGGTTTGCTATATGGACCAAGGAGTATGCTGTCCCCCTCTGGATTCAGCAAAGCTCTGACCAGGTGCTGCTCAATAACTTTTGGACCACGGTCCCTGAAATAAGAAGGTTGTACCTCCTACTTCATAACTAATTTATAATCTATTTACAGACTGACCACATTACATAACAAACACTGAGTTCAGAGCGGTATGCCAACTGTCAGCTTCATCTGAAATAATTTACACCAGTATATTCCTCCCTTATGGTTACTACGCCTCTGCAATTCCAGCCTTATTTCTTTCTAGTCAAGAAGATAGGTGTCAGTGTACTGTTTGGCAATTCCATGTAGTTTTACTTTCCTCCGACACCTTCTGTTCA
The DNA here is from genome assembly GCA_024509875.1 of Oreohelix idahoensis. NCBI lineage: Eukaryota > Metazoa > Mollusca > Gastropoda > Stylommatophora > Oreohelicidae > Oreohelix > Oreohelix idahoensis. The sequence continues at coordinate 479,681 of JAMPIV010016654.1, read as the reverse complement.
GGTTGGAGCACTATATAGGCTTTACCTCATGTTCGCTACTGAACCACACATATATACAGACATAATTTATCAATTTACATTCAATTTTCATTAAAAAGATATCAAACATTTCAAGCTTGCCACAATTCATGGAAATATTACACAGTTACGTTGAATGGCAATGAATATAGCACAACTTCGATCTGCCGATGTCCCAGGCTTTTATTTATAAAAATATGCACTGGTGCTCAACGCACTGGTTCTTTAGTAAGTTTATTTGAAAATGTGGTCCTGACCTGACGCCTCTGATTGACTATATTGGCAGGTCTAACCAATCGTGCCATGTTTATCCAATCGTTTGAAAAAAAGTACTCCTACTCCCGTTTCCCCTGACAACAAAAGATAGTATTTATAGCCCGACTAATCGTGTTTAGCCTTACATTTATTGCACTCCAATCAAATTGGATTTAACATGGAGACCCATTTCCCGTACAATGGTGGGGTGAAAATCTGCCACTGAGCGATTCTGATTTGGGTGTTGTCTGACATCCCTCACTATTTCTTTTGGCTATAATTTGGTAATTTCTAGACTATTTGAGTAACGTTTAACATATTATTTGTCAGCAAGTCCTAAGGAACCCAAATATATATATTTAATGGAGCCAATATGCATTTTCTTCTAGGATAGTCGTGCTGTTACCACCTCCTCACTTCCAAACTTTATGGTGTCTGCTATACTGTCATACTAATGTCAGGATTTCAGACATAAAACAGTAGAATGTCATGTTTCCTAATAAGCGTTTTGTAAGTTTTTAAAAACTAACTCTCGTATGGGTAGTGTTGTTTATCACTGTCGATTTGAAAAAAGCTAGTGCTTGTGGCCTTACACGCGTGATGGTAGTAATTGTGTATCGCGAGACGCGAGTTTAGTGTTGCATGCGTTCCGGCTTTCAGCCTCTCCCTTTCTTTCTATCTTTAGTCCATCTGTCTTTCGTTTTTGGGGTAACGTAGTGTATAAAATGACATGAATGGAATTTTAAATCTATTTCAGATTGCGTATCTCAAGGTTTTTCTTAGAAATGGAGTACACATTTTATTGTGTTGGGGAAACGCGTGTATGCTGCAGAAGGCTTTTACTATCAACGTGAAACGTTACAATTTGCAGACGAAGTAGAAAACAAGAGGGGGATTTCGAGTACAGTCATTGTGACAGCACTGTTCTTTACCATTCTTCTTTCCTTTTATTGAAGTTATGTGTTAGGCTTTACATTTACCTGATAATTTATATATGTGGATTAGAATATTTCACGACAATGCCTCTCAACCTTGTTATCCATTTTACAGAACTGCTGCTTTCTTTCTATATGACGCTTTCCATAATTGGTTTCGATTTCGATTTTTAGCAATTAGTAAACCTTCCATCGACTATTCCTTAGGAATGCATTTAGCTGGACTTATCCTTCAAAATACGAAATCACTGTCAATACTTTCTGTCACTGCACTATAGATGAATCCATTCTATACGAACACATTTTCTTTTCCTCTCTGAACGCCACTGTGAAACTGGTCCCGTCACAAGAGAGCTCGCGGCGATTTTATTGGTTGACACACTTCCCCTTCTTCTGTCATAACTAGGCAGTGTGTTTACAACACATGACAGTAGACAGCTTTAGGTTATGTGTGTCTCCATAGAGTTTTTCCAGTTATAGTACCGGTGATGGCCATATGCGCTTTCTCTGTTGCTCATATGTTAGGCATCTTTGAAGTAGATATTCAGCAGTAATTTTATCTGTATGGGCTGTTCTAAAGTGAGCTGTTTTATTGGTAAATCCGGAGTAGGCTATGCTCTTTCTAAACGGGTTGATCTTAGGTTTCTTCTTCTTCTTCTACGCCAAGTTTTCCTGTCACGTGTCATCAGGTCACGGTCTTTCCATGTCTTATTCATCCTCTTGAATGACTGTCCCCAGTTCTCTTGTCCGTGTCTACTGTAGCCTTCTTCTATCTCTCTTACCCTGGGGATTCCACGGACTGTCTTATAATGCTATCAACAGGTTTTCTCCATGTGTGTTCTATCCATCTCCTGGGTTTTCTTATCATCTCTTGTTCCACTAAAGAATGTCTAGTACTTGTTAACAGTTCTCCCATAAGTGTTCTTATCACATCATATTTTCGGCACCTTTTTCGGTTCCAAACACAACGTATACCACTCATGAAACACTTGAACAGAATATAACTACATCACATTCTAGAGTGCCATTAGAACAGTGTGAAATTCGCCTTGTCAAGAAGACAGCCAGCTAGCCAAAGTCATTGGCGATTTATTTCACTCTTGCAACGTTAGAGATGTCGAGTGCCCAGCACTCGATGATGTTAAGAATATGTTCCTTCTTCCGAGATCAGTTAAGTGGAACACCTTATATGGAACAAAAGAATAACTTGCAAACACATGAAAATACCACTACATTGCATTCGGCAAAATGGCGAGAGCCTAAACACCGCTGATCAATAATAACAACGTCATACCAGCTAAATCATTCATTTCTACACAAGCATCCGTTTTTGAAATTCGGTAGCTTGTTTGTAGTTGTGTTGTGTTGTTCTCCGTGTTTTAGAGCCATATAACATGACTGACTAATGTTTGGGAACATATAACTTATGTGTCCTTTGTCGCTTACTGGTATGAAACAGATATCTAGAGTATTGCTTGATTGAATATCATGAAATAGCTTGGCTTCGGTGTAGAGGAGTCATTTTTGAGGACAGAATTGTGTTCAGTCTTACCATGCCTGCGAGTGGGATGAGTAACACTGGACAACAAATTTTGACTTTTCGTGTGTATCTGAGATTAAACCAAGTTACCTTTATGTTGTTTGGGCTGCTGAATATGAAAATGGCCGTTAAAACACCAGATTAGCTCTAGTTTTTAAAATATTTATAAAACACGTTTTACACATTTGCATATACATACCATATGATAATAATGCTCATAGAGGAAATGAGTGACAGCGACGAATTTTTTCATGTCGCTGGTAATGAGTTTCTGGAGCATCTCTCTCAAGGGTCCAAGAATAGTCTGCTAGCATTGTTGCATTCCATTTCCCTTGGTACATTTTTTCGAGGGTAGTAATGTCCTGATGAAATCGGTCCCCATGCTCGTCACTGACAGCACCGCAGTTAGCAGGGAAGAAATCCAGATGAGAGTGTAAAAAGTGTAATTTCAAAGACATGTTGCACCCTAGTCTCTCTTAGCGCTGCAAGAGTGTTTCTACAATCTCCTGGTAATTGTCAGCCTTATTGTTTCCTAGAAAGTTTGTGGCCACTTGCTGGAAAGCATTCCAAGCTAACTTTTCATCACCAGTGAGGATATCATCAAAGCGCTGATCTCGGAAGAGCTGACGTATCTGTGGACCGAAAAATACACCTTCCTTGATTTTGGCCTCACTAAGTCTTGGAAATTTATCACGAAGGTATAAAAATCCTGCCCCATTTCGATCCATGGTCTTTACAAAATTCTTCATTTGTCCAAGTTTGACGTGGAGAGGAGGGATCAAGATCTTATGGGATTCTACAAGTGGTTCGTTAAGTACATTCGTTATCCCTGGTTCAAGTGATTGTCGTTAGGGCCAATTATTTTTCTTGAAATAGGAAGTTCTGGCACGGCTGTCCCACAGACGGAGGAAACAGCAAAACTTTGTGTAAACCTGCTCTAGCCCCATCAAGATGGCAATGACCTCCTGGATACAGCAAATCTACCACTTATACTTGTCATAGTTGATGGTGTGTAACAGTTGTTTCATGTTGTTGTACGTTTCTTTCATGTGGACTGCATTCCCGAGTGGAACAGATTGTAAAACGTTACCATTATGGAGCAGCACAACTTTTAAGCTTAACTTGGACGAATCAATGAACAGCCTCCAATCGTCGTCTTTGTAGTTGATGTGTAGACCCATCAGACCCACTATATCAACGCAAGCAATGAGGTTATCTGTCATTTTGAAATATGGAAGCAGATCTTTTTGCCGAGCACGAAACACAGACACATGCACATTCTCTTCTACAAGATTCCGTTGCTGCAGTCTGGACCCCAACAGCTCTGCTTTATTTTTTGGCGGTTCCAGATCTCTCACTAGATCATTCAATTCACTCTGGGTAATTTTATGTGGCTATGCAGACTCTTCAATGGCACAAAATCAGGATCTCTTGATGTAGATGCTTTCACAGGTGACGGATGTCCACTGGCATTATTATCTTCTTCATCATCCAGTGTATAAGATTCTGGTGAGTGTGGAACAGGAAGTTCTTCCCCGTGAGGCACTGGCCTCATAGCAGAGGAAATATTCAGATATGTCACAGGCCGCTTTTTCTTCTTAGAAATGCAATGTCCAATTGGACGAGTCATGGAAAAGTAACAATCATTAAGATGGTTTGTCGTTTCCCTCCACACCATTGGAGCTGCAAAACGCATCGATCGTTCTTTTTCGGTTCAACCAGCAGCGCAGATTTGTTGCACAGGATTGACAGCATACTGTATCTGTGGGGCCCAATACCGGTCCTGGTCGCCGATCTCACAACCAAAATAAAGGCTGTAAGCTTTCTTTATCATCGGTGTAATGGGTCGTCTTTGTGATAGCAAAGTTATTTGTCCGCAAATACAGCAAAAATAATCCGCACCGTTCACACATTCACCAGGCATCTTGAACGATAGGTCAGCACTCACAGAATCCACAACACAAATGTATACAAGGAGGAAATGTGGTTGCAATGACTGCTACAGAGTTAGTCATCCAATTGGCGCTCACGGCTATCCATCTCGTGGGGAATCACGCACCAGGGCTAAAGAAAAGAGAAGGACTGGGTCATTCACGTCGGGAAGGTGAAGCCACCAGCCTACTGGAAACCACTCCCCCCGGATCTTGAAAACTAGAGCTAATTCGCTATTTTTAAGTTCATATTCGTGATCAGCATGTCCAAATTAGTTATAAATAGCTACTTTTGTCTCGGATACATTTTGGCTGTTGTCCAGTGTAATTAGACGTAAAAAAGGTAGGTAAAGGATCCCGTTACACGCCCATTGAGGCATATTGGGAATATGGTGTTAGGCCCATATTTTCTTGACCATCGGCACACTAGGGGTGATGTGGTCAGCATCACGCCGGCCGCCTTAACCTTCCCAGAAGTTGCTCTGGTACCCAATTGGGGCTGGGTCGACCCAGGAGCCGTTTGCGGCCTAAAATATCCCACATCATCTGAGGATCGAACCATAGACTACTGAGCTAGGAAGTCAGTGCACTAACCACTATGCTACCGCGGCTCACGTAATTAGACGTACTGTTCCTTTATACAGAGAGTGCATGTTGTCACGGATTGCCTCCCTTTTACTCCGCAGTGATGGTCCAGCAATGGCCAAAACCTAGCCTATTAAATGTGGGTATTCAAAGGTATACACCTTCGCACAAGATTACTGTTGGCAGAGAAGCAAATAGAAGGCTGATGATGCTTCTACTCTGAGGGAGTCTTCACAAGATATTCAGAAATCAAGAACAAAGCTGAATGGTTCTTAGCACAGTTAACTTATTATCTGCAAGACAACTTTTGTGAACAGATATATAGTATTCAATTCGATCAAAGCCTTAACTGATTTATTCGGTGAAATCTTCATTTAGTAGCTCTGTTTTTAAATGTATTTAAGGTGACTGAGACATACGGGTGCAGTACATTCAAAATAGACATTCACAGAAAGAGAGTGAAAGAAACACATTCCTTTAGATTATCTGTTTGGTGATTTAAAGGTTATTCTCTACTTTTAAATTGTTATATGCTGGCGTGTATTTACGTACATGCAACAAAGGCTTAGACATAAAGCAATTACTGCCATTTTAAATTTGATAAGAGAGGCAGCATTGGCTGAAATATTGGGAATTTCCCCGATTGTAGAGTTTAGACACCGGAGCGCATCTCTGGTGTTTTAATACGCAACTTTGTTAAGTGTTAATGTTTTTATGTTTTTGTTGACAAACCTGGCTGTTTGTCGGATGACGGTGATTGTGATCTGAAGTTTCTTGCATATGACAGTGTCAAATATAAATTGTGTCAAAGTAAAGTGTTGTAAATTTGATCAGCACTAAAGGATCAAAGGAATTTTTGGTGTCAACATTATTTAGTGATTTTCCAATAGGAATTGGATGTCTGGTTTGATAATATTTTCTGATGACCGCAATATAATGTATTTGAAAGATAACGTGCTATTACGTGAATAGTGAAACATGAAAGAAGTAAATCCTAATGAAATGCAACGCAAGAGAAGTCATGGGTTGTCATGTTGCTGAGTAAAATGATGCAGTTTAATTGTCGAACATAATTCATTAATGCTTATTATTGGATTGTCTTTCAAGCTGTGTTTGTCCCTGATTATGAGCCACAGTTTATTATTGTAATAGTATAATCCTATGAACGTAAAGAATGTACCCACTTATGTACGTTCAACGGTGCAGACTGCTGATCCAGTCCAGTTTTGACTTTCAGCACACTAAAACTGCTGCTTCACGTTCGTTGCTGGAATCTGTTGTTATCAATAAGCATATGATATTGATGCATATGGATCGTTCACTTGCTAGTTCGACCTTGAATTATCAACGGTTCTTCAGCAGTACGTAATCTATGCAAGAAACCACTAACTGTCCGAGCCGTCTACAAAACTTTGCAATTTATCATTTCTAAATTAACTGAAGTTAACTCTGTCGTGTTGTTAAATACGGGCATTTTGAGATGGCATGTTGTCACTGGGTTTCTAGGGTGTTTGATATCGTCGCCTGCGTTCATATTTGAATGCCTACGTTTACTCGTTTGGCTAGCTCTATGCATCAGAATCATTTGCACTGAAACGATTACATTGGACGTTCTATCATTAGTTCATCGCTTCTGCTAATAACAATATTGTCTGAAGCTGCTCTACTCTCTCAGATCCATCGAGTGGAATCGTCATTAACTTGCTGTCGCTAACAACGTCTGCACTGTTATTGATCGTTGTACTACGTATGTGTGCAGTAACTGTCAGCTGAGGCAGCCTTCACTACTGCGAGGCGTCTGTCCTCGTCTGCTATATCTCCCATCAGTTAAGTCGCACTGTGTGGTGTTATTACATTGTTCTAGCTTTAATAGAATGGTTAGAGCGTTGGTCTCCAGCTGCAAAGGTGCCAGGTTTGATTCCCAGTATCGACACGTTTCAGTCTACCCAGCTGTAAATTGATATCTGACTGTGCACTTGAGTTAGGGAAGGAAAAAGCAGCGAGGAAAGGAACTGATCACCCCACCTCTCAATGCTGACCTAGTGATACAGACGATCCGGTTAGCATATGGTCTGTGATCAGAATATCATGGAAGTTGCTGAAGGCCGTTAAATATTGATTTAATAAAGAATGTTTATAATCTATGTCCATAACTTGAGTGTTCTGGTTCTCATTCATTAGTAACAATCGTGCTTTAATTATCTGATATGCGATTGCGTGGTAAGTGTAGCCAACAAGTGAATATCTCAATGATTAATTTGATAAGTCCATCTTATTTGAGTCCACGAGGAAAAACAGTTTATTTACGTAAGACAAACATACTTGACGATATTAGTTAATGTAGTTCATAGTAAGCATATGTGATAAATTAAATACTTGCAAACATCCTATTATGGGTCCATGTCGTACTTGAACAAACTGTCAAACGAACGTCATGGCTATATACTCGCGCTGCTGGGTTTCAGACAACCGGTAGTGAGCGCATGTGTCTTGACGAGACTGAATCAATTACTTAATCATTTATCTCTTCATTAATTACCATGGACTGACCCGTGTCCGTACTTGACTAAAATATATATATGTACAGTAGCATCATGCACAACCTTGGAAGAGTAAGAAAATATCCGTCTTCACTACTTGACCGTCAATACAAAAAGGGTACGGTAACCTAGTCACCGAGCGTGACCATATCGACGCTTACACGTCACGACTTGACCGTTCATTTCGCGTTCATAACCACGTAAAGTATAAAGATCAATTTATATTAATTCCATTGACCCTAATCATTCGCACTGCCAATTTCTAGCAGACGCCATCAATAAAACTACCATAACAATATTCCCTTCTCGCCGTGGGTTTTTTTTACTATCTTATTCAATTATATGAAAAATTTAATAAAAACCCGACATATGGCCTACGATGTTCTTGTCTGGAACAGTGTCGTGGTCATGTCGATAATACATAAGTCATATAACATTATTATATTAAACAAAGGTATGTCAACTGTCGCTAATAATTAGCTATTGAAATATTGAAGATTGTTGTGAGTGAGTAATGAAGTGTAAAGTAGAGAAAATTATTCTAACTAATTAAAATTAAACTAATTTGTGATAGTAAGTATGTAATGTATTAAATAATTAACATCTAATTAAGGAAACTAATAGCTAATGTCATAATAAAGACATAAGAAGTAAGAACAAATAAAGTAAAGAAAGAGAAAATAAAATAAAATATAAATTAGTTTAGTTATGTGTGTTTACAATGAATTATTAGTGTCGTGTAATTACAACATAATTAACTTAATGATATAATTAGAGAAAATAACATATTAATAAATTTCATGTGAACATCTTAACTAAAGCTATCTAATTTATACATAAAATATTTAGAGTATTTGCTTGTGTCATTTTTTTCTTTTTCATGATTTCTTTCTTTGACATATTTTCTTCTCTTTTTATTTTTTTCTCATTATTTTTGTCCTAGCTAGTCTGGATTCCATATCGTAAATTCAAGGACCGATATCGATAAGTGACAGTGTAAAAAACTGATTGGGACACGGTAGAACGCAAGGAGTCCCGTCTTAAAACGTTTAAGAAACAGTCACCGGCAGTACGGGAAGAAAAGGGGGGGGGTGGGGGGGGGCACTACTCATATATGTGGGGGGGGACCACCGAAAAGAGTTCGTGTTTCATTGTGCTATTTAGGGGGAACGGAATTTTCCTATATTGTGAACGCATGGTATGAATAACCTTGAATGTGCTAGAGATGAGTAAGTAGGTTTCGTATACGAGAAGATTATGTGTACGCCTAAATGTATTGTTCCATATAAGGTAAGTTGTGGTTCATATCGCAATCGTATTCTTAGCATGTAATCAGTTACTCAGCTTAGTTCCAAAGTCGTTTCTTGTAATTAGCCTAGTTAATCTTTTAACTTGTAGAACAATTCGTCTTGCGTGCCTGGATGTGTTTGGGCGCTATACTGGTGGTCCGTTGGGTGTACCCTTGGAAATGTGATAAGGCAATTTCCGCTTAGATCATGTTTTAACAGTCAATTCCCCGTAATAGTCTTCGATATGGTACAGAAGTCATGACTGGCTGGATAGAAGAGATACGCCAAAAAAATTCGTGGGCAAGTTTGGGGCTAGTTGTGGATGTTTGAGCGTCCGGGTAGAATTGAAGCAAGCCTGGCCGCTCAGGTCCGTTTTGGCATGGGAAAAAGATAGGGAGCAAGGGCGCTCCTGGGGGCGCGAACAAGAGTATGGTTATCTAAACCTATGGTGATATGTCCCGAAGCCCCAACGACGTATACCGTGGTCCAGTAAGCAGGGGGTCCCCTTGTCTGACAGTGGAAGTAGCTTTTCGTTTCAGGCAGGGGTCAGAGTTTCAGCAGCAGACGATTAATACTAAGTTTTTCGAGTGAAATATAACATTGTTGGAGAAGATGAAGTAAATAGAGCTTCATTGGTGAGTATAAGGCCAGTAAGTCAAAGCTCCCGATTGGGGGGGAGCGGCGAGTAGATTCCGTGGCAACGGTTTCAACTCTGTTGCTGCGAAACGAATAATAGAAAATTTTTTTGTGAATATCTGGCCAACCGTAAGATATGATGGTCCTAAGGAGAATGAATTGGTTACAAGATAGTATTTAATATAAGGGACATTGTTTCTGAGAGGCACAATCTGTTAGTCCAGTCGAGTCAGACTTTTAAGTTAGGTAGTGTTTTGTCTTGTATTATTATGTGTCATATAAGGTTATGTATGAAGACATGAAGATAGGCTAGATCGTACCGTACTTGCATGTGGGGCAGCAGTGTGAGAGGGTGAGTGGGTGCAGGTGGTTGACATTGAGTAGTACAGTAAATACACGTACAGAAAATAATCAACATAGAAAAAATCAGGGAAGGTGGGGTGGTGGGGGGCACGTGCAAGGGGGGTGTAAGGTGTATACACAAGAGTCACGGCGACCAACCCAAACAACAGAGGATAGGTTAGCAAAATGCACATGCCAAGCGGAGAGAATAGCAGATCTCTTGAGCGGTGAGGTAGTGACTGAGTGGGGAATGGGTGCGGGGTACATGAGAGGGTCAGACAGATAACTGAACGGAATGATCAGTACTAGACAGAGGCATAAGAGGGGGAGGGGGTCTGGGGGTGAGGTGTCTCGCCCCGCCGGGGGGGGGGGTGCCCGTCCAACCGCTGTGGGGCCACGGGATAACGGAGCAGAAGTGAGTAGGCAGTCACACGCCCACCCCCCCCATGAAGGGTGAGCGGGAGCCTGTCCCCGGGGTGAGGCACCCGTAGTACTGATTGTACGCCATCGAGGGCCGGAACCGTCCGATGGGGGGGGGGGCTCTGCCAACATGAGTACTCGCGCACTCGGAGCCAGGGCTCCCATTCCCCTTGGTGGTCGCGGATCATCGGGCAGGAGGAGGGGTAAGACACAGGGTTCATCGCTGAGCATATGCCAATCCCCAGTGATGCTACCCCCGTAGTAGTAACCAGGGAGGGGGGTAGTCTCGGGCGGGGTGCATAGGGGGATCCTTACCGGGCAGTAAACAGTGAATCACACCTTGGTGTCTATGGGCACCAGGGTCGCGTGTCCGGGTGTCAGGCGCTACCTATTAACCATACGGAGAACCCGCAAAGCCACCGACGGGTGGCCGCGCTGTAGCACACCTGAAAATGGGAGGGGTCAGAAACGGCACAGGGGGGGGGGGGTGCGAGAACGCAACACGTGCCGCGAACCCTTGTAACATTGGTGGCCGAGGAAAGCGGAAACAGAACCAGGGGCATGGACAAACCGCCCACTAGTTGTGCCAGTCGCGGCAGCAAGAATTTGTGAGACAAATACACACCAGATGTTCGTGGGGCAACGTGGGCCAAGACGTGGGGGGACTCTCGCTGGACGACCGTGCTCCATAGAGGACCGCAACGGAGGTCTATCTACACGTCAAATGTTGACAGAAGGTAAGCCAAGATCCAACGCGCCACACTAAGAAACGCCTCCACTAATTCTGAAACCATTGAATAGTGTGATGGGCAGAAGAAAAGCGGAAACAAACTTCAGATCAACGTTTTGCTGTATATTTGAAAAAAATTACCGAGTAGTCTGCCAGGTTAGTTTTCCTGTGCAAATTTTCGCACTAGAATGGTTGCGAGAATGCATGCAACCTTTTCCCAATAAAATGTAGGTCTTATTAATTGCCCGGTTGAAACTGTGGAACAATGAAGATGCAGGATCGAGGTAATTGTATATTAGTCGATAAGAAGAAAGCATTATGACCTTAGAAGCCGTTTTTTTTCATGGAGGGACGTGTTACTTGGATATAGTAGCTGATGTTATCATCCTGAAGTAAAAATTATAGGAGATGATTACTTATCAGTATATACGGCAGAGTCAGGTTACCGAATTTCATGAAGATTGTCCGTATAAGAACTAGCCTGTTAGGCAAAGGTGGGTAATACTTTGCCCTACGAGAAGTGATGAAATGTGTTAATTAATCGGTATTATCTAGGTTCATGTTAACCTTGAGAGTATTTATATTTCTAGTAGAGTCATCTTTACTGTTGATCACCTCAACAGTTTTCTTAAGATCCGTCTCACCGAGATCTTGTCGCCAGGACTTATTGCCCGAATCGGCAGTATTATTCTTTCGAGAGAATGTATATCTCAACCGGCATGATTTCTTAACCTCCACAGGATGTGTTGAGAATTTAATATCGTCCTTATTACTTTTAATTAAATAGGTATCATTATCATCCTCTGTTTCAAAGATGGTACAAAGACCAAAATTGGAAACGGCTGTGCCGCATGCATTCAATTTATTGGCATGTAATTGAGTCATAGCAATGACATTGTCCGTAGTGCAATAAGGTTGCAAATATTTATTTTCCCATTCTGAGATCTCCTCAGGTGTGCAGTCCTTGCTGCCGTGGATACGTCCGATTGTGAGATCAGCAATAGGACTCTGAAGTAAACATACTTTAACTTGACCTGAAAAAAATGGGGTGTTAATGTCAATTATTGCTGTGGGATAATATTCAATGGTCCCACCAAAGTATATTGCAACGTACAAACTCATTAGTAGCATAGCGAGGATGTACTAGTGAGTGCCGGATGCCGATCGTGGGATTGAACCGGAGTCCTCTTAAAAAACTGAAATTTATTGGTTTTCCATTGAACAGTCCTTTATTAAAAAATCAGTGTCCCAGTTCCATCATTTGCAGTGAGACTAATTGCAGGAATAGTCTGTGTAATTCTCATAGGCAATTGGCTGGACTTCTGAAAAATAGCATGGCATTGTGGACAAACATTTGCCACATTATTATCAATAACACAACATGACGAAGATGAATGCGTTGGAATATCACTATTATGAACAATTGGGGTTGCATTGTTAGTCAATGCTGCCCCTGCAGTATGATCAAATTTATTTTGATTTCTGGAGGTAGGACGTTGTCTGTTATGACTACCTGAATGATCATTAGTATTATTATTACCTCTGCCATTAAAACTCTTATTTCTTGGTCTGTAATTGTTATTACCATTATTATGCCACTTGTTATTATTATGGTTGGCATTACCATTAAATGATTCTTCCAATTTGATTTGTTTTGATAACTATTGTTAAATCTAAATTCAGGTGACTGGTGTCTAAACTGTGGTCTACCCCTGTTAAAATTCTCATTATTGTAAGAATTATTTAGTCCTTGATAATCATTGTAATTATTTCTTCTATTTGAAAAATTTCTGTCAAGGCTCTGAGCTCGTGATCTTTCAAAACCATGATATGCCATGTTGGAGGCAACTGGAAGTGGTTCCCTTATTTGTGTATTGGATATGCTACTATTGGATGAGCAGTGCAGTAATTTAATGCCATTTTTTCTAGCTCCTCTAAAGTCGAAGGTTTACGTTCCTGTAAGAACGAAAAGAATGGTGAACTTACAGAAGATAAGACCTAATCCCTAATGATTAAATCAACCAACTTGTCATAAGATTTTTCCACACCAGCAAGTTCGACCCATCTGTTGAATGTATTGCGCATATTCGCAACGAACTTTGTAAAGTCTTTATTTGATTCTGGCAGGAGAGTTTTAAATTTAATCCTACATCCCTCCTCGTCCAAATGAAATCGACGTAGTAATAAAGCCTTAATGGCATCATAATCTCCAGCTATTGTTGGATCAACATTCTGAACTGCGCTTGCAGGTGCACCATCTAAAAATTCACTAAGTTTTAGTAGCCATGCAGTTTTATCTAATTTATTAACCTCACAAATCTTCTCAAAACGTAAAAGCCAGGCCGATAAATCATCAACATTCAATCTAAATGTCGGTAATTTGAAGTGATAATTGCTTCTAGTTTGGTTAGGTGCAGACATATTTTGGGAATTATCACTATGGCTAACAGTAGCAGTTTGTGCCTGTAATTTTGCTGTTTCCAACTTAAGACGTTGTAATTCCATTTCTTGTTGCCGTACAATTTCATCTTGCTTCCTTTCATTTTCCTCTATTTCTCTTATTCTGTTTTCTTTTTCAATCTCTTCCCTTTCCTGTTTTGCTATCCTTCTTGCTTCTTTTGCCTCAAGTTCTTCTTATTGACGCTTCAATTCAGCTTTTCTCTTAAGTTCCTTTGCCTCAAGTTCTTCTTCTTGACGCTTCAATTCAGCTTTCTGTTCTTCTAATTCTGCTTTATATTTTGCAAGTTCCGCCACCGCGAATGCTTCTAGAACTTCTCCTCGTTTTCCAAAATCTTTGCCAATTTTAACAAAATGGTCTAACGTAAGCATTTTGTAATTTAATAATCTATTTATTTAATCAACTATCTGTATTAATCAACAATATATATTACCATCAATTACCTGTATGTGCCCAGTGGCCAACGTAGTATTATTAATAGATGAACGTACCAAGTATTATACACTATGCCTATTATATTCAAGGCAAACCCTCACTTTATAAATATTTATCCATATATAATGCTATCATGCCCTAGTCATGATGCATAAAGTGCATAAGCAATCTTAAATTGGACTAATACTGCAAATTGTTGCAATTAATTCATCAAGTCCATTTTTTTGAAAATTACTTAAAATATTTATATTGTACACTATTATTATTACATACTCAATTTATAAGTTAATAAATACAAGACAATTTAATCAACTAAAATGTTACAAGACATTAGCACATCACAATTGACAAATGCAAACGAAAAAAATGATTATATTGAAACAAGCAAAAATCGGAAGTACATGCTAAGAAGAAAAACTAAATCTAGGTTACTACACATACACGTTAAATGATGACGTCACAGGACTCATAACTGACAAATATTTTACAATTATAAAATAAATGATAGGCAGATGAGAATGAACGGGATAGTTTACGAACAAGTTACGAAATGAATAAAATGAAACTCAATACAGCGAAATTACTACAAATATAACATTACTTTACAACTAAAACATCTAGGGTCGAATAACTTCAGGGGCAAACGCAGTATGCTGTCGGCAAATCTCAACAGATGCTTTGCAAATGCAGTTACCCAACTAATCCCTATCAGAACGGTTTTTAGATCTACTGACCATCTGAAAGAGGTATTAGTCGATCTAAAAACTCCTGAATCCAACCGCCCGCTTATACAAATAACAAATAGACAATGAATGACGAAAGAAACATAGAACAATTAATTGCAGATAACATGCCCGAATAAAATGAAGTGGACTACACCTAGTTTTGATGAACAGACAAAGGTTTCAATATTCACTTATCTTTTTGCGCCCAGTGATCTTCTTCAGTTAACACCAGTATGCGTCAACGGCCAACTAGGTACAGTGAGCTGAACTTCATCATTTTTATGGGGTTTCCGCTTGATATTCTTCTTGCAGCAATGCTTGTAGAAGGACCTTAGGTTTGACTTTCGTAAGGCTGCTAACGGTTGTCATTGACTCGATCGAAAAGGATGATGACGTATATTTGACCTCTAGTCACGTGCAGTGTCTCGTAAAGTCATGTGAACGTATTGTAACCGTAAACAATCGTGTTGCGAAGAAATTTGTCGCTAGATCTAACCTGATAAAGGAGAAGATTTTCGTATCCCCGAACTTGGCCTACCAGTTCTCTGATACAGACGATCCGGTTAGCATATGGTCTGTGATCAGAATATCATGGAAGTTGCTGAAGGCCGTTAAATATTGATTTAATAAAGAATGTTCATAATCCCTGTCCATAACTTGAGTGTTCTGGTTCTCATTCATTAGTAACAATCGTGCTTTAATTATCTGATATGCGAATGCGTGGTAAATGTAGCCAACAAGTTAATCTCTCAATGATTAATTTGATAAGTCCATCTTATTTGAGTCCACGAGGAAAAACAGTTTATTTACGTAAGACAAACATACTTGACGATATTAGTTAATGTAGTTCATAGTAAGCATATGTAATAAATTAAATACTTGCAAACATCCTATTATGGGTCCATGTCGTACTTGAACAAACTGTTAAACTAACATCATGGCTATATACTCGCGCTGCTGGGTTTCAGACAACCGGTAGTGAGCGCATGTGTCTTGACGAGACTGAATCAATTACTTAATCATTTATCTCTTCATTAATTACCATGGACTGACCCGTGTCCGTACTTGACTAAAATATATATATGTGCAGTAGCATCATGCACAACCTAGGAAGAGTAAGAAAATATCCGTCTTTACTACTTGAGGGTCAATACAAAAAGGGTACGGTAACCTAGTCACCGAGCCTGACCATATCGACGCTTACACGTCACGACTTGACCGTGCATTTCGCGTTCATAACCACGTAAAGTATAAAGATCAATTTATATTAATTCCATTGACCCTAATCATGCGCACTGCCAATTTCTAGCAGACGCCATAAATATAGCTACAGTAACACCTAGTATAGTGAAGTCTCTAACACTTCCCTCCTGCGGCATTATCCGTAATTTACCTTTACTTTTTTCACATTTAGCTACGAGTATTTGCACTGTGGGCAACCCTATCTTCTCTCCCTGTGATAACGTTGCGATTGCTTACGCCTTTTCCAAATATGTCCTGCTTTGGGAGGTTGGTTCGGCTTTGTCAGCTGGAAATATACTACATGACAACGTTCTTCTATAGGTTTGTGTAATTGATTCTTTCAGAAATTTTGCACACAGTGCTAGATTTGTAATCACAACTCTGACTAAATTTCATACGCTATGTTGTGCCTAGATTTGATATCATGTTTTCTGAGCTGGTTAATATGTCATTACGTTTAGTTTATTGTCCCATTTGTTCGTTCACTGTTATTTTCTCTCTCTGTGTCTGTCTCTCTCTCTCTATTTCTGTTATCTTTTCGATTGTTTAATTCACATGTTGACAATCCAGTGTGTTCGTTTATCTATTTTAGATAGTAGCTCTTTATATTTTACTGTTTCCTTTAATATATAGTTACTTTCATGCTGGTTAATATTGTATTTCACAAATGTTGAGTTTTTGTTTGAATAGTCTATTGTTCCATTAATTATATAATTTCTTTGGTTGTCATACATCGTTTCTGATTTTGCTATCATTGATCTAGTTCTGCGGTTTTTACCATTGCTGTGTGGTCTAAAGTTGACATGTGAATTTTGCTACTTTAGTATGATTAAATGGAAGGCCTTGGTTATATTATTGTTACAATGTCTTCTCTAGCTGATTTCATTGATACAGGCATACAACTTAACACATAAGGAGAAAGTTGGGAAGCAAATGCCGTTTTGGAATTTGAGAAGACAATTGCTCGTAATGAGAGATTTGAATAAAATTCCAAAAATTATCAGGGGAATTGAAAAAAAGATTAACATCGAGGAAAAGAAAACAACAGTCTCAACTACAGCTGGAAAGAGATAAGCCTGCCAAGTTGCACGAAATATAAGAAAAAAGAAAAACGTACTATCCAATTGGAAAAGTTTAAAATTACAAAGGAAAAGAAAGGGAAGCAGAAATCAACATTATGACATGGGAACAGATAGAAGGGCACAGGAAAAAAGAAAGGAAAGACAAAGGATTAAAGTTTAAGTTGGCAACAAACAAAACAAAAATGATATGAATCGAAATAGAAAGTTTGAGATTAACCAAAGACAAAAATGGCAAGGATTTTGATAAAGAGATATCAATTTAATCTTCAGATGGGAGGTTTTCAAAACTGAGAAGAAATTTGGTGAGTTTATCTCCTCAGCTAAGATGTTCATTATTACATGGATCGATGTATCTTTTATCACGTGAACATTCGAAATTTTAATAGGTCTTATTCTAAGAGACAAAGTACTTTTATCTTGTAGTCCTGATCTGATGGCGCTTTTTTAAGGAGCGCCTAGCAAAAAAATCTTTGCAACTCTGCAGCAGTTTCGCCGACATTACATGATCGCCCATCCTGGTAGAACAATCCAAAAGCAATCTCTTATTCTTGCTCTTGGAGTATGTGCGGTTAGGGTTGTATGGACAGAAGAGTGCGATAAAGCTTACTTACTTACTTACTTAGTCGTTCCCCTTCTACATAATTAAACATGTTTGTTCAGACATTTTAAATATTATCAATGCCTAATCTGAGTTTATCATATATTATCAGGGCTGATTCTTCTCAAGAAGGCATTGCATGTTGTCTTCTACAGCGTAATTTGACTGAACATCTACATGTCTACAGATTGAGTATCAACTAATGAAGTTCTTCCATTCATCTCCTTATCCAAACGCTCGCATTCATAGATTGTCGTTCCTTCTACATGAGTTTTATCTCAGACCTAAAGGTCTTTTATATTTAGTGATGCGCCCTAATATAACCGACTAGATTGAACGGGACGCGCCTCGCCAAAAAGAGGCAAAATTTTATTTTAAAAAACAAAAAAAACATAAGTTTTAATTTGCAATATTGCCCATCAAGGGTACACAGAACATGCTCACCGACGTTATTTAAAGCTTACTAACGCATTACACAAAGACTACGATGATCACTAAACTTGGTTTATGATTTTCGAACATTAGCTGATTCTTAATTCAGAATGTATTGCGTTTTGATTACTACTCGTACGCCGCTTAATAGTTTCTTTTACCATGTGTATGTTGTTTAAGTAAGCTCTTATGCGAGTTTACTTTGATGTTTTTTTCTCTTTAGAACTAAAATCTTATA
Source organism: Oreohelix idahoensis (assembly GCA_024509875.1). Taxonomy (NCBI): domain Eukaryota; kingdom Metazoa; phylum Mollusca; class Gastropoda; order Stylommatophora; family Oreohelicidae; genus Oreohelix; species Oreohelix idahoensis. The sequence continues at coordinate 461,250 of JAMPIV010016654.1, read as the reverse complement.
GTTTTCACTTCAACAAATGGGGAAGTGGGGTCTGTAAATATGTTAAAAGATGCAAGTGGTAGATGAATGATTGGGAATTTAACTGCCTGTAGAGCTAAGACACCCGGGCTAGTCTCAGCTGTATTTACGTGCGCATACTGTTAACGTTCTAGTTTTTATGTTGACAATGGTGACTTTTAGTCAGACGACGGTGATTGTTTTCAGAAGTCTCTTGCCTATAACAGTGTTCAAAAATAATGTAAGCCTGAGTGAAGTGATGCAGATTTGATCAGCACTAATGGATCAAAGGAATTGTTTTAGTTAGTCAATATGATTTGAATGTAAGGTCGACAATATTTCGTGATGACCGCAATATAATGTATTTGTAAACTAAATTGCTATTGCTTTAATCGTGAAATTTGGCTTAAATAAATCATGATAAAATGGAACGCAAGAGAAGTCAAGGATTGGCAGGATGCTATGTTAAATGATGAAATTTTGTTGTGAAAAGTAAATAAAATTAATACACATTATTGAATCGTTTCTCAAGCTTTTTTTTTTTTTTTTTTGCTGCTTTATGTGCAGATCCGTCCTCTTATTTCTAGCAATTATTTATTGCAGTTAAATCGTTAAAGTTTGATCACCACAAGTCCATAAATAGGTGCTATTCATACAGAGTCAAAACTACATAGGAGAAAGGTAATGTTATTACTTATTGTGGATGACCACAGACAAAACAAACCCCCGGTATGGGAACATCATTGACATCAAGGGGGAACAAATAAATTAAAAGCATGCCATGGATGGCACAGGCACAGGCTACGATTGGACAGGTATCTTAATGGAAAATATACCGGAAGAGAAGAGCTTTAAGGCTTTATAATTGTTTTGATCTTCTTTCGGAAGCTTCATGTAAACATTGTAAGCCACTTCTCTCAATCCTTGCGACAACTTCAAAGTCCACTTTTATTTTTCTAGGCCATTAGTGGTAGCCAATCTTTCATACCTATCAAAGTAATCTTCAAATCCATCTTCCTTTTCCACAAATGGATCTAAATGAAAATTCATGGCTCCATTTGATGTACTCTGACTAGAGCTACTCTCTGAGTGAGATGGACTAGTTTTATTACTCGTAGCAATTCCCTAAAGTTCCAGTTCTCTCATTTTTAATTGATGATCCCTTTCTGCTCTCCTCTCCTCAGTTTCCAATTGCAATTTCTTAGCCTCAGCATCAGCCTCTATCTGCAACTTCTTAGCCTCACCCTCAATTAGCAACGTCTTAACCTCAGAGTCAATATGCAACTTCTTAGCCTCTGCCTCAATTTGCAAATTCTTAGCCTCTTTTTCAGCTTCCATCTGTAATTTCTTATTCCCAGCCTCAGCTGCTAACCTCTTATTCTCTTTTTCATCCTCCATTGCTAACTTGTTAGCCTCACGGTCAGCTTCCTGCTGTAATCTCCTTTCTGTTTCCAATCTCCTGTCTTCTCTTTCCATGAACTTATCACACTCTGTTGTTTCATAATAAAGGAGAGCTTCACCGCATAAACCAAGCTCCTTTCCCATCTGCAGTGTGGCTGATCTAAATTTTACTAAATCTGCCATGTTCACTGTGGTGGATTTGATGTTATAAGATGTTATTCCTAATGTACTGACTGAGATCAGCTGTGAAGGTCCCTGATTATACTAAATGTTGGGTTGATTTATCAGAACACCTTTCTGCTACCACCTTACGACCTCAATCAGACGTATTCTTGACTAATATGTATGTTAGCTACGTCTATACGTCTAGGGTTATGAGTGTATGATGTATTGTAAGTACAAGTACTACAAACACATGTATTTACTAACACATATATATCTATATGACTGAGTCAAGACTACAACCACAAACACACTGACACTCTAAGAAATATATCTTATAGAAGTCTGTGTTAAAAGTTTGGTAAAATGGTTATTTACAATTTATTTGGCCTGATCAGAATTTCTGCATCAGGTCCAACAACCAAAATTGATATTATGAATGTATTTACAACAATTTAAATACTACCATGGATCTTCTGTCCATTCAATTAATAATAAGACAATCAAAATATGTGTATCTAGGTTCACTAAGTTAATGACACTGGTAATTAATAGTATGGGTGGGGTACTGTCATCATTCCCTCTCTCTTTTTAAAAAAAAAAATTATCTTGAAAGTCTCTTGCCAACAATTTATTTTATGTTATTTCTATACAGAAATATAGTATTTTAGTGGATAAACTGAGTGCCGACATGTATGGCACTTTCTAGATAAATGATGTTGCTGTCATTTTCACAAACTCTCTGGTATGACCACGCTGACAAGGTTCCTGGTGCAGTAACTAGACGTCAGGGTCCAAACAATAGGTTACTTAAGTACACTGCAACAACGCCACCAGGGTTCTGGTACCCACACTGTACCAGAACAAAACCTCTGAAACAACGTTATGATTCTTAATAACACATCTATATTCCCTTCCACATGTAATAGTTGACATAAAGAAAAAGGGTCAGATCTCTCTGACCACCCCATACCACTCTGAGATGACAATGCATTACCAGTGCCCCTATTCTGTTCCTTAAGGGCTACAACGCCTCTGACACTGCAAAATGATGATCTCCCATAAGATAACGTGGGTTAGCTTTCCCACTGGCAACTGTGGAAATCATTTTCAGTTATGCAATACACATTAATTGTTACTGCTTTTACTGCTTGAACACAACCCACAGGTCCTGCATAACTCTGCTGGGGACTCTGTACTTAGTCGAAAACCTTCCCAATCGAGCAGTATCGCAGACACCAATTTTATTGTAATAACAAAATTAATAATTTCTTTCCTTACCACAATTCAAAGAAATATCACAAACGTACGTTGACTGGCTTTAGCATAAATAGTAGTTTAAGTTCAGCTTTGCCTTCTGTTCAGACTGCCAATGGTTAATAACACACTTGGTACTGCTGAGGACAACGCAGCTTGCTTCTAACATATTTCTTTTCAACTGGCGCTGAGCTGTAAACGCTTTTTGCCAATATGCCTAGACCGGCCCAATCACAGCGAGGGTCTAGCATTTCAATTTTCAAAAATTTAAAAAGAAAAACACTACTTCACACTTCTAGGAGTGATTTTTCTAAATATAGATTTTATCTTTTCTGCCCAACCAATACTCTCTGTCTACCCTCCTATACCCTCCAATCAGATTCGAATTACTCCTATGCCTCCTTTCAAACTATCGTTCCCAATAACGTTACAGTTAACGAGCAAGGACAACAGTCCGTTCGTCTACGCGTTTCCAGTCAAATAGTATTTCCTCAATAACTTGGCTAATAATTTGACTACCACTAATATTAAAACATATTTGTGCTCAGAATACACTAAGCTACACGAATATATAATTTTTATGACTATATTCATGTGCGTTTAGATTTTCAGTTTTATCACTGACAGTCGTTAATTATAACTTTTTACATAAGTCTACCATCTTTTCCCCCTCCTTCTGTCTCACTTTTTAATTTTTCAAATAAACCAACTTGTTTTTGTGACGTCACAACTACACTACGCGTCGAGAATTTAAACTGTCTGTGTGTGTATATCAGTTGGCTTTGCCACAGCGTGTATATATTAGTTGTCTCGCGGGCAGAACGAAGCGGGTTTTGGCAAGGCGATGGTAGCAGTTTGCGTTAATTATTTGTATTGTATCGTGTAACAGTACCAAAAAATGTAAGGATTTCTACTGATTACCAGCGTTAAAGTCAAAATTTTACGTTAATTCAGATAGTTATTTTTCGGCACACTTCCGCAAAATCGTTAATTATAAGGCTAGGCTGCAGAATGTATGAGGCAGATCTGGAAAAATGTTAAATATTGGTAGTACGTTTTCGAAACCGAAACTAAAACACGTGTTAGATTTTTACCGTGGGATCGTTCTATAGGCTTTAGCACTGCACAAAATTCAGCGCTATGCTGGAGTGTGAGAGGATCACCGTCAGACACAATAGGGCGGGTTTATTTATTATCATTTTATGACTAAAATCTTACTGAAATGAGCGATTATTCTCGCAGATTTTTCTAAACACCTCCCATCCAAAAACATGCAATCATTAGCAGGTTATAATCTGCGAGATAAATAAGCTCAATGAAGTCTTACGCGTTTTTCTGATCCTCATCATAAGGATGTCTGCGCAAAAAGTCTGCGCCTAAGTTCTGAGTGCCGGGAATATATTCAATCAGAAATGAGTATGGCTGCAATAATAAAGATCATCTCAACAATCTGGAATTTTCATGCTTGGCCTGTGACAGGAATACGAGTGGTTAATGATCCGTTTGGACCACATATGTCCTGCTATATAAATAAATCTGGAATTTCTTTATAGCCCATATCAAAGCTAGACATTCCTTTTCACATGTTGAATAATTTTTTTCCGCTTTGTTCAACTTGCGGCTTGCATAAGCGACTGGGTTCAATTCTCCATCTTGTGAGGAGGACCTTTGCAACAATGTAGCGCCTAGGCCCACATTGCTTGCGTCACTTCTCACAATACATTCTTGATTCAAGTCAGGCAATTGCAATACTGGACTGCTTGTGAGTTTTTCTTTTAACTCCTGGGAAGCCAATTCACACTCTGCTGACCAATTTATTGTATCAGGTTGACCTTTGCGAGTTAAATCCGTCAGAGGAGCACATATAGAGTTAAAATGTTTAATGTACTTTTGGTAGAAACCACACAACGACACGAAAGATCGCACATCTTTCTTTGTTTGTGGTCTAGGTGCTCTTTTCAATTTTTCCAGATTCTTGGGATCAGGGGTCATGCTACCCTGATGTACCGTATGTCCCAAGAATTCCAACTCTTTTCAACCAATACAACATTTTGTTGGCCTAGCGGTTAAGTTAGCCTCTCTGAGTCTATCAAACAGCATATTCAAAGAGGTAACGTGTTCCTCAAATGTTTCCGTAGCAATGAGGATATCATCCATACAATTCGAAATACATAGATTTTTCAGGGGATCCAGCAATTTTCGCATCATCCTAGAAAACACACTCGGGGCATTTTTCAACCCAAACGGTAACATGTTGAACTCATAATGACCTTCCGAGGTGCTAAAGGCTAAATAAGGTCGAACCTCAGGCTTTACTGGAATTTGATAATAGCCTTTGCTAAGATCCACCTTAGAAAAATATTTTGCCTTGTTCAGCCTGGCAAATAGTTGAGTAGTATCAGGTAATGAATCCACCTGACCTTCTGTGACAGCATTCAGTTTCCTGTAATCTATGCACAGTCTATGTTCTCCCGATGGTTTCCGCAACAAAACCACACAGGAACTATAAAGAGACTCACTGTGAGAAATAATTCCTTCTTGTAACAAATAATCAATCTCCTCTTTCAAAGCTTTTTCCTTAGCGAAAGGAAAAGAATAGGGCCTCATACAGATAGGTGCTTGGTCTAGTAGTTTCATATTATTCAAACAAATTTGTGTGCCCCGGTTTATCCGTTAACACATCTGTATGTTTCTCAAGGACCTGTTGAACCTTCTCCCTCTGTCCTTTTGTCAGGTGATTACTGATCTTCACCTGTGCAAACGTTTCACTGGTTTTCAGTGGATATTCAAATGAGGGGAGGGGGTCATTTTTCATTTCGGTTGCGATAGACAAGGCCAATAGGTGTGTTCCTTCCTGGATTTGTCTGTCCAGATATTTCTTCAAAAGGTTCACATGATAGACTTTTTCCTTTCCCTTTTTGTCTATCTTATAATTTGTTCTGGATACCTTTTCCAAAACTGTATATGGCCCTTGCCATCCGATCTAAAGTTTATTGTTACTGCCGGGCAATAGAAGAAGCACCTTCTCGTCCACAGCAAGTTCCCTATCCTTAGCTTTCTTATTATAATAAGCAGCATGCTTTTTCCTGGCTTGTCTCAAATTATCATTTGCCAGTTTTCAACTAGTTTTTAAACGAGTGGTCAGTTCGTTCACATATTGATATGATGAGGTAACAGTCTCCTCTGCCTTCTCATCTGTCCAGGTCCTTAACAAATCTTTTCAGGTCATTTCTTGGGGTTTTAATTTTTCATACTTATTTTTCATGGAACTCGTCAGGTCCTTTACATTAGAAGCTTTGTAGTGAGGACTTTTCTTCCTAGAATCATCACTCACAAATCGACCCCTACCAATTCTTTTCTTGGGGTTTTATCCCTAGGTTAAGTTCATTGTGAGAGATCTTCGCTCTCTTTTCGTTTCCTCCATTTTATATAATTCTGACCGAGGGATTGTCAGCTTAGTCTGGGGTAAAATTACTTGTCGCATAGTGGCCATTCTAATACCTTCCAATGAAGACTGTGTGTGAAAACGGGGTTCCCATTCCATGCTGTCTACTTTATTACAATTATTTTTATTTCCAGGCCTAAGTTTGCCCCGTGGCATGTCTAGGTCCTGATTCATTTTCCCACGTGTGGGTGTTCCCTCTTTATTTTCTGGCCCAGGTTTGCCATAATGCTTCTCTTGCATTTGGTTAGCATTTTTCCACCCTGTGGAATTTTTCTTGTTGCACTGGTCGCAGGCCTGAAAAATTTTCTTATGTCTTCAACCACTCCTGGCCAGTAATAAGACATAGATGTCCTTGAACAGGTGCGACCCATCCTCAGATGCCCACCGTCTAGAACATGTGTTTGTCTCATAACTCGTTACCTATATTTCGATGGCACTACTAACTGTGCACACCCGTATGATCCTGCTTTATCCGCCCTGTAAAGCAGTCCATCATCCAAATAGAATTCTCCTTTTCTAGGAGGGGTATGGAGCTTTTGTAGTTTCTTAAAACACGGCTTCAGTGATCTATCTTTAGCCTGTGCCTTCCTACACTGTTTACGAGACATAGTTTTTGGTGGTTCCTCCTTCTTTCTAGGAGTCGACCTGACCTGAAGCGTGGCCATTACTACAGGTTTCCTATTACAATTTTCGGTGTTATGGTTGTCCATCCTACAATGTTTACACCACCTCTTTCCTTGGTTAAAAGGTTTTCTTTCATCATACCTTCTGTCATTAAATTGTGAGTTTTTATTTTTATAGTCATTACGTGGTCTATCAAAATTGTGCCTACCTTTGTTACCTTGATCTTTGTTGTCAAATCTGTTAAAGTTTTGTGGAGCCTTACCATTTTCTACGTGTTTCTTTTTAGTGCTAGCTACCTCTGCCTGGGCTGCCTGATACCTCTCAGCAAAATTAATTATCTCACCCAGCCTCTGCGAGCCCTGTTCCATGAGAAACTTTCTCATGTCTGGAGCCATGGACTCTCTCATCTGTTCTATGAGTATCATCTCTTTGAGACCTTGGGTTTTCCCCAAAGTAGCCCATTTCTCCATATACGTCTTTAACCGGGCGGAGAACTGGTTATAGGTCTCACCCGACAGTAGCCTGGCATTCCTAAACTTCTTTCTATAAAACTCTCCGTTCTTTTCGTATCTTAACAGAAGAGCCTGCTTCAACATGTCATAGTTGTCTTGGTCATCCCTGCTCATTTTGGCAAAAACTTCATTAGCTGTTCCCCTGAGACCCTGGGATAACTTTAGGCTCCACCTCTCTCTTTCTAACCCATACGTGGTAGCCAAAAGTTCAAAACCTACCTAGAAAACTTTCTATGTCATCGTCTTTCTCAACAAAATGGTCTAAATGAAAACCCATAGCTGAGTTAGAGGCCCCCTGACTAGCAGTAGCATCAGAGGTAGAGGGGCTGTGACCATAGTCAGGAGCATGGCCCTGCAACTCCAGCTCCGTGAATCGCAGCTCATGCTCCCTCTGTAATATTTTTTCTTCTGCTTCCCTTTGCTGTTGTTTTTCTTCAGCCTCCAATCTCTTAGCCTCTCTATCAGCCTCTAAGGCCCTAAAGTCCTTCTCAGCTTCAATTTGTAACCTTTTAATCTGCCTAGCTTCTTCTTCCTGTATTCTCCTTTCCTCAGCTACCCTATTTTCTTCCCTGGCAATAAATTTATCACATTCTGAGGTGACATAGTCAATCAATGTTTGACCCTCCATATTCATCTCCCTGGCAGTCTTCACAGCCGCAGATCTGAATTTAGCTAAATCAGCCATATTATCTCAATTAAGGTTAACAATATACTAAGGTAACTTAATAACTCTAATATGACAACAACACTAAGCACTAACAGTTCATCCACTATTTCACAAAATACTTTTTTATATTATTTTATGAGATTCCCATACAATTTTAGGGGAAGTTTTACCCAGTGCAAAGTTAAAATCCCGGAACAGGAGACCCCAATATATAAGGTGGATTTGATGTTATAAGATGTTATTCCTAATGTACTGACTGAGTGTTACGGTATATGATATTAACGCCGTCTGCTAAAGGTTACCAGACGTGCAATTATAAAGGTTAAGACATTTAATATATTGCGATAGATGTTTCAATTAATGAACGCTTTATACACGATCGATTATGACGTGTATAGCGTTGTTTAGGACACAGTCGGTAACTAAGAAACGCTACTCTTTTTACATAGACCGTCAAGCTGTTAAGACGCGTTTGACTCTCCTTCCAATGTTGGGCATGGTATTGCCATACAGATATATTTTATGTAAGTACGGACATGGGTCAGTCCATTGCTATTACGAAGATTTGAAATGATTAAAGGTCAGTACGAAGTGAAAATTAAGGAAGGATGAATTACAGTCCATAGTATTTGATTTTGCCAGACTCATAGACTCACTGTCGGCCGTTGGAAACCCCAACCGCGCGTGCATACAGCTATGACAATCTGCATACAGTAATTTGATTATTGGACAAGGACTGATAGGATATCTGCATATCTATGCCATATATTTTCAAGTTATAATATGTACCTTTGTGATCAACATGCATGAATCGTTTTGATGTGTAAACTGTATTAAATGTTGGTGGACTCAATGGAACCGACTTGTCACATCAATCGTATTCCAAGTCATTCAATTATTGTTCAGAATCTTCCACCCCTGCATTCGCGTAATCTTACATAGAAGGCACGATACACGATCACTCAAGAATATCAAGAAGATAAAACAATGGCCAGAATTTATAACTACTTTATTGACATTATATGGAACATTGTTCAGAGCTAACCAAACCACTACTTGCAACAGACCACTTCCACACTTGCAACAGTGGTGTCCGGTGTCTGGGGATCGACAAAAAAATTTCTGAATGACTTTCGAATGAAATGTTTACGATCAAGTTACGATCACATGATGTGCTGAATTATGACCTATGACGCAGTACTCAGTCTAATGCCTAACAACGCGACGTCACTGAAATTCGTGTAGGTGAAACTATCGGAGAAAAACTAAAGTCGTTCTTTTAAGCCTAACCAAGGGAAAAATAAGTCATTTGAAGCAGACACAAGAAATGGACTACAGGAGCAGGCAGTCAAGGGCATTAGCCTAGCTGTTGACGACCTATAGCACTGACCGAAGCAACGGGAAAGATAAGTCTAGCTGTTTAAATTGTCGTCATTGCAAAACCGTAATACTGAGTCCATTTCGCTTTGATTAGGCATGTCTATGTATTTTCATGTATATATGTTAAATTTGTTTTCCATCGTATGTATTTGTTGTTAATTCGTGGGCCGGTTGGAGAGGGAACTGAAATCTCTGGGAATGTCGCGAACAGCTGACCACCTAGATTTCAGTCGTTCTTAGGGAACTTAAACGATCGCACTTTTGGAAGCCCATTGAGGTTGCCATTGGACAGTCTGTCCAAATTTGCTACCGTTTGACAATTTGCGTTAGCTGTACTGTCCCGTAGATAATTGGTGTATTTTATTCGTATTCAGTTAATAATTTTATTCAGTTCTGTACCATGTTCGTCACTATTTCGTCCATTCTCCTCTGACTATCATTTATTTTATGATTATTAAATTTTCGTCCGTTATGAGTCCTGTGACGTCATCATTTTTCGCAGTCATTTTTATTTTTTGTGTACTTTGAATATTAAGTTGACCTCGGGTCAGACCATGACCTTTCATTTGGTCTGTGACATTTCCGCTTATTTTATTTAGTTCATAAATTCATTTTTAATTGTGAAAATGTCTTGTTTGCGTCTTGACATTGTTTGTACCCTTTAGTTGCATCATTGCTTGTCTGTCCTCATGATATATATTTCTATTACATTAATAATATGCTATTATATGCAATAATACACTTGTAATCTAATTTAATTAATTTTTTTCTGAAATTTAAGGGTAATATGGGACATTGCATAATTATGCAGTGATAGTCCAAGAAAGTAGCACTACAATTTATCATAGATGCCTAGGGCATAATAATATAATATATATATTGACAAAATAAACTAATCTTATAGCTACCTTTGAGGTAATAGACCCATTGTATATTATTTAATATACTTTTCTGGTACTAAGAAAGTGACTTAGTACATTGAATAATATAATTACTAGGAATTATACCCAACATTATTGGATATTGAGGTTAATTGGGTGATATAATTACATTATATTTAACAGATATCATAACTATTTATGATATAGTATTATTTAGATACAATATTGTTACAAAATATTGTCTATTAGGTGAACTTAAACATTAAGTTCAATACTATTGTGATTATCTATATTGAATATTCCTAAGTTGAGTAAGTATAATAATTACTCTGAAGCTACTATTGACTATTTTAATCAGTAATTACTTACAGATAAAAGTCAAAATGCTTACTATAGACCATTTCGTTAAAATTGGTCGGGAATATGGTCTTAAATCTCAAGAACTTCGCCAGTTTGCTGAATCAGAACTGGAAAAATATGAAATAAAAGAAGCAGAAAAAAAGGCTGCATTAAAGAAAGAGGAAGAGGAACAAAAGGCAGCATTAAAGAAAGAGGAAGCAGAACTTGAGATGAAGCAAATTGCCAAGGAAAATAGATTGAGAGAGATTGCTCAACGTGAAAGAGAAGAGCAAAGAACAATCGCCAGGCAGGAAGAAGAGAATAAATTGAAACGAGAGGAAATTATTTTACAACAGGAAATGGAATTGGCGCGCATTAAATTGGAGACAGCAAGATTACAAGCACAAAATGCTGATGCAAACCAGAATAATAACGCACAAAATGGATCATCATCCAGCCAGCCTAAACACTTCTACAACTTTAAACTACCCATTTTCAACTTGAACGTCGACGACCTTTCATCGTTCCTGGCACGTTTTGAACAGACTTGCAAAACAAACCATTTGCCTGAAGAGTCATGGGTACTCAAGTTAAATGAATTCTTGGTTGGAGAACCACTGACAGCTTCTCAAAATGCTGACCCATCAATAGCTAATAACTACGGTGCTATTAAGTCCTTGCTTCTACGAAGATTTCACCTGGACGAGGAACACTGTAGGTTGAAATTTAAGGGAATTTTACCTGAATCTCCAAGGGATTTTGCAGGATTCATTGCGAATATACGCAATACATTTAACAGATGGGTTGAACTGGCAGAAGTCAACAAATCATACGACAAATTAGTTGATTTACTACTACGAGATAAGGTATTATCTTCGGTTAGCCAGCCATTTTTTGCATATTTGCAGGAGCGTAAACCAGGTACTATGGATGAGTTAGAAAAAATTTCTTTAAACTACTGTTCGGCACACCCGAATGCAACCATTTCTAACTCCTCATTAAGAGAACCTCTACCTGTGGCGTCTAATATGGCCTACAATCACAATAACAAACAAAGACATCACAGTGTAGACAGAAGCAGGTTCCAAAGAAATCACAATGTTAACTTTCAGAAGGGACATAATAATGATTTCAACAATAAAAAATGAGTTCAACAGAGGTAGATCACGAGATAGAAATTATTCACCTCAAACAAACTACCACAATGGTCAACATAACACTCATTATAATCGATCACATACTCCCAATGATAATAGTAACTGGAAGGGTAATAATCATGGCTCGAGACATCGAGATAATAGTTACTATAGAGGACGACGAGATAATTCTAACAATTATACTCGGAATCGATCTCATTCTCGGGGATCATCTCATTACAACCATAATACAGGGGCGGCAGTTACAAATAATACTACCCCTATAGCTCAGGTTCCACTTGACAATAATACAACACAGTCTTCTGCTGCATGTTTCGCTATTAATTATAATGTGGCAAATAGTTGCCAGCAATGCAATCTTATTTTTCAGAAGGCGAAAGAAACAGTGCTTAACTGCGGACATATTATACCACAGGTAGGTCTTGCAGTCAACGATGGAACAGGCCTATTAATTTTTAACAGAGGATTAGTTAATGGATCCGTCGTCTCAGTGTTGAGGGATTCGGGATCCACAACGATTGGTGTACGACAGTCGCTGGTACATCCCAGCTGTGCAACGGGGGAATATGTTCGTTGCATGACGTTTGGTGGAACAATAGAGTTTTACCCCACAGCTATTATTCATGTCAACACTCCTTTCTTCACAGGAAACGTAAAAGTATGTATGCTAAAAAAGCCTATAGCTGATTTGATGGTTGGTCGTATACACGGCAGTAAAGATTGTACTCCAGATGAGATTATAGAATGGGAGAAACATAACCTATGCACTGGAAACGCCGTGACGACTAGAGCACAGACTCAACTCATGGAGAAAGTTGATGATAATAAAATGGATGCAGACAACCAAGAGGAATTTGTAGTCAATTCACCTATTGACAGGGAAACATTTGCAACCAAACAAAAAGAGGATAAATCTTTAAAAAAATTTTTTACGTTGGTTGATAAAGTTGACAATCTATCCTCAGGTAATAATAACAAACATTGTTTTGTTATTAAAAATGGCATATTGATTAGATGTTTTAATGACAAATCACAAATGAAACAACAAGTTATGGTCCCATATACTTTTAGACGGTACATTCTTCAACACGCACATGACTCACATTGTGCTGGACATATGGGATATACTCGAACACGATCTCGAGTACTGTCTTCATTCTTTTGGCCAGGGGTGTCAAGAGATATTTCGCAGTATGTACGTTCCTGTACTACATGCCAAGAAGTGAAAGCACGTGGAGCTGTGAAGGTCCCTGATTATACTAAATGTTGAGTTGATTTATCAGAACACCTTTCTGCTACCACCTTACGACCTCAATCAGACTTATTCTTGACTAATATGTATGTTAGCTACGTCTATATGTCTAGGGTTATGAGTGTATGATGTATTGTAAGTACAAGTACTACAAACACATGTATTTACTAACACATATATATATCTATATGACTGAGTCAAGACTACAACCACAAACACACTGTCACTCTAAGAAATATATCTTATAGAAGTCTGTGTTAAAAGTTTGGTAAAATGGTTATTTACAATTTATTTGGCCTGATCAGAATTTTCTGCATCAGGTCCAACAACCAAAATTGATATTATGAATGTATTTACAACAATTTAAATACTACCATGGATCTTCTGTCCATTCAATTAATAATAAGACAATCAAAATATGTGTATCTAGGTTCACTAAGTTAATGACACTGGTAATTAATAGTATGGGTGGGGTACTGTCATCATTCCCTCTCTCTCTTTTAAAATTATCTTGAAAGTCTCTTGTCAACAATTTATTTTATGTTATTTCTATACAGAAATATAGTATTTTAGTGGATAAACTGAGTGCCGACATGTATGGCACTTATCTAGATAAATGATGTTGCTGTCATTTTCACAAACTCTCTGGTATGACCACGCTGACAAGATTCCTGGTGCAGTAACTAGACCTCAGGGTCCAAACAATAGGTTACTTTAGTACACTGCAACAACGCCACCAGGGTTCTGGTACCCACACTGTACCAGAACAAAACCTCTGAAACAACGTTATGATTCTTAAAAACACATCTATATTCCCTTCTACATGTAATAGTTGACATAAAGAAAAAGGGTCAGATCTCTCTGACCACCCCATACTACTCTGAGATGACAATGCATTACCAGTGCCCCTATTCTGTTCCTTAAGGGCTACAACGCCTCTGACACTGCAAAATGATGATCTCCCATAAGATAACGTGGGTTAGCTTTCCCAATGGTAACTGTGGAAATCATTTTCAGTTATGCAATACACATTAATTGTTACTGCTGTTACTGCTTGAACACAACCCACTGGTCCTGCATAACTCTGCTGGGGACTCTGTACTTAGTTGAAAACCTTCCGAATTGAGCAGTATCGCAGACACCAATTTTACAGTAATAACAAAATTAATAATTTCTTTCCTTACCACAATTCAAAGAAATATCACAAACGTACGTTGACTGGCTTTAGCATAAATAGTAGTTTAAATTCAGCTTTGCCTTCTGTTCAGACTGCCAATGGTTAATAACACATTGGTACTGCTGAGGACAACGCAGCTTGCTTCTAACATATTTCTTTTCAACTGGCGCTGAGCTGTAAACGCTTTTTGCCAATATGCCTAGACCGGCCCAATCACAGCGAGGGTCTAGCATTTCAATTTTCAAAATTTTAAAAAGAAAAACACTACTTCACACTTCTAGGAGTGATTTTTCTAAATATAGATTTTATCTTTTCTGCCCAACCAATACTCTCTGTCTACCCTCCTATATCCTCCAATCAGATTCGAATTACTCCTATGCCTCCTTTCAAACTATCGTTCCCAATAACGTTACAGTTAACGAGCAAGGACAACAGTCCGTTCGTCTACGCGTTTCCAGTAAAATAGTATTTCCTCAATAACTTGGCTAATAATTTGACTACCACTAATATTAAAACATATTTGTGCTCAGAATACACTAAGCTACACGAATATACAATTTTTATGACTATATTCATGTGCGTTTAGATTTTCAGTTTTATCACTGACAGTCGTTAATTATAACTTTTTACATAAGTCTACCATCTTTTCCCCCTCCTTCTGTCTCACTTTTTAATTTTTCAAATAAACCAACTTGTTTTTGTGACGTCACAACTACACTACGCGTCGAGAATTTAAACTGTCTGTGTGTGTATATCAGTTGGCTTTGCCACAGCGTGTATATACTAGTTGTCTCGCGGGCAGAACGAAGCGGGTTTTGGCAAGGCGATGGTAGCATTTTGCGTTAATTATTTGTATTGTATCGTGTAACACTACCAAAAAATGTAAGGATTGCTACTGATTACCAGCGTTAAAGTCAAAATTTTACGTTAATTCAGATAGTTATTTTTCGGCACACTACCGCAAAATCGTTAATTATAAGGCTAGGCTGCAGAATGTATGCAGCTGATCTAGAAAAATGTTAAATATTGGTAGTACGTTTTCGAAACCGAAACTAAAACGCGTGTTAGATTTTTACCGTGGGATCGTTCTATAGGCTTTAGCACTGCACAAAATTCAGCGCTATGCTGGCGTGTGAGAGGATCACCGTCAGACACAATAGGGCGGGTTTATTTATTATCATTTTATGACTAAAATCTTAATGAAATGAGCGATTATTCTCGCAGATTTTACTACATTCACACACTAATACAATGGCAGACAACCAACCTTGTATACTGCCCAACCAAAATAATTAATTTAATATAATTAATTAACGACTACTTTCGCTTTTCAAATACCACACCTTTGGATAGTACACAATGGTACTAAAATGCGTTTATATTATTTACTTTCTACGAAAAATTTCCTTTCTACAACCAATTTTTTTCCGTACAGAACAGCACAAAGGTGAAAGTGACTTAACTATACTTGTATACTGAAATATCTAGTGAGAAGAGAAATCCTAGTCCTCGTACAGCAGTATGATTGGATAGAACCCCACCACTGCGGGTCCTCCACTCGACAAGATGACACAGTTAATTCTGGCAAAAGCTCTGACAAACTTGACATTTATTTGCTGACTTGGTCACTAAAGATTGTGTATGACACCCAGAGCAGGATATAACCTGAAACATAATATACAACCTACGTAGAATTGCTCATTGTCTCCCTACACTGGTAAATCATAAGAGACATAGTCAGTCATGAATAACATAATTCGTTCAAGTTCTAGCACAATACTTCAGTATTTCACTTGTTTTAATTTTGTCCATGATTTGCTTTAATAAAATCATATAGGCCTTTTGGTAATCATTGTGTGATATTTCATTTAATACAGAAAATCAATCTGTTATAGTCATTCCTTCCTTCAGTTTGGATAGTCCTTTCCAGCATGCGTAATATCCTTAAAACGTTTTCCACAACCAACTTGCTCAATCCATTCGTTCTACTTGATTAGTACACAATTAAACTAAACCTACACACTTCGGGTTTTCCTCCAGAAATAGCACAATGATTCTAAACATGCTAATATTTCTTTAAACACATTGATAATATATTTACATATATATACTTAATTAACATCTCGCTTACCCTCAATCACAGACAGGCTTTTACTGGTTACACAGTCTGCTCACACTTCTGCAGATGACAACGGAGGTGATATAAATACTGAGTCTGTAGTTTGAATTAGGCGGCGAGTGTGTCTGTGTCATTCATTCTCTCCCTTATATACAGTGGTCTTGCGGATGTACGAGGTGAAAACTGGACCAAAGTACGTTTGGATGCATCCAAAATCGTGTAGGCAAGGCAAGGTGTGCTTGAATAGTAAATCTAAAATAATTATGGAATCCTTATTTCTGCACCGATTTCCTTCATCTAAAGCGTATTTTACTCATATGAATAAGCTCTATTACTATTGATATCAATTTCATCCTATAGTTAGGAAAAAAAAGGGAAAACCCAACATGGTTCATGTTGCACTGTCTTCTATTCATAATAACTTCAGTTGTACAACACATCTAGTGAATCTATTGCTATCTGCCTAAGGCTAATGATCCCTATTATCGAAATGGGTCCTTCTTTATCTTGGTACTCCATGATTAGTTTCACACTGCCTTCCGAAATATCACCTAAATCTACACTTTCGTTTCCTCCATGCCTAGCGTATCTTCCGACACTATTTATACAAAGCTGGCTTTTCATTAGTCAGTTACATCCACAAGGTTTGTACGGTGATAATGTTTTAAACAATGCTCAGGTATGATTCAGACTTCCTTACACTACTATATGACAAGGCTTCATTCGGAAATGCTGTTTTTTAACTTCTCGAATGCCAAAACAATAGCATGCAATTTGAATATATTGGTAGGGGTACCTCCCACTACTCTGTCATGGAAAATTCCTGCGTGGCACACTGAATATGATGATTACAAATCACGTCCCATGTAACGTATTTCGTCTTCCGTTTATTATCGATCATGTTTACACTTATGACTTCATTGATCTATCACGAATAATACCTTTCAAGTCGGGTATCTCATCGTAGCCATTGCCTACAACAAGTCTGACAGGAAATGACTATGTCGTTTACCTAATCTAGCCAACAGTATCAAGCAACACCTTGGCCCGACATAAAATATTATCAGTGTTAAGGCAGTTGTCTGTGCCATCTCAAGATTGTTTAGTTATTAATCGGGCGCTCCTATACAATGTCTGATTGGAAATGTGTTACGATTAATACGTGAACAACATTTCACCCTACAGATCAAGCTGTCAAAATGGGTTCAAACAAAAGTGATTGATTACTCTAATTAGCATGTATTGTCGATGAAGTCCCGACATGACAAGAACTGAAGGAAAGTAATGTAAACAATGAGTCGAAAATACCAAAGAATGTGAGAGGTGGGAAAAATAAAGTGAAGAGCACAGATTGAATTACATGACGGCACAAGTAAATGTAATCATAACCCTCCAATCCCAAAGGAGCATAGGCCTTCAACAAACACATGCCAAGTCCTCCTGTCACGTGCCATCATCTCAAGTTCTTTCCACGTTCTCTTCATAATTTTCACCTCTGTTTCCAGCTCTCTTCTCCATGTGCTTCTTGGTCTACCTCTGCCTCGTCCTACCCTGGGGGTTCCAGAACAAGAACTGTCTTGTAATGCTATCAACAGGTTTCCTCAGTGTGTGTCCAATCCATCGCCATCGTCTTCTTCTCATCTCTTGTTCCACTGGCACTTGTCTAGTTCTTGTTCTCAGTTCCACGTTGGTAACCTTGTCATACCATTTCAATCCCTCTGTTCTACGCAAGCACCCATTTATGAAAGTCTGTAGCGTTTTGGTTGTTGTCTTTGTTGTTCTCCATGTCTCAGAGCTAAATAATAGGACTGACTTCACATTTGAGTTGAAGATTCTTTTTTTTGTGTATGATCCGATTTCCCTTGATCTCCATATATTTCCCAATGCAATGAAAGTTCCTCTTGCCTTTTGTATTCTTATTTTGATATCGCTGTATGTCCCTCCAACTTTGTCTATAGTACTGCCAAGATATGTGTACGAATTCTACATCTTGTATTGGTGTTTCTTCCAGTTCAACTCTGTTATCATTACCTGCATTTATTCTCATTATTTTTGTCTTTTCCCTGTGTATTTTCCTACCTAATTGCTGTGACCTCTCATCGAGTGTTTTCAATTTGTCCTGCATCTGATTACGGTTATGGGACAGAAGAGCCACGTCATCAGCAAAATCCAGATCATCCAACTGCTTAGTCAGAGTCCACTGGATTCCATTTCTGTTGTGTGTTGTCGATGTTCTCATAACCCAGTCTATTGCAAGTAAGAAAATAAATGGAGACAAGCGGCATCCCTGTTGCACTCATACAAAGGGATAGCATTATGTACGCTCAGCGAAGCAAACCAAGAAGTGCATTAAAGCATCTGGTGTCTATACGTGCCATTTGATCCAACTATTGCCTTGTTCTCGATAATACGTTAGTAATAACAATTTGTTCACTCATCAAAGATAGATGTGACATAGGAATAGCATAGAGAACTTAATGGATTACATACTCAACGACCTCACATCTCTTATGTATTTTCTTAATAGCAGTAGTGACCACAGAATCACATTATGTGAAGGCACAATTAAAACATTTGTTTCACTGCGTATATTATATGAGCATTAAGAAAAAAGACAAGAAGGTCAGTTTACTCTTAAGGGTTTATTTATTCATTCAGTTTTTTTGTTTTCCTTTTTCGTTCTAAAAGAAGATTAGTGACGTCACTACAGCTGGCTCCAATGAAATTACTCTTCTGTCAAAGCGTCAGTTTTTATGTAACAATTGTTTTTGTAGCAGTCATTTTAGCATGACGAGATTTTCAGCCATATGCGTAACATCATCTTAATAGTGTCATGGTCAGTAATTGCAACGGTAAGAGCAAGATTAAATCAGACCTGGATGCTAAGAAAAGTGCTCCTCAAAATATGTCAACGATTCAAAAGAGATGCCATACAATTAATCCCACCTCATTGTAACATTCCCCTAAATGAAGAAGCGCCTCAGCTTGATACAACTATAATTTTCGTAGAGTCAAAGAGTTTTAACAGAAGCAGATACGGGAACAAATGGGAGGCATAGCATCTAGGCCACCAAATATATGATGCATGTTAACAGCTTAGTCGATGAGAGCAACTGGTAGTCTCTAGACTTGTTTATGCAAGAAACAACATTGCAGATATAGACAACGTATTTCAAGCGAAAGAAAGAACAAGAAGAAGTCTCTAGACCCAGCATGGGCCACAACAGATTTGGATACCACCTATTCAACAAGCTAAAGATAGGAACCACCGATGAGTGTAACTGTGGCACCGATTAAATTAGAGTGCCCGATTGACAGAGTGGTAAGATCGCTGGTCTTTTGCGGCGAAGGTACCGGGTTCAATTCACTGTGTCATAACACTCCAGTCTACCAAGCTGAAATCGGGTACATGACTTTGGTCTTGTGTTAGGGAAGGAAAAGGCAGCGAGAAAGGGAATTGGTCACCCCACCTCTCGAAGCTGGACCTTGTCAAGTAAAGTCTCTATCACTTCATTCCGCTACAGCAGTATCTGCTATGGGACTACCTTATATTTTTGTTTACCTTAGTGATGATGTGAAAGTGTACACCATGCTCCTCTTGCACAGTCTGTATGCGTTGCAAATACTCCACTTGGAGCATTGTTCTCGAAGGATAAAGAGTTTAACATAGTAAGTTACAATATTTAAAAGCTAACTTATAATGCAACATGATAACGTACAGCATTATTTCTCACATTTATTTGTTAAAAATCTAAAGCGTAGTTCATTTTAGCTGACCCTGAGATCAGGAGATGTCAATCTGGCTTCGAGTGATAGACAAAACAAATGCACTGTCACTGGAATTTACACCCTTTTCTCTGCAGTGATGATCCAGCAATGGCCAAAACCTAGAGTATCTATTGTGGGTCATCAAAGGTATCTACCTTCGCACAAGATTACTCTTGGCAGACACGCAAATAGAATGATGATGAGGCTTCTACCTTGAGGGAGAATTCACACGATATCGGAAATCAAGAACAATGCTGAATGTGTCTTAGCACAGTTAACTTATTATATGCCCGACAACGTTTGTGAAGAGATGTAGTGAATGATTTAGCTCGTTCAAGCCCCCAACTGATTTAATTCAGTGAAATCTTAATTTAGTAGCTCTGGTCTAAGTGTATTTAAGATAACAGAGATATATGGGTGCAATACACTCAGAAGGATTAAATCAACTATAAATGTGTACATATACACATAAAAAGTGTAATAATCAATTAAATAACAATGTAAAATGAATAATTCTTTAAATAAAACCAGAAATCATCCCTGGCGATGTTAAGGATATTGAGGGAATTGTCTGAAAGTTCATTTAGCAGCTTTCAAGTTTGTACTTAGCTGCCAGTAGGTTTGTTGGTTTCTGCTCCAACCGATGTTTGGGTCTTTGCAGGTTATGGACTGATGCACTCTCGTCACTGGTCAAGTCTGGAGGTTGTTAAACGTTCACAAAATATTAGGGAGTAATCACAAAGCTGGTCCAGCGTCTTCAAGACTCGTCTAATGATGGTGTCTAGCGTTGACAGCAGGCCACTTATACCGCACACTTTGTTCCAGAGATATCACCCTCAACTGGTACCACCGACTAGTATTATAAAAGAAGAGAAATACACTCATGAGTATTGGGTTTCCTGACACAATCATGTACCCCCCCCCCCCCTCCTTTCATTCCACCATCCTATCTACCTCAGAACTTTACCCTCTCTGAGCATTAACATTAATCACAGTGAGCGGAAAACATTAATAATATTTTTATTGAATATCTTTACATTTTCACTGGTTGAAAAGGTGAATAATATAATAATGTATGTACATTGTTCTATCACCCTCCACTCCATGCTCCATATGGATCTTGGGACTACCTCTCGGTTTGGTTCTCTATGAGAAACTAGCATAAAGCAGTCACCAGCTCTTGCAGTAGTGGTTCATGAAACCATCATTCTATATGCTGAGGCTGAGAGCCTCATATGACTTGCACATCCACTAGCAATTTTCACATGTTAATAAATGCATAATATAGAATTTAAAAAGGTACAAGTAACCCGAAACTTTCTTTAGGTATACTGACTCCTGGCTCAGACTTATAGTTAAGACAACTTGTTGTCGTAGATTTTTGATAGGGGAATTAAGACTTGGGGACGTCCCTTCTGAATAGATTAGAACAAGTGATAGCAACAGTGAGAGAAGATAATATAAATAGATTTTCACGAGTGAGATAGTAGAAATTAATAGAGTCTGTCCCTGAAATCTAGAATTTTCTCTCTTTTAGCCTATCTTTTACAACAGATCTAGAAGAGTCAGACAGTCCATTGACTATATATATTAATATATATATATATATATATATATATATATATATATATATATATATATATATATATATATATATATATATATATACCACTCACGTATTCACACACATAAGTGACGACAGTTAGACGCACAGACGTGAAAACTATAACAATGGAATACAGATATGTTGGAACGAGCTGACCGACACGCTTGAATAAAGTTTATGTAAAGTTTATTAACATAAGGAAACTTTTACCACAACACATAAATGTTAATATCAAGCATAGAAAATACATATAAGGTAATGAATTGCTACAAGAATGATAGACCCATAGGTATAATCTTTTCCCTCGATGTATAGCCCACAGTCTTGTTAGAAGAAAATGTGATAGCCCCAAAGAGTCACGGATGCATACGCTATAGTCTAAGATTTCCCTTTAAAGGTATGAACAGAACTGATACTCTACTCTATCCTAAGGAAAATTTCATTAGCAACAAAACTGCATAAAGGAATTTAAGACAGCAAATAGGGTGCCAAAAATACAACAATAAAGGAATCACTCAGTCCTGCATTCACTCTATTCATGTCAGCCGTGGCCACGAGCTTGCATTCGTACTTACAGTTTTGGTAGCAACTTCTGGAAAAACAATTTTTAGGACATACACATACAGAATATCCAGTATTATTCTTGGCCACGGGAACCCCAGCTCCGCAAAAACAGGTTGAATTCACTACTTCAGGGAACGTTTCCTTGGTTATTATTATTTATGATATCTGTTTATGTCACATTAAAATTGTCCAGGCACGAAAGTTATCAGCGAGCACAGTGTCAATAGCTTAAGTTTTCCAGTTCCTAGGAATGTCAGGTCGGTGCCTTCTCTCAGTATAGAACTTTAATTTGGTCACACCACAATTAGTCAAAAATGTCAAAATGTTAATGGTTTGTAATTTTTCTCGCCACAGGGCTGCATGTACATGAGAGTTTGTGAAGAAATATAATCTGGCGCAATAGGCCCAGTATAGGCATTTAGTCTTTAAAACCGGTAGTGAGATTTGTACTCTGTCTATTTCTGGAAGCAAACACACTGCCAGACAGATGTTAACTTGTAAACCCACGTGGTTAAAGATAAAAATTTTTCTTCTCTCAGTTGTACTAAAACCGTTGGTAAAAGTTGGGCTGACCCAAAACTGTGTAAGGAAGAGAAAAGTACAAAATACTTAACCACAATATTTGCTTCTGTTATAACTTACATTATAACTGCAAGCGTAGAGCTTGTCTTAACGTTAAAACTCCCGTGAAATAATTATGATCGTTTAAAAAAATCAATCATCATGAATTAGAAATACCTACGTATTTCGTCAATACTCAATGATGACTCAGTGCAGTTATAAGTTAGTTTAAAATGTACTCGGACTGGTTAACAGCAATTTAATTACATTTTATTTACAGCTGCATGAGTTTAAGCTAGAAATAAGATTTTATTCTGCTCTCCACTGTAACACGTCAACTAGAGAATATAACAGACTTTTAATTTAATCCCTCTGCGCAGAAATCTAACTAGTGAAAATAAAATAGGCGATTTACCACTTAAATCACTAACAAAATACTAGATATATAATATTACCTCCAAACAGTACT
The DNA here is from genome assembly GCA_024509875.1 of Oreohelix idahoensis. Classification (NCBI taxonomy): domain Eukaryota; kingdom Metazoa; phylum Mollusca; class Gastropoda; order Stylommatophora; family Oreohelicidae; genus Oreohelix; species Oreohelix idahoensis. The sequence continues at coordinate 437,912 of JAMPIV010016654.1, read as the reverse complement.
ACAGGCAATCACTACGACTAGAAGTATTCACTAGATAGGTATTCTAGAAGCTCGTCAAAAATTGACGAGAAAACTAAGAACTTTGCTACACAAGCTTATTCTCTAGCACGAGCGATCCGTCTACTGCAACTTAGGAGGACTGAATGCATGAAGTCTAACTAGTGGGGTTTATATCTTATGAAAAGAAATGATTTCCTAATTCTCGAAAACCCGAAATAGTTCCCATCTTAACACTTCACATTAACTCAGACGCCGGCCATAAACCGCCAATGCGCGTCTTCCCACCTACTGCTAACTATGGTCATCTCTGAGCGATGCATGTGTTTCACTTTACACCTATCGCTGAGAAATCTTATCAAAATGCGTCGTGTCAGATGAAAATGTAGACGATCGTCTGCCATCTTCTCTCTGTCGAGAACGAATTTCACACTATTCGCTCCAGCCGAGGACTGAGCTTACGCAATAAAATGCGTTTCTAACTAAGAAAATAAACAGGCTAAGGTTTGAGTGGGAGAATTATATTTTCCACACTCAAACGAATGCGAAATAAAGGATGAAAAGAGCGATATACAGTAGAAGACACGGGTAGAGTAGAGAAAAGAAATATAAATTTATTAATCATAAATCTCTCTGCGACACTTGTTTAATATGCTTCTTACACGCGGTCTGCTGTTTTACTTTACACTAGGCTCCCACTCTGACTTTGTGTTCAGATTCCTAGGATTCCGGCTTTTCGTGTTAATGCAGGTAGAGTTTTCCGGCATATATGTCCACATGATGCTCAAACAAGACACGTTCCGATAAATAGAATTCTGATCCCATTGCTTACTCACTCTGGCTAGCTGGCTGTTATCTTGACAAGGTGACTTTTATAGTGCTCTAAACCGGTGAAAGTGTCAGATTATATTGCAACTTTCGTCCCACGCACGTTGTTGGTACTGCCTGACCAGGCTCCAATCATAAGTGTTGTTTACAACATCTAGACTTGCCCAGCCAATTGTATTCAATCATGCGTGTTATGATGCGGTTTATCCCAATATTTTCTTCATATAAAAATGGCTCTTGCAACCACGGTGCCACTTACATCCAGGTGACAGCCATCAGATCCTGTTCCTCGTACGCCTATAGTCGGTTTCGCCTGAAACATCGCCTCATTCATCTTATGGGTTGCCTTAAACCCCACTGTTTGAATACCCAGCATTATTTTGTCTGAGGCGTCCTTTTGTATCTAGTCACAGTTGTATTATGACTTTCTACTATGACTGCGATCACGCATATTTTTACGTTTTTGTATCAAGTGTCCCCCAATTTTATTTTATTTTATTCTATATATTCGATCTCTAATTAACGGCTGGAATGTCCGTGTGCCTGTGGTAGAAAATTCTCTACTCTGAGAAGAATGAACATCCACAGAAAGAAAAAAGTGTGTGTGAGTTCATCAGGGGGAGATCAACAGTGCCCTGTTGATCAACAGTGCTCTTTCTCGACGGGTAAGACGTTAGAAGAACTTAGTCAGGAGTCAATCCACAGTGCTGAGTACATTCATGCTGATCTGCCTGATGATGATCTCACACACTTCTTGAACGGGACAAGAGATTTAATCAAGTGCAAAAAAGCTTTGGGAACAGCTGGACGATGCCTTGTCAAAAGAGTTGAATAACAAACTGATACAGATACCTTTGGAGAAGCAGCTGGAAATCTTCATCAACATAATATATCTTCACTGTCGCAAACTGTTTGGAGTAAGGGATCCAAGGGAAAGTAACCCATCGCAATAAAGTAGAAGACAAATTAAAATAGAAGAGATTAGGAAACAGAAGGAGCATGCCCGGACACTGTTCAAGAACGCAGTGACCACAGAGAAGGAAGGGTTACGACATGTTTGGGAGCACCTGAAAGGCCAACATAATGCCCTTTGTGGAGCAGAAAGGTAGGGCAGGAAGAGAAGGAATACACGGATGGATAGGAAAAGATTCTTCAGAAAGCCTTTCAAGTTTGCCAAAGAACTGTTTCAGCATCCAGGGTTGGGAACGCTAAACACCAGGAAAGAAGTCTTAGAAGAACACCTTAGAATGACCTGTTCAGATAGTTGCAAAGATGAGCCGCTCAGCAGCATGGCAGGCCACAGATGGCATAGTAACATAGGAGCTGAGTTCAACCGAGCCCCCAACATTGTAAGAAATAGAAAGCATTGTCCAGAAAGCACCGTGCAAGTCAGCTCCAGGTCCTAATGGTGTCCCATATGTTTTGTACAAGAGATGCCCTGAGGTGCTCAAACGACTTCTCCGCTTACTGAAGAATACGTGGAAATCCCAGCTTGTACGCAAGGAATGGAGAAAGGCGAACGGAGTCTTCATTGCGAAGGAACAAAATGCCGCAGACATTAGTCAGTTCAGGCCAATCTCACTTCCGAATGTAGAAGGGAAGATATTCTTCTCAGTGATGGTGAAGAAGCTCACCACATACCTCCTGGCAAATGGGTACATTGACACTACCATTCAGACAGGAGGTATCCCAGGTACACCAGGATGTCTAAAGCATGCTCGATGATCTGGGAAGCAATTCAAAAGGCAAAATCTGACAGAGCAAACATCCATGTAATCTGGTAGGATCTAGCAGATGCTTATGGATCCGTTCAACAGCAGATGTTGTGGCAGGCCCTAGAAATGTATCATGTTCCACAAGAGATTGCAGCAATGCTGAAGCTGTATTTTGAAGGGTTCTATGTCAGATTTTCAACCCGAGAGTACAGAAAGAAGTGGATTGGCCTTGAAATTGGAATTGCAATGGGATGTACCCTCTCTCAGATAACATTCGTGTTTGCTATGCAGGTGATCCTCAATGCGGCTGAAGGAATGGCTATGGGTCCGAAGCTCAGTGGAATGTGTCACATGCCACCGTTAAGAGCATTCATTGAATACACCACAATTCTCACATCAGATGAACATTAGGCCCGGAGGATGTTAACACGTCTGAATGAACTAGTCAGCTGGTGCAGAATGAGCTTCAAACCCAAGAAGTCGAGAAACCTATCAGTCAGGAAAGGGAAGATAGCGGAGGTCATTTTCATGGTTTCCAACCAACGAATTCCTACTGTAATTGAGGAACCTGTTAAAAGTCTTGGCAGGGTGTACGATGCCTCATTAAAAGACTCGAAGGCAGTGCAACAGACAATAAAAATGGCAGGCAAACAGCTACAGATCATAAACCAAAGCAAACGCCTAGGAAAGTTCAAACTGTGGTTCCTCCAGTTCATGTTAATACGTAAATTGCTGTGGCCACTGCTTATATATGAAATAAGCACCAGTCTAGTGGAAGCTATAGAGAAGAAGGTCAACAAGTTCATGAAGAAGTTACTAGGCATCCCACCAGGACTGTTAAACGTAGCGCTGTACTGCAAAGAGTAAAAACTTGCGCTTCCCTTCGTCAGTTGTTAAAGAGTACAAAGTGGGAAAGGCAAGACTCAAAATGATACTGTGCGAGTCAGCAGATGGCGTTTTAAGTCCATTCAGCCCACACTGAAAACGGGAAAGAAGTGGCAAGTGGAAGAAGCTGTTGATGCTGCCCAAGAGTCACTCAAGCTAAGGGAGGTAATCGGAAACACAAAGACGAAAAGACGGGGATTTGGCCAGCGGGACATCCGCTGGTGGTCCAAGGCATCAAGGAGGGAACGCAGAGACATGGTAGTTCAGGAGATACGACGAGCTGAGAATAATAAGAGGTTGCAAAAAGCGGTGCAGCAGGCCCAGCAAGGCCAATGGACTACTGTTACGCACAAATAATTACTTTTTTCAAAGTCTTTGTATGATCATTTTTTGTATGTATGATCATTTTTTGACTGAAATGTGTATTATGTTTTTTTACGGTCAAAGGGACATAATCCGAGTTATCGAGACTACAATTTTTTAGGAGTTTGCCTTCTCTTGTATAGAGACACGTTCGGTCTATAATTTCTTGAACGAAGCGTGACCATATCTCCTTATTTGGTAGTATCAGTCAACTATGGTAGATGTCTGAAAATCTGTCTTAACGCTTCTGTTCATGACCATAAAAGGCGCGACTGTGTAAGACTTTTATCTCGAATGTTCTTAAAATTGCTTTGTGTGAATTGATACTCACGTAGATGAGTTCTGCGCATGTCAAAAACTGGGAGTTCGTTCTGTGTGTTCCGCCCAGCTGGCAGTTAAGAAATGGTCTGAGTAGCGAGCAGACGCGACCTGCGTCTTGTGATTTTCTGAGGGAAATACATTGTCTTTGTGAGTTAGTTAGCTAACTAGACTATTTCCCAGTATTATTCAAGCCTGCCTGGAGGCATATGTTCATGGTTGATTTTCCGAAATAAGGTAATTCCTCTTGTATCGAACTTTATGCTATCATCTAGAGGTTCGTCATTTTGTCGCCTTTTTGCTCGCCTGTGTGATTCAAAATGGAGAGGTACTTTGACTAGGATTAAGTCACCGGTATCTTTATACCTGAACTAGTTATATATATATCGGTCGCTCTAGACCAACAAGACTATTGTCTGTGTTCCAGGATTCGTTATATCAGAGATCACGTCCAAGTCAGATGGTTAGACTTAGGAAGGTTATAAAGGTCGAGCTGACCTGTAATCCATGTATGCTATTCACGTGCAGACAGTAAACGGACTTATTGTATACATCTGATCTGCTAGCATCAGGAAGGGAATATTTATTGTTGTCTATGAACATTGAAGATCTGCAGCTGACACTGTTGCAGAAGTGATATATATTATTTATACAGCTTCACGAACCAGAACTTTATGATATCTGTTTACAATACAACTATTGAGTATTGAATCCTACATGACTATCAGTTAATATGATTTTGAATGCTGCATTCGTTATACTATGCTGATGGTGACATAAATATCATGACTGTTTTGTGGCGTGCAATAAATGGTATAAAACTAAAGCGAAGTTACCATTTCTATGACTCTACACGTCATGTTGCCTGTGGTGTACCTTGTGAACTGTTCTACTGCAAAACGCACAGCAACATTCTAAACCAGATAAGACACCCACATCTTGCACTGTAATACCTGGTGTCGATAGAGGTGGTAATTTGACGCCATCCTAAATCCACCCTTATCAACTACATAGGAAGGAGCCCTGTAAAGGTCCTTGACATGACATGATATATGGCATATGGCACCTCTCAGGCTCAGCTTCATTATTAGATCAATGGATGACCTCCTGCAATCGGCCACAAACCTTGTGAGATTGGGAAAGTCGGATGATGAGCAGTGCCCGCTGAGAGCCTACTACTAATACCATAATATGTTTTGATTTTTTATTTCATATTTATTTATCTCCAACTCATTCTGTCCTCTTCTATTTCCAGTCCCCACTTTTATTACGTTTGGGTAGTTTATTGTTCAGTCTCGTTTTTTAGTTTTTTAGTTTCTTAGTATGTATTGTGTACATCCGGTGGCGGAAGTCACATCCTTTTCGGCCACGCGCGTCCATTCGCGGACAGCAAATAGTGGTAGGATTTCGATGCCTTGCCTTCAGGGAAGTACCTAGGTTTTTATTTTTTTATTTATTTAAGTTCTTATGTGTCCTATCTAGCCTTCACTTTCTTTCCTTTCCATGACGAAGGCCTTGTGGCCGTAACGTAGACTATTTTCTTTGTCCTTTGTCCTCGTAAGACGAATCACCTTTTTCGATTTTTTTCACACCCATCCATTGTACTAATACCATAGCATCATTCATGCTAATTGTTATCAGTTAGATTAGGAAGAATAGTTACGAGGTTTTATTGAGATACGCGGTTATCAGATGGAAACTGGAACTAGGTTATATAGCGACTCAACGCTGATCTTTGGCGGGAGTTGCTCAGCAACCGATGACGTAAATCAGAATAGCCGAGACACCCCCATCGGTAGGTATTTGAGGTCCAATAAAATAAATACAGAATTTTTAGACTGTCCAACCAGAAGGCTGTAAAAGCCCGCACCACTTTTGCAAAGGCAAACTTCGAGATGAGAAGTTAGTTGGTCCCCTACAGCCAGTCCGTACAGACGTACAACTGCTGGTCTTGAAGTTTTCAAGATATCAACTCTGTAAAGCAGATAGCTTTATTTTATAAAGTGGGAATTCATAACTACCTTGTAAGTACAGCTTTGTGAGACCTTTTTTTAATATTTCAGAAAGTAAACCTAGTAAGGCCAGAAATGCCTAAATGACGACCATGCACTAAGCTGAATTTATGAATACCTTAAAAGAAACGAAATGGAGCTCGTAAAATGTCAAAATTCGCTCATATCATAAAAAAGAGGTAGAGGCTCAACTGTTGTTTAAACCTGAGTCAAACAAATCTAAGAAGCTAAGGGAAAGGAACTAAGCAGAAATACTTACGCAACTTGGATAGGCTACAGGGTAAAAATAGCCAATAAATAACCAGTACCAAGACACATTTTTCATGAAGATTGTTTTAAGAAAACGCATGCATATGACTTTGCTTACTATGGATTTGTAAATACAAGTGAATAAAATTGTTTTATTGGATCCAGACGACTTGCTTGATTACCTCAAGTTGAAGAGTTTTACACTACATGTTGAACAATAAGTATGCTCAAATATTGTCACACAACATTAACATAACATAGGAAACCTGGAACAAACCTGGGTTACAATATTCATCAAGAAGTAAACATCTCTAACAGTATTCCAGTATTCCCGACTTCATTGATACCATAAACATAAACACACCCATACGATCACAAAAGTATAGTGATCTGGCCGCGGATCTGAGACACGATGGGTTTACTGCAAGGGTCATGGCTGTTAAGGATTGTGCAAGAGGGCTCGTGGCTGCATCAGTGTATGATTTATTGAAACTGTTGGGGCTGAGGGGACAGTCGAGAACAAGGGCACTAACGAGGCTTAGTGAAACTGCGGAAAAGGCATCATGCTGGATGTGGAGCAACCGCAATGGGCTATGAAACTCGGGGCAGTAAACTCTAGCCCCACCTGCGGTAAAGGAAACATCGGTAATTTTTGTAAGTCCGCAATACACTCAGTATTTAATTGTATTGGTGAAAGGACTGTGGCTCGCAGGCAACACGCGTTGTATTATATGAGGTGTCGGGCGCAGAATTTCAGTTGCTAGCGCGCAGTGGCTTCGCACCTTGTCGGCTTCGCGAGGTGTGACAGTGCCTGTCCCTAGTCGTGGTGTGCTGCGGAACGACAGTCATAAGTTGTCCCTTACTTTGAATAAATGGGTACTTTCAATTGCCTCCGGCTGGCGGAATTGTGGAGTTTAAAGCTGCTACCAAGGTGGAATGGGTTCATTTTCTACACTAGACAACAGGAGGCTGAGACACTTGGGAGTCATGACTCAGGTGGGCGCCTTTCCCCCCCCCCCCCCCCCGGGGGGAAAGGAGAATAATGGGCCGAAACGCTTGTTCGACAGGGGGGGGGGGGGCCTTCTGATGATCAGATGGTCTCCTGTTGTATCGCTTTGTATAGAGTTTTCTGTCATCATATTTTATTTTATTATTTTATTTAATTTTTTATTATTAATATTTATTTATTTAAAAAGACATTTTTATTTTTAAAATTATTTTTGAATTATCTTATTTCATTTAATTTTAATTTCTTATTCTTTAATTTTTATTTTTTCTTCTTTTTTTATATATATATTTTTGTCATTTCTTTTAATTTTAATTTTAATTTTTTTAATTTAAAAAAAAAAAATTCCCACTTCACCCTCACTCCGTTTTTCAGTCCTTGTTTTCATAATTTTTTTTTTTTAATGTACTATCAATTTCCTCTTTCCGGTTTAGTGGCAGCCATATGTGCACCACCATGTGACAGGACATTACGGAGTGTTTTTCCATTATTTTTATAGTTTCATGTTCTCAACTTAATTCTTACTTTCTTTCCCTCCTGTCTCTTGTTTGTCTGTCCCTGAAGAAGGCCTTGTGGCCGCAACGTAGGTTTGTCTTGTCCTTTCTCTTTGTAAGACGTATTACTGTTTGTGTGTTTTTGTAAAAAAAAAAAAAAAAAATTCATTATATCCCCTATTTACTATGGAATTTCCTTGATATCCAATAAGTACAAGTGAGGACTTACACATTTACCAACAGGGAATGAGTATTTAATCACTGTATTATTTTAATAGTCGAATGTGATGCCTACTGGTCAAGTAGCTCATTTTTGAACACAAGGTCTTTTATAACAGACAAGGACCCTAATATAACCGACAGAACCTGTGCCTAGGTTGAACGGGCCAAAAAAAGACACGGTCCGTCGATTATATTAGGGCCCATGTACACATATAAGTTACCTTGTAATCATGTAGATAGAAAGATGGGGTAAAACACTTTTCATTAGATTATTTCTAACTAATTCCCATCCAGTGTTAACTCTTTACGGTTTGAAATTTTTATGCATATTATCAGTTATTTCCCTTTTGCAATGCAATTAAAATCCGATATTCAAGTCGCTTTCTCGTTCGTCTGTAGAAAATCTCTATACGACAACATTACTACTTTTATATAACGTCAGAGTTAAGGGACTTTTATATTTGGACATGCGCCCTAGTATAACCGACTAGGCTGAACGGGACGTGCCTCCACAAAACGAGGCAAAACTGTATTTTTTTTTTTAAAATAAATAAATGATATCTCGACGTGCTGTGGCCTATTCGGGTTTTGTAGATTACAATCGGTTCACTTTTGTCGAGCTTGTAATATACTAATTTCTTTTGGTGACCTGAAAACTCTGATTCTCATATGCTCCCGTAGTATGCTCCTCTTAAAACCCTTACTCTCTACATGAAGTCAGCTTGTATCAGTTTGATGCGTTTTGCCACATCTATTCAAAGATTGACCAACATTTGAGAAATAGAAAGAATATTTTACCGTCACCAGTACCATATCTGGACATTCTCTCTGGAGATACGAACAACCTCAGGTTGGCCAATGCTTTCTTTGAACGCGTTCAAGTGTTAAGAAGAACAATTTTCAGAATTATAAACGCATAAACATATAAGGAGGGGAAACCTGAGGCCAGTAAACAGTAAATAAATAAACATACAACACACAGACGTTCGGAAGGTCCTGGTTCGATCCCGGTAAGCCTATCACTTCTGTTGTTTTTCTGTTGTCTGGTCTTCTACTTCTTTATTTCTCACTGAGTGCCTGATAACATACCTTTGTGTATTGTTTGTTTATTTATTTACTATTTTCAGAATTACATTCGGCAGTTACATGCACATCATCTATTTGCACCACAATTTTCTAGAGTTTTGAAATATACAAGTCACATAAAGTCTGTTGTTTTGTTGAAAGATTCGATTGTATGATCGCCCAAATCAGCTTTCAATAAATGTTCATCCAATTGACTTTTTCCATGGCTCAGTGTTCATGAACACTGTTGAACAAACAATTCTTTAGCAAACTTGAATTGTTCACTTAAGTATTCTTGCCTATTACACCGCGAGGTCCTCCTTTTCTTTCTGAATTGCCGATCAGTGGTAGTTCGTTTGTAATCCATCCGCGTATGTTTCTTTTCCTTTTCTGAACTGTTGTCCGGTATTGTTTATCATAGTTGCATGGTCAAACCAGTGACGATAGGGAAAAGACCGATTGACTTCTGGAAAGACAGATGACACTGGGAAAGACTAGAAACCGGCTGACCGGGTTAGCACCCCGTAAGCTGTATTCAATTGCTACAGGACCCAAAAATGATAGATGCCCCCAGGATTCACAGAAACGGGGGGGGGGGGAGAATGATGAATCCACAGGCGTCTCATTGGAATCGACCAGACCCGTTACACGGACTTCGAGCTCTGAACAAGGGCTGGAATTTCCATGTGCCTGTGGTAGGGAATTCTCTACTCAGAGAGGAATGAAAATCCACAGAACCAAAAAGGGGTGTGGGAGGTCATCACGGGGAGATCAACAGCGCTCTGTCTCGACGGATAAGACGTTAGAAGAACGCAGCAAGGAGTCAATCCACAGTGCTGAGTACATTCAAGTTGATCTGCCTGATGATGATCTCACACACTTCTTGGACGGGAAGAGAGATACAATCAAGTTTCCACCTGCCAGTGCAAAAGGGTCTTTGGGAACAGCTGGACGAAGCCTTGGCAAAAGAGTTGGATAACAACCTGAAGCACATAACTTTGGAGAAGAAGCTGGAAGTCTTCGGCGACATAATATATCTGCACTGTCGCAAAGTGTTCGGAGTGAGGGAGGCAAGGGAAAGAACCCACCACGGAAAAGTAGAAGACAAATTAAAATAGAAGAAATCAGGAAACAGAAGAAGCATGCCCGAAAACTGTTCAAGAACGCAGTTGCCACAGAGAAGGAAGGGTTACGACAGGTTTGGGAGCACCTGAAAGGCCAACATAATGCCCTTTGTAGAGCAGAAAGGTTGTGTATGAAGAGAAGGAAGACTCGAAGGGATAGGGAAAGATTCTTCAGGGAGCCCTTCAAGTTTGCCAAAGAACTGTATGAGCAGCCACGGTCGGGTACGCTAAACATCAGGAAAGAAGACCTGGAAGAACACCTTAGAATGACATATTCAGATGGTCGCAAAGATGAGCCGCTCAGCAGCATGGCAGGCCTTAAATGACCGAGTAAGCCAGGAGCTGAATTTAACACTAAGCCCCAAACCGTGCAAGAGATAGAAAGCATTGTCCAGAAAGCTCGGTGCAAGTCGGCTCCAGGTCATAATGGTGTTCCATATGTGGTGTATAAGAGATGCTCTGAGGTGCTCAAACGACTGCTCCGTTTACTGAAGAATGCGTGGAAAACCCAGCTTGTAAGAAAGGAATGGAGAAAGGCGAACGGAGTTTACATCCCGAAGGAGCAAAATTCAAAACACATCAGTCAGTTCAGGCCAATCTCACTACTCAATGTGGAAGGGAAGATATTCTTCTCAGTGATGGCGAAAAGACTCACTACATACCTCCTGGCAAATGGGTACATTGACCCTACCATTCAGAAAGGAGGATACCAGGTACTCCAGGATGTCTAGACCATGCCACAATGATCTGGGAAGCAATCCAAAAGGCAAAGTCTGACATAACAAACCTCCATGTGATCTGGTTGGATCTAGCGAATGCTTATGGATCCGTTCCACACCAGATGTTGTGGCAGGCCAAATAAATGTTTAATGTTCCACAAGAGATTGCAGCAATACCGAAGTTGTATTTCGCAGGATTTGCTGTCAGATTTTCAACCAGAGAGTACACAACGAAGTGGATTGGCCTTGAAGTTGGAATTGCGATGGGATGTACCATCTCTCCGATATTTTTCGTGATGGCTATTGCAGGTAATCCTCAATGCGGCTGAAGGAATGGCTATAGGTCCAAAGCTCGGTGGAATGTGTCACATGCAACCGCTCAAAGCATTCATGGATGATAAAACAATTCTGACATCAGATGAACATCAGGCCCGGAGGATGTTAGCACGCATGGATGACCTAGTCAGCTGGTGCAGAATGAGCTTCAAACCCAAGAAGTCGAGAAGCCTATCAGTCAGGAAAGGGAAGATAGCAGAGGTCATATTCATGGTTTCCAACCAAAGAATCCCTACTGTCATTGAGGAACCTGTTAAAAGTCTTGGCAGGGTGTACGATGCCTCATAAAAAGACTCGTATGGCCAGCAGGTTGGCCTGAACATCAATTTCAAGAAGACAGAGGTCATGACACTAAATGTGGGCAATCCTGAGCCAATAACAGTAAGTAACCAGAAGTTAGAACAGACAGACACATTTACTTACCTAGGATGCATAGTAACACCTGACGGCGGAACGAGCAAGGACATTAACAACAGAATGAATAAAGCGAGAACAGCCTTTGCTGTTCTCAACAACATTTGGAAGTCTTCCCAGTATAGCACAAACACCAAATTAAGACTGTATGATACCTGTGTACTTTCTGTGCTTCTCTATGGTGCGGAATGATGGAGAGTAACACAGAAGGAAATGTCGAAACTGTCCTCCTTCCACACAATATGTCTAAGGAAAATTCTCCGAATCTTTTGGCCAAACACCATCAGCAACCAAGAACTACTTATTCGGAGTAACCAGGAGGACATGCACATCATCATAGCTGGGAGACGCTGGAGTTGGGTTGGCCACGTCCTCAGAAGGGACCCTGATACCATCACAAAAACAGCTATGTTATGGACCTCCGAGGGAAAGCGAAAGAGAGGCCGACCAAAAACAACTTGGCGGAGACCTGTGGAAGCTGAAATGCAAAGAATGAACCACAGTTGGGGCACTGTACAAAGGATGGCCACCGACCGAGCAAAGTGGAATAAATTTGTTGCTGCCCTACAAGACGCCACCAGGCGTGATGGCCGCTGACTGTTTAGACGGTTGGTGGTTATGGATCAAAGAAGAAGAAGAAGTTATGAGTTTTAATCATAACAATGGGCTTCAGACAAGTAAAGATCAAACCAGAAATTGAAATTGATAACGAAGAACTGTAAGGTGTTATCGAATTCGAATACTTAGGATCAATCATCAACAGCTCTGGCGACTGTGCAGTAGAAATTAAAAGAAGACATGCAATTACCTCACCCAAACTAACACAGATGAAAAACCTATGGCAAGGCACAAGCAAAGAAACTAAGTTACAACTGATCAGAGCATGTATATTCCCAGCAGCAACATACGGCTGCGAGACATGGACACTCAATAAAACAGTTGCAAAAAGGATTACATCATTAGAAACGAAATGCTACAGAAGGATGTTGAGAATAACCTGGACATAAAAAAGACCAACAGAGAAGTACTGCACTCACTAAATGTAGAGGAAAATTTGTTCCTAAATACAATCGCAATAAGGAATCTGAAATTCTTCAGTCAACTAAAAAGACATTATAGTCTGGAAAAATTGGTAACGGAAGACATAGTCCCTGGAAAAAGGGGAAGGGGACGATCTAGACGACGGTGGATTCAGGACATCACAGAGAGTCTGAACATGCCTTTGGAAGATGCAGGTCGACTTGCCCAAAATCGTGATGCGTTCAGTGCAGCTGTAATGGAGACAACGTTCTGGAGAGAATACGTCACATGATGATGATCTTTGTGTGAACATACATATTATGATTCATCACACTTTTACAATACTAAAAGTAAAAATCGAAATCATATGAATTCTCATGAAATTGTGTTTTAATGTATGTTTATCTTTGATAAAAGGGAAATGGGTAAATAGATGGAAATAAGTAGACAGAATTAGCCACGTAAAGCATAACATGGATCACACATGTTAGTACGTTACAATATGCATTACTCTTTTTTCATCGAAAACAATTTCCTTAACATTTCTCTGTAGTTGCTGCTCATGAAGTAATACACAAAAATATTAACAGACGAGTTTATCGATTCCAGCACAATGCCAACCGTGGCGGACATAATAAGAGTGTTTTTGTATTGTCCGTCAATAGAAAGACCAGGCACCAGCGCCATGGCCAAGAAAGAAACATTGATAGGGATAAAACACACAATGAAGAGTACTGACAGAATTATAACCATCTTTGCCACTTTCTTATTTCTGATAGACACGTTGTCCACAAGTCCAGTTGCCGTAGACTTTTTCCGCCATTTAGTTTTATCACGCAGCTTTACAACGAGAACGATTGTACATATAATGATTACAAAGAAAGCACTGAAAGACGTAAAAAAGTTGTTGACTACAAATGAAACAATTTCAACATCTTGCCGATTTTCTGTAAATACAAGACCAAGAAGGGTTTTGTTCTTTTGCGGCATCCACTTCATTTTCAGTTTGTTAACGATATACACTGGGACCACGCTGATGATGTGAACGACGTAGACACCAATTATGATGACTGAGACACGTCGAGCCGTTATGATTTCTTTTACCTGTAGATTAATAAAATATGAATTAACGTAATATATTTACATGTTACTATCATATACGGAAATACTTTTAGAGCATTTAAATAAGTGACGAAGCAGGAGTTTCTGAAGGTGAATAACATCTTAAAAATGGTTAGAGACACACACAATTAGGTCAAGTTTTAACGACAATTTAATGAATGAGATATGTGAAAGTATTCTTTAAAACGGAAGCCATAAAGTTTCTGCAAAATGGAAAAGCGGCTGGACCGGATGGCATTGCAGCAGAGGTCATCAAAGCAGATATCGACACGGCTACAGAGAAGTTATATAAACTACTTGGTAAAGTCTGGGAAAAGGAGGAGATACCAGCAGAATGGAAGGAAGGATATCTATTTAAGTAGCCTAAGAAGGGAAATTTACAAGAGTGCACACATTATAGAGGAATAATGTTACTATCAGTGCCAGAAAAAGTATTAAACAGGATTATCCTCGAAAGATTAAAAGAGTATATAGACAAGAAACTGAGAGATGAACAAGCAGGTTTTCGACAAAACAGATCCTGTACAGACCAGATAGCCACTTTGAGAATAGTTAAACAAAGTCGGGAATGGAAGTCACCACTATACATTGGATTTGTAGACTACGAAAAGGCATTTGACAGTGTAGACAGAGAACCACTTTGGAAATTGATGAGGGAGTATGGCGTTCCGCTAAAGATCATTAATTTAATAAAGAAAACATATGAAGACGTGACATGCAGAGTTCTTCATGAAGGACAACTTACAGAACCGTTTGGGATAAGAACGGGAGTGCGGCAGGGATGTCTCTTGTCTCCATTTCTTTTCTTACTAGCAATAGACTGGGTTATGAGAACATCGACAACACACAACAGAAATGGAATCCAGTGCACTCTGACTAAGCAGTTGTATGCTGTGGATTTTGCTGATGACTTGGCTCTTCTGTCCCATAACCGTAATCAGATGCAGGACAAATTGAAAACACTAGATGAGAGGTCATAGCAATTGTGCCCGAAAACACAGGGAAAAGACAAAAATAATGAGAATAAATGCAGGTAATGATAACAGGGTTCAACTTGAAGAAACACCAATACAAGATGTAGAATCGTACACAAATCTTGGCAGCAATATAGACAAAGTTGGAGAGACAGACAGTGATTTCAAAATAAGAATGCAAATAGCAAGAAGAACTTTCATTGCATTGGGAAATATATGGTGAATAGAGTCGGATCCAACACGAAAAAAAAAGAATCTTCAACTCAAATGTGAAGTCAGTCCTATTGTATGGCTCTGAGTCATGGAGAACAACAAAGATAACAACCAAAAAGCTACAGACTTTCATACTTAGGTTTTTGCGTAGAATGGAAGGATCAAAAATGTATGACAAGGTTACCAACGTGGAACTGATGACAAGAACCAAGCAAGTGCCAGTGGAACAAGCGATGAGAAGAAGACGGTGTCGATGGATAGGATACACACTGAAGAAACATGTTGATAGCATTACAATACAGTCCTTGTTCTGGAACCCCAGGGCAAGAGAGGCAGAGGTAGACCAAGCACACGGAGAAAAGAGCTGGAAACAGAGGTGAAAATGATGGGGGAAATGTGGAAAGAACTTGCGATAATAGCATGTGAAAGGAGGACTTGGCATGTGCTTGTTGAAGTCTTAAACTCCTTTGGGAGTGGAGGGTTATTGATTAATTCTTTAAAACACAAAAAAAGCATATGAAAACTAAACAGAATCATGAATTGGTTAAGACAATCAGAGTGTTGGTTTCAGCGGGGGCAGAAAGGTGGGGTGGAGGGCGCGGAGTTTTGGGAGACGAAGAAATAAAAGCACCTATGCTTCCATAAGTATATTGATAGTATGCTTCTTTCAGTAGGAACATATCCATCTTCCTTCTATAGGAACAACTCCACCTATCTTCTGTAGAAAAATCTCCATCTTCCTTCTGTGGGAACGTCTCCACCTACCTTCTGTAGGAACCTCTCTACTTTCCTTCTGTAGGAACATCTCCATCTTTCGTCTGTATGAACATCTCCAATTTCTTTCTGTTATAAAGAGTTGTTTAGCCTAGGAACTGCCCAACATCACACACACACACAAAACTAAGTAAACGAACGGTAGAAATGAGCATTAAGACCTACAAGCTGAGAGAGCCAGAAATTAAGACCGGATATCAGGGGCTTATTGCTACAGAGGTGAGAACCACAGAACAACCTGATGACTTGGAAACCCTCTGGCTTAAATGCAAGGACATCAAAAAGACAGCTACTGCAGAAGCATGTGGTAAGTCCGACTTGGGAACAAGAGAAAGAGGACACGTTGGTGGACAGAGGAAGTCAAAGAAAATAAGAAGAAAATGGCATGGAAACAATACTTAGGAGCTAAAAATACAGCAGGACAAATAGAGAAATATAGAGAATATGTGATACTCAGAACAGAAGCAAAGAACAAGGGGCTAGCAGCAAAACAGAAGTCCTGGGAAGAATTTGGAGAAAATCTAGAAAAAGATGCGCAAGAAATCCAGAAATTGTTCTATAAGACCCTAAAGAACATGAAGAAGGAAAAACAATGCCCTCTCAAATTTATAAAGGACAAGCAAGGCAAATTGCTTACTGCCCCGAAGGAAGTAATGGAAAGGTGGAAAGAATATTTCTCAGAACTCCTTGGGGTGAGCAAGGTCAAGCATAAGAAATGATAACCACTAGCACAGAAAAGAAAACAAATGGTGGTGAAGATGACATAAAAATGGAAGAACTGAAGGCAGCACTGGAGAAAATCAAGATTGGCAAAGCATCATGGCATGATGGTTTAACACCAGAAATGGTTAACAACATGGAAGCATCAGGCGATCTATTTATCTTAAGGGTCTTACAGGCAGTGTGATGCAACAAGACCATACCAAAGGATTGGGAAATTCCCATCATAACACCAATTTTCAAAAAGGGTGACAATCGACAATGTGTAAACCAAAGAGGCAAATCCCTGGTAAAATCTACTCTAGAATCCTAGAGCAGAGACTCCGACGTCTAACTGAGCCACAATTGGATGAGGTCCAGTGCGGATTCCGAAGTACTCAAGACCTAATCTTCAAACTCAGACAGCTGTGAAAAGGAGCTTGAGTATAAGAGTGAGATCCATCTTTGTTTCATAGATATGGAAAAGGCGTTTGACAGGGTCCCCTGGAGCAAACTTTGGGACTGATTCATGCTAAACAGAGCTTCTACAAGTCTTGCAGAAATTATGTGAGGACAGCAAACCATAATTCAGAAGAGTTCAGGACCAACACTGGTGTAAGACAAGGTGACATCCTGTCACCTTATCTTTTCATACTCCTAGTGGACGATGTCATCAAGGCATGTAAGGAGAGAACAAGAAAGTATTCAGTGGGGTACTGGAAGATAAGACAGGTCTGTATTTCAGAGCTGGCATTTGCTGATGATGTTGCCCTGATTGCTAAATCAGAGGCACATCTCCAATCCAACCTGCAAGTCTGGATGGAAGAGCTGGAGAAGAGAGGGATGGTCATACGCAGCTCTAAAACAAAATCCATGGTGATATCACGAAAAGAAAGAAGACATCAGATTAAGCTGGGAGAACAGGTCCTGAAGCAGGTCGACCACTTTAAATACATCGGAGGTATAATAGACCGAAAGCGGGGCATCAAAGAAGAGTTGGCCACTCGAACAGCAGCATCTTTTTTCAGTCCATAAATCAAGGATTTCTCAGCAAGAGAGATGTTGGTAAGAAAACGAATATGGCTGTATACCTCTCAACCTATGTCCCAGTCATGACATATGAATGCGAGTCATGGGCAATTACTACAACCCACAAAAGCCAGATCCAAACCTCAGAAATGAGGTATCTGAGGAACGATGTTGAAGTAACAAGAAGAGACATGATCCGTAACCGGACGATACGTCAAGGCCTAAAATCCCACCCCCTGCAGACCCAAGTAGAATAGTCCCAACTGAGAGGGATTGGCCTTGTCTGCAGACTGGGAGAGGATCGGCTACCACGGCAAGCATGGTAAACAAAGAGCCATGGATCCAGATCCCCAGGACGACCCAGAATCCGCCGTGAGGACAACATTAGACAATCTTTGAGGACCGAGAACTAGAATGGAACCAAGCCAGGAGGAAGACATCCGAAAAGATAGTGTGGTGCTCTCTCTTTTTAAAACCTGTACACCTCATGGTAGAAGGGGAACGACTAAGTAAGTAAGTTAGTAGAACATCTCCATCTTCCTTATAAAGGAACATCTTTACCTTCCATCTCTAGGAACATCTCCATCTTCCTTCTGTAGAAACATCTCCTTCTATATGAACATGTCCAACTTTCTTCTATAGGAATACTTTGATCGTCCTTCTGTAGGAACATTTTCATATTTCTTCCGTAGGAATATCTTGATCTTCCTTCTGTAGGATCAATTCAATCTTCCTTCTATATGAACATATCCATCTTCCTTCAGTAGGAACTTCCCCATCATTCTTATGTAGGAAAATCTCATTCTTCTATTGGAACATCTCCATCTTCCTTCTGTAGGAACATCTCCATCTTCCTTCTGTAGGAACATCTCCATCTATCGTCTGTAGGAACATCTTTATTTCCTTATGTAGGAACATTTTCATCTTCCTTCTGTAGGACCATCGCCAAATTCATTCTATAAGAATATCTCCATCTTCTTTCTATAGGAACATCTTCATCTTCCTTCTGTAGAAATATTTCGATCCTTCTTCTTTAGGAACATCTTCATCTTCCTTCTGCAGGAACATTTCCAACTTTCTGCTGTATGAACTCTCCACCTTCCTTCTGTAGGAACATCTCCATCTTTCTACTGTGAAACATCTTTATCTTCCTTCTGTAGGAACATCTCGATCTTTCTTCTGCGGAACATCTGCATCTTCCGTCTGAAGGAACATCTTTATATTCCTTCTGTAGGAACATCTTTATTTTCTTTCTGTAGGTCCATCTCTATCTTCGTTCTGTAAGATTATCATCATTTTCCCTCTGTAGGAACATCTCCGTCTTACTGTTGAAGGAACATCTCCACCTTCCGTATGTAGGATCATCTCCATCTTCCTTCTGTAGGAGCATCTCCATCTTCCTTCTGGGGAACATCTCCATCTTCCTTCCATAAGAACATCTCTATCTTCCTTCTACAGAAACATCATCATTATCCTGCTGCATGTTACTCATTTTTGCTTTGAAAAATAAATATGTAATTTTTTCTTAAAGGTAAACTCATTGCATTGTGCATGGGTCTTGGATCTTCATATACGCTACAATGCATTGCTTCAGAAATCACCACTGAGGGCAAACATGAACTGCTTGAGCACAATCCTCCTGTTAGAAAGTGACTGTAGGGGTGGTCCTATACATCTTAGAAAGCGTAAAAGTACAGTTATAACTCATTCAGAAATAAGTAGATTACCAGTGCATGGGATATTTAATTAAGACAACTGAAAAGGAAGAAAAAGTAGAAACAAACTTAAATGTGGCAACATTTATACGTCATAAGGAAGTAGGCAAGTGTTACGCTTATGTTAGTACACATCAGTGCATTCTCTAAGAGAAGGCAGTGATGTGAACCGATTAGGTAACACCTAGACGCACCACTAGCAAACCACTCTATTATAAGTATTAGTGACGTCAGTTTTCAGTAAAAACTAGGTATGCACGTCTGCGGTAGACTTGTAACGCCCTCTTGTAGCCTGGGAACTTGAAGGTGTTCGGACGCAAGTGTGAGAGCTCGGTTTGTGTGTGTAGAAGTCTACTGCATAAGTTACAGATTCTGTGAAGAATATATTTCTATGTGTGCTTGTAATGGATGGCTTGTAAAGGAGAGAATGTAGTACCATATTAAATGACTTTTCGACGAGTTCAATATACAGTGTTAATTCGTGGACATTATGACTTTTACTGACGGTAATTCTGCCTACCAGTCGTTGTATTTTATTCCTTGCTGATATGGAAATGCATGCCACCATTATTCATCAAAACTTGGAGCTCATTGTTTGTCCTGTGTAAAATAAATCTATATAAATGACTTCGAAGTGAACGTCCATTATTCGCGTTACATGTTGCAGTGTTCGTATGTTCAAGTCCTGAAAACACCTTTAACATTTATGGTGGAAAGTATGGGGAGAGGTGTTAAATAAAGACACTGCAGGAATTATATACTTATTATAATAAAAAGTGAAGAATATACACTTACGACCAACCATACCTTTACGCGCGACATTCCAGCGCCCGGTTTTAGCCGGGGAGAGTCCGGCTCGTCTTGATGGCAGCTGGAATTGGGTCATGAGAAGCCAGCATAGATTTTTCTCTGATACAGAAGTTTTTAATCAAGAATATCAAAGAAACATTATTTATAACGGCGGTCTCAGCCAAAGTACTGTCGATTGTCGTAGTTTTTGAGGCAGAAAGGCAGAAGTATTTCAAGTAATCATCGGTGGATTGTAACCAGCTACCTCGTTCTATGATAGGAAACTCTATTACGGAGCGATATAACAGGAGGCAATCTGATCATCAGAAATGTCTCCCCGTCGATCAAGTGTTTCGGTTACAAAGCAACCGGCAGTTTAAAATGGCGAAACGTCAAGATATGTCACTGAAGACCACTTGGGATGAAGTTGCTCTGTTTTATGTGCTGTAGTGTAGCACTGATACCGTACTTATCAGAGGCGTTTCTGAGAGGAGGATTTTTTGAAGATAAGTGCTCTAATATTTATGTGGTCTAAGGCTATTTACCATTTGGTAGCAGAGCTCTTCTCCATTTATGTTCATTGTGCTATGTGCATTATTGTGTTGTAAGCGAGTTTCGGTTGGTAGGGACTTGATTTTTTGGAGCATCTCGCTACGACTGAGCCAAGAATCAAGGTTTCTATAGGGTCTGGACGTAATCTTCTTGTGGAGCAGCTCAGCTTAAAAATGCTGTATGTTTAGCGTGCTATACGAGTTCATTACATTCATCATTGTTTAGAAGTGCTGTTATGTTTCTTGTAGTTCGTGGTTGTCGAATGTTTCGTTATATTTTGTTCATTATTGTTTGTATATTGTAGGTCTAACCTTTCTATCATTTATTGGATTTACGTATATTTGTTGTCTGTGTTGTGGTGATGTCATTTATGTATCTGTAAACTATTTTTTTCTCCTTTCTTAGTATTTTTTTGTCTGTTGCTTACATTATTGTCTTTTCAGTCTATACAGCATTGTATGCTCCATTGTTATTCTTTGATGATATAATAGTTTAATTTTTTAGTGAACTTAAGAATCCTAAATATTGGCAATTGTGCTTGGGGTGCTAAGCAGGACTTAAAGTCGGGTATACACCAAGTAATACTAAAGGTCTAAATAAGTTACAATATAAGTTTACAACATGTCGACTTTAGAACATTTTGTCCAGCTTGGAAAGGAGTTTGGTTTAGAAGGGTCAGCCCTTAAAGATTTTGCCACAGAACAAGTGGCTAGGGACAAAGAAGAGAGAGTACAGGCAAGAGAACAAAAAAAGAATAGAAGAAGACAGAACAATGCAAGAGAGAAAAATGATCATTGAAGAGAAAAAGAATGGCAGAAGAAATAGAACAACGAAGAAGACAAGAAAAACAAGAAAGAGAATTAGCAGTTCAGAAAGTACAATATGAACATGCGGAAAAGATGGCTGCAATAGAGCCTGAAAAAACTTAAATTGCAAAATACAATTAAACAAAATGGTAATGAGGTTGAAGGTTCCTCTAGAAAAGAACATATTGCTTCTTTTAAGCTGAATTTACCAAAATTCAACCAGAGCACAGATGATATCTCGGTTTTTTAAACAGATTTCAAACAGTGTGCGAAGAACACAAATTAGAAAAACCATCATGGCGTACTAGATTGATATCATTATTGACAGGAGAGGCTTTATTAGCTGTAAGTACCATGGATGATAGCAGTCGTAAGAACTATGAGGCAATAAAAGCTTTGATTTTGAGAAAATATCAGTTAGATGAGAATGGGTATCGCCTTCGATTTAACACATTAACTCCAGATTGTAATAAGGATTTTTTAGAATACATCTCGTCCATTAAGTTGTGCTTTAACCGATGGATTGAGTTGTCAAAAATCGAACACTCATTTGAACGACTTATGGATCTTATGTTGAGAGATAATGTGTTATCCGCCATAAACCCTGATTTTTTTGCATAGTTGCATGAAAGGAAGCCTGAATCCTTGGAATCTATGGAAGCACTAGGACGGCTATTTATGACAGCACATCCGGGGAAAGTAGTCATTAATTCCAATGTGAAGGAAAGTTTGCCAGTGGCGTCAGCAAAATCTGTCCACTTAAACTCACCTAAGTACAGATCAATTAGTGGTGACACAGATTTTAGATGGAACAGTGAACAAAACACTGGATCATACCGTGGAAGATACAATTTTAACAATAATTCAACTTCAAAGCAAATGAATTTCCGTCCATACCATGAAGAAAACCCATCATATCAACACTACCCTCGCTCAGACAGAAGTTGGTATGGAGCTAGAAACTCATACCAAAACAGAGGCAATAGAGCTTATTATGGCAACAACAATACCTCTAGTAATCACAACAGAGGTTACCGGAACAATAATAGTTATCGTTCACGTAGTGTGGAACGTGCAAGCTCTGGTTCTTTACATGATAACAATACAGGGGTAATGAACCAAAATGATAACAATAATCATGCCAATGCTTGTTTTGTTGATTTATCAAATGTTTCAAAGTGTACAGAGTGCAGCACTCTATTCCAGCCAGATATGGTGTCCAGGCTCGGCTGTGGTCATCCCTTGCCTGCATTAACTTCTGGTCCTTTTCGTGTGTTGGCATCACATGATGGAAGGGGTCATTGACCTTATATAATGGTTATGTTATTAGTCATTCTGTTTCAGTGTTGCGTGACACAGGATGCACTTCTGTGGGTGTGCTTGCTTCTCTATTTGACCCATCATGTTATGCGGGAGAAAACGTAAAGTGTATCACTTTTGGATGCACGGTAGAGTATTACCCCACAGCTATAATACACATCGACACACCTTTTTTCTCAGGGAAAACTAAAGTTTGCATGCTCCCAGCACCAGTGTCAGATCTGATTTTGGTAAACTTACATGAAATTACTGCCATCAATGGTACCTATACCTTGTAGCGGTATGGCAGCTTGTGTACCCTGACAATCCCCAGAGCTATGCCAGTGGGAGTTTTACTCCTGGTAGGTTCAACCATGCTGGACTGGTCTGTGTGGGTAGGGGTCAGACAAAAGCTGGTACCCTGGTCCTCCAGGTTGGGGGTTTTAGCACAGGGCCGACACCCCTGTCTGTGTAAAAAATCACACACGTTACGGAAACAGCAATAAATGGAAATACTTTGATGCGGGACGGACATCCGGAGTCTCAGGCTCGTATGACTGACAGTGGTGAAAGCCGAAAGGAAGCCACTGGCATGAAAACGAATGCCCAGACCGCAAAACACGAAACCAGAATTGGTTTTTGGAATGTCATAACTATGAACGAGGCAGGAAAGCTGAGACATATTACAGCAGAGATGAGGAATTACAAACTACATATCCTGGGAATAAGCGAGAGCAGATGGACAGGGATGGGGAGAATAAAAACAGCTACAGGGGAAACAGTACTTTATTCTGGTAGAGAGGACGGTCAGCACAACGAAGGTGTAGCCATTATCCTTAAGAAAGGAATGGAAAGGTCTCTACTGGAATGGAAACCCATTAACAACAGACTAATAAGAGCAAGACTGAGAGGGAGATTCACCAACACCACAATTATACAATGTTATGCACCAACAAATGACAGCGACGAAGAGATCAAGGACGAGTTCTATCAACAGGTACAGAAGGAAATGGAAACTGCAGCTGAACAGAAAAAATTAGAAGTTGCAGCTGAACAGAAAAAATTAGAAGCTGCTGCAGAACAGAAAAGATTAGATAGAGAGGCAGAAGAGAGAAAAGCAATAAGAGAACATGAGTTTGAATTAGAGAAATTAAAATTGACATGTATGAGTAATGTTAATCAGGCATCTGGTGGTAATGGTAAACCCTTTGTGTACAAGGTCAAGGTACCAGCGTTTAACCCTACCAGTGATGACATAACATTTTGGCTTTCTAGATTTTTTCTGTTCAGCTGCAACTTCTAATTTTTTCTGTTCAGCTGCAACTTCTAATTTTTTCTGTTCTGCATCAAATCTCCTTTCCTCCACTTGCATCTGCAATTTCTTTAGTTCAGCAGCAATATCAGCTTCTTTTTCTAATCTTTTTTCTTCAGCCAGAGCTTTTCTCTCTTCAGCAGCAGCTTCTCTTTCTAATCTTTTCTCTTCAGCCAGAGTTTTTTTCTCTTCAGCAGCAGCTTTTCTCTCCTCTGCAGCTAATGCTTTGTCATATTGAGCAACAGCTCATTGTTCTAAGTCTTTCCCAGTCTTATCAAGGGATTTTCCTTGTGCAATAAAATAATCTAATGTAGACATCTTGTCTTCTTAAATCAGAAACCTGAAAAAGTAAATAAATTACCCTATTTCACTTTAATGGGAGACAAGTCTATACCATAGACTTAGTCTTAGTGAAAAACTTGTATGGTTTATAATAACCAATGATAACTTGAGTACCTGTGGACAACAATAACTGTATCTCAAATACTGTGGGAGACAAGCCTTACAAAGGTCTTGTATACCTCAATGTAATCAAAGATCACTTGGGTACCTGTGGAAATTAATCATAAAGTACTGATCTGTACTATACTATCAGTGTATACCACTATAACTTCTATGTCATATGTCAACTAAAGACATTACAAAGGACAAACAAGAAAAGACAATATGAACACATTTGCAGAGATCAAATTAAATTAAATAGGAGAAATGAAAAAAAATGATCACAGAAACTGTGATGATAACTGCAATAAGATAACAAGACAAATAACGCCACAGTGTATAAACATAAGGGTGTAAAAAACTGAAATGAAAGGAAAGATGAGACCTACAATTATACAAACAAATTAAACAAAAATAAAGAACAGAAAAAATGTTACAAATACAAATATGAAACAGTAGTCACAACTAACCAAATATTTGCAAACTATGTTGCATGCAAATTTCAATTAAGAAATTGCTCCCTATAGAACGCCAGAACAAGACCAATATCACTCGGTATTTCCTGTTCTAGTCACCTCCCATCCAGGCCCGCAAAGACATAACAATCACACATATAAACAGATAATATATAAACATAAATATATATAAATCATCAATGTGTGTATCATATCATGCAATGTGTTGAAGTTGCAATGTATAGTACTGTATGCTCAGTTTTAATCAATTAGACTACCACTTTATTGAGTAATAGATTTGCATTCTAACTATTGCACTGTCCAATTTTTTTGAGCACATTAGAAGATCCACCGATGAAATTTGCACTTTATGTTCAACAATGCTCTTGTATTACAGCAGGATAAACAATCACTGGTTTAGAACACTGACTGTATTGTGCCAAATGTCAACAAGTGCTGACCCAGATATTGCTACTCTTGTCAGAACAGGTCAAGCTGACATTGATTGTATAGCTGTCGTACTGGTGTTGATGTGGTCAAACAAATGTTCTTGTAACTGTAAAATGTGATTCTCAACACAAGACTGCGTAGGCTGGACCCAGGGATCTGGCTCACCACTGTAAAGTTTCTTTCTTTCCCTTCTGTAAAGTGTCAATCTGTAAAGATGTGTACATAGTTGTTGAGATCAGGCATGCTCCAGTCTACCCAGCTGTAAATGGGTAACTCACCCTAGTCCTAAGTTAGGGAAGGCAAAGGCAGCTGTAAACAGTAGTTTCCCTCTAAGCCTCCAGGGGAAGCAGGCCCTAAACTTGGTCACTTCAACCGACGCAGGATGGTGTAGATATGGGTAGAAGTGTAGAGTGTGTTTAACGCGAATGGTGTACTGTTCGTGTTCTGACCAATCTAAACACTCATTCACTTGTGTCTACAAGGCACCAATGCAGACTGCTGGAATCTTTGTTTACACAGTTTATTCAGACGTACACACTGGGACATACGAGTACATCATGGGTATGTTGACACATCAATTTGTAGGCGTACATAGCAGATCTGAAGTCATGACACATTCATAAATAATGGGCAGTACATCAAAAGTTCATTGTCATGATACATTATGGCCGCATCCCCCTATCTGACTAAACGCGTCAGTGAAGGCAGATCGGTAAATAACTAAAGTTGCTTGACGTCCATAGTTTGTAGTATATTATGGAACCACGAAAAGGGGGTTTCTATCAAGATTGAGATCTCCTTGTCACTGTCCGAGTAATAAGATACATGCCCCGTTCTTTGGACAGTGATACTAAAGTATGATGACAGGAATTCAACATGGCCGCCTTCCTGAGTTGTCGCTCACTCGCTCACAGGAGGATATATTTATAAGCCAAAGTTAATTTGCAATACATATGCATAATTTCATAAAGTTCCTCCATACAGATCTACAGTAATCCAGTTACCTCACGTAGACATAATTATAGTATGGAACCCGTCATCTCCGTCGATACAAACTTGACCCTAGCGTTGCGAAGCACAAAATTCCAGCTAGGTCTAACCGACCTGAGATCATCAATAACAGGGACTGGCATTACATGGAGTCCGAATCATACATGGTACCGTACCTTAGGAGAGTCTCTAACACAAACTCTAGTAGAGGAACAATCTCCTATAGAAGGAAAACCACTTCATAAATCATTTTTCCTTAAGAATCTGCCAGCCCTAGAAAAGGCGTACCCGCCATTGTCACGGTACATCGGAACTCATCACAACTCGTCAAGACAACTCCTACTTCCGCTACAGCGGCGTAACAAGAATCTTGTCCTGCCTACCCATCAAAAATATACAATATAGGACTGATTCTACTTGTACTAATAATATGTAATACATATGAATTCAGGCCATAAACATAATAAGCAAATTAATCTATTTTCTGGCCCTAAGAAATAGGTACAGGCATGAGAGCAAAATCCATGCGCCGGATCAATATCCAGAACGATTACTCCTATAATCAAAAGTGTGAATCGAACATGGATTCTCTCGCTTTTACCATAGACAGCATTTTCATACACAAATGAATGAATGTCTATATTTTTCCCATATTAAATAGCCATATCGATTTTTGTAATATGTGCGTCAAAATATGCACGTAACACCTTTGCTATTCTCAACAACATTTGGAAGTCTTCCCAGTACAGCACAAACACCAAATTAAGACTGTATGAGAGCTGCGTACTTTCTGTGCTTCTCTATGGTGCGGAATGTTGGAGAGTAACAGATAAGGAAATGTCGAAACTGTCCTCCTTCCACACAATCTGCCTAAGGAAAATTCTCCGAATCTTTTGGCCAAACACCATCAGCAACCAAGAACTACTTATTCGGAGTAACCAGGAGGACATGCACACCATCATAGCTGGCAGACGCTGGAGTTGGGTTGGCCATGTCCTCAGAAGGGACCCTGATACCATCGCAAGAACAGCTATGCTATGGACCCCCGAGGGAAAGCGAAAGAGAGGCCGACCAAAAACAACTTGGCGGAGAACTGTGGAAGCTGAGATGCAAAGAATGAACCACAGTTGGGGCACTGTACGAAGGATGGCCGCCGACCGAGCAAAGTGGAATCAATTTGTTGCTGCCCTACAAGACGCCACCAGGCGTGATGGCCGCTGACTGCTTTGACGGTTGGCGGTTATGGATCAAAGAAGAAGACATGAAATTAAATATTGTTCTGCACAGGAAATTAAAGAATGGGATGTCAACATATTATGCCTGTTAGTGCAGTAACCACTAGAGCACAGTCACATGCTCAAGCTCAAGAAAATATTATGTTGGGTAATGATAATGCTGATGATGTACAACATACTTCATTTATCAGCAAAGTGTCATTTGGTGAATGCCAAAAATCTGATGACTCACTTAAGAAATTTTTTAGATTGGTCAAACCAAATGATGATGATGGTGTAGACATTGCTTTAGAGAATTTAACTCCATCCGCACAAAAATTATGGTTCCATCTAAGTTTAGAACCTACATACTGAGGCATGCTCATGAATCAAACTGTGCAGGTCACATGGGGGTTGCGAGGACAAAATATAGAGTTTTATCTTCATTTTATTGGCCTGGAGTGGCCAAAGACATACATTTATTTGTTAAATCATGTCTTACATGCCAACAAGTGGCTACAAAAAGATCGTATCACATCGCTCCTATTCAGGCCTCTGATATTTCACTCCGTCCATTTACTAAAATGTCTATGGATATTATTAGTCCATTGTCAGTTCTTTCAGCCAGAGGTCATAAATATATCTTAACCTGCATTGACATGTGCACACGGTGGCCTGGGGCAATACCTTGAAGAATATTGCTACTACTGACGTTGCTGATGCATTGATGTTGATTTTCAGCAGACTGGGTTTCCCAGACAAACTGTTATCTGATAGGGGAACACAGTTTGTTTCAGATGTTATGTCACATGTTACGAGGTTGTTCAACATTGATAGATCTCTCAGTTCAGTATATCGCTCCATGTCGAATGGAAAAGTAGAACGTTTAAATAGATCATTAAAACAACTGCTAGGTAAGGTGACTGGGAAATATCCTCAGGATTGGGATAGGTTATTTCCAGCTGTATTGTTTGCAAACCGGGAAATCCCAAACGAACATGCAGGCTTTGCACCTTTCGAGCTCATCTATGGGGCTAAACCACGTGGACTTATGTCCATCATCAAACAATTACTCATAGTGTCGGAGTTATCTCCTGAGGTTCAATCCTCCTATGAGTATGTGGTTAAACTCAGAGAAAATATTATTAGTGCTTGTCAGATAGCTGTTGATTCATCAGAAATAGCCAAAGCAAAAGCTCGTATATTTCAGAACAAACACAAACGACTGAGATTATTAGCAACTGGTGATGAAGCTTTTGTTTTATTACCCAGAAAAGAGAATCGTTTACTGATATCATGGAGAGGCCCATTTGAAATTGTTGCCAAAATAACAGATGTTGACTACATTGTAGATGTGAATGGTAAAAACAAAACATTGCACATCAATATGTTACAAAAATTTCACACTCGTCCTGACTACCTGCAAAAGGTCTTTGAAGCTGGTGATGAGTCTAGTGATCGTTACGATTCTCTATCAGTCATTCAGGAAGAACAGTCTTCCTTTCATAACCTTTCTTTACCTCTTCCTGTATTTCCTTTTCATGCTACAGAATCGTGGAAAAAATGTCTCAATTTCTCCAGATCTTTCTATGTGTCAACAGAATCAAATTCACTGTCTTTTGGAATCTTATCAAACAGTTCTGACAGACATTCCAGGTCACACTTCGGTCATTTTTCATGACATCCAGCTTAAAGATCATGCTCCTATTCGTGTCAAACCATATCCTATTCCTATGCATTTCCAGGAACAGGTGGAAAAAGAGTTGGATGAGATGTTAAATCTTAACATTATTTCTCCCTCCACCTCATCCTTTTCTTTCCTAATGGTTATTATTCGCAAGAAGGACAAGTCCATCAGATTATGTATAGACTTTAGAAAGCTTAACACTATAACAGTATCGGATGCTGAACCTTTTCCATTACTGGAAGATCTACTTTCTAAAATTTCTAAGGCCACATTCTTTAGTAAGTTTGACTTGTCAAAAGGCTATTGGCAAGTGCATTTAACAGAAAGATCTAAACCCTTAACTGCCTTCTCCACACCTCGAGGTCTTTTTGAGTGGAATTTCATGTGTTTTGGGCTAGTTAATGCGCCCGCCACATTTGTGCGCATGATGCGTAAACTCTTTTCTGATAGATCAGATGTTATAACTTATATTGATGATATCTGTCTATTCCTCAACTCTTGGGACGAACATTTTTCAGGTCTAAAATCCTCGCTAGATACTCGTCGCTCCCACAATCTGACTGCTAAGCCTTATACAATTCATATTGGCTTTAAAGAAATATCATTCTTAGGTCACAGAGTGGGAAGTGGTTGTCTCAAACCAGAAGAGTCAACTGTATCTAAAATTCCTGTCTATTCCTACTACCAAGAAACAAGTTCGTAGTCAGCATGGCTTAATGAACTTCTATAATAGATTCATTCCAAACATTTCTACTTTTACCTCAGTTTTGTTAGGAAAAGGTTCTGCTAACAAAATCGTTTGGTCTTCGGCCTGTGATAGAGCACTTAATCAAATTAAACATTATTTTTCAACTGAGCCCATTTTGAAGCTACCTGATTCTCGTTTGATCTTTTTCCTCAGAACCGACGCTTCCCTGAACGGTATTGGTGCTTCACTTATGCAACACTTCAATGGAGTCCTACCTCCAGTATTGTATGTGTCACGTACATTGACACCCACCGAATCTCGTTATCCCATTGTGGAACGAGAACTGTTGGTCATAATATGGTAAGTTTCCAAATTGCAAAGTTACCTTCTAGGTGCTCGTTTCGTGATTGAAACAGACCAGAAGGCATTATCGTACCTTCAGCACGCCAACCTCAAGAATCAAAGAGCAGCCAGATACTCGCTAAATCTCCAGGTTTACGACTATGAGATTAGGCCGATAAAAGGTCATATTAATGTTGTTGCAGACACGCTTTCAAGATTACCACATTCAGATGATGATGCCAACCAGTCCTCTAACATTTCAGTGTGAGGAAAGAACTGTTTTTTCAGAATTGAAGAGAGAGCCTAACTGAACAGTGTAACTTCGGCTATTTTTCACGCATCTATGCATAGATCCATGAACAAAAACTTTGAGCATTGAACACACGTTATCTGAGATGCTGGGCTAAAATGAAAGACATCATTTGATATTTCACCTTTTGATCAAATGAAATCCTTCGCTTCTTGATGGCACGATGGACATTTTCTTTCCTGAATTAATTGGATGACAACACGACACTTACTGTTGATTTTTAATCAAAAATTTAGAATACTGCACTTGACATTTGAGTAAAGAGTCGCAATGAGAATCTTTGCACTCAAGATATACAGGTTGGATCGAGCCTTACTAATGGACAGTGCTATTTACTTACCTCATTGCAACAAACTTGCTCAAGGTTCGAGTATAAACATTGCCAATGTTATTATTTACCTATTATGGCAAGAACACTTGAAGTTTAATGAAGATAAATCATTTAACTTAGTGAGATAACTTACAGACACTCACATTATTTATGATGCCTTCACTTCATTTATTCATTTACCATGATGTGTAATGTTGTTCTCATGATCACTTAATTCGATTTTTTTTTCACTTACACATTCATGTCATCTATTACTTTTCATGATCGTATGGTTCATACACCACCTCCGTTATCATCAGGATCATAGGTTCATTAGATACTATTAATGTTCTCTTGACAATTTTTTTTACAACTCCTAATGATTGTTTTCATGTTTAAATGAGACATGACTCAGACTGCACGCATTTTGACATCGGGTTAGGTTGGTGGTCCCTAGTTTCACAAAAAAAGACTTTGTTTTATTTTGTCTGGAGGGGTGGGGTATATATTGTTACGCTTATGTTCGTACACATCAGTGCATTCTCTAAGGAAAGGCATTGATGTGAACCGATGGGGTAACACCTAGACGCACCACTAGTAATCTACTCTATTATAAGTATTAGTGACGTCAGTTTTCAGTAAA
This sequence comes from Oreohelix idahoensis, assembly GCA_024509875.1. Classification (NCBI taxonomy): domain Eukaryota; kingdom Metazoa; phylum Mollusca; class Gastropoda; order Stylommatophora; family Oreohelicidae; genus Oreohelix; species Oreohelix idahoensis. The sequence continues at coordinate 406,331 of JAMPIV010016654.1, read as the reverse complement.
AATTAGGTATGCACGTCTGCGGTAGACTTGTAACGCCCTCTTGTGGCCTGGGAACTTGAAGGTCTTCGGACGCAAGTGTGAGAGCTCGGTTTGTGTGTAGAAGTCCACTGCATAGGTTGCAGATTCTATGAAGAATATATTTCTATGTGTGCTTGTGATGGATGGCTTGTAAAGGAGAGAATTTAGTACCATATTAAATGACTTTTCGACGAGTTCGATGTGCAGTGTTAATTCGTGGACATTATGACTTTTACTGACGGTAATTCTGCCTACCAGTCGTTGTATTTTATTCCTTGCTGATATGGAAATGCATGCCACCATTATTCATCAAATCTTGGAGCTCATCGTTTGTCCTGTGTAAAATAAATCTATATAAATGACTTCGAAATGAACGTCCATTATTCGCATAACATGTTGCAGTGTTCGTATGTTCAAGTCCTGAAAACACCTTTAACAGCAAGGTAGAAAACATCCCCAAAAATATGGAGATGTTTTTTTTTAACCCGATTTGTAACAAAATTCATGTTGCTAAATTTTTAATCTTTTGCCTTTGTCGCATAGAGTTAAGATTTATTAACACTTTTGGATTAGATTTGCACTTGTGTTTGTTAGTGTCTTGTCTTTAAAAATACTTTGGCTTGATTTGTTCTGTTGACTGTGTGTGTAAAGTCAAAAGGTGTTTAAACCAATTGACTTCATTTCCTATTGGCTGTGCAGGATTATATCACCAAATTAAAGATTCCAATATTATATTATATTATACATACAAATAATTACCGATGTATGTTACGTCGGTCGGTCTCACTCAAAACAGTAACTCGCGCCAGAAAAAAAAAGTGCGCAACGCACGGTGTGCAACTTGTGCGGCGAGGGTATTATATAAAACAAATACTTTGGTTTTATTTTTTTTTATTCTTTCACGAAATTAGTAGCGCTCGACAAAGAAAAAGTGCGTAAAAATTGGTGTGCATGAGCCAGTTACATACCAAAGTGAATTGTATTTGAACGGTTTGACACATAATGATCAAGATGATAAGATGGCTGCCCAATCTGCAGCTACTAACAGGAAAAGACTGTGCCGTCAATCGCAGCGAGCAGGCGAGACTATAGAAACCAAAAACACTCTAAGAATGTATTTCTATCTGCTCATCCGGGAATTAAAAATATTAATTAAAAACCCGTCAAGTCTGATGGGTTATTGCTAGTAAGAGACATAATTGTTCATTAATAACGCTCCCGCTATTGTTTCTTGTATTGCTGATACAAATATTCAAAATCCTTGTGTGGTATTTCCTGGTCTCTGGAGATACGAAGACAGACAGAATTGCTACTTCCTCATCTGCTGTCACGCGTTGGTATTCAAAGTATGTTTACACTGCTTAAACATATCAGATTATACGCTGACTTTACTATGATTGTTGGCTGAAAAATGGTAGCTGTCCTCCCAAAACATTTTCAACGAACAACTGACAGAACTCACACGAACGGCATCGCTACCACAGTTGAGATAAAGGTTAACAAGGTAAAGAATCCCGTTACACGCCTTGTGAGGCATATTGGGAATACGGTGCTAGGCCCGCATTTGCTTGATCATCGGAGCACTAGGCGTTATGTTGTCAGCATCACGCAGGCCGCCTTAACCTTCCCAGAGTTGTTCTGGCACCCAATTCGTGAGGCTGGGTCGACACTGGAGCCGTTTGCGGTCTAAAACGTCCCACTTCAACTGAGAATCGAACCATGGACCACCGAGCTAGGAAGCCAGTAGGAAGGCACTGGACATACGTTCAGCATCTTGGGATGACCAAGCTTCCAGTCGCGCCAAGTGGAGCTGCTCTCTACTGCAATATCCCTAATGGGGTGACAATGGGCTCATACAACAAGCAGAAGTGAAAACAACACATAGACAGAAACACTAAAAAACAATCAGCTGATGGTTATCCACTTAAGGGTCCATCATCACCATGGTTAATTGTGACTGGAGCAGGCAACCACTAAATCTACCTTCCCATGCACTTACCTAAATAGCGACTACAGTAAAGTTGTGCATCGGACTGACAACCTTATATAAAACAAGTGGCTACAGATCTCACCACTGCAAAGTTAAATAAAGTGGCCAGAATGGACCAGCTTCAGTGGTGTTTCAATGCCAGTTAAGAAGTTTGTATTGAGACTGTTTTCTCTATAACGAAATGGAAGGAGATTTGAATAACATTACATGAGTTTCGTTGGTCACCGCTCAGCCACCACCTCCTTAGAGTCAACCCTGTACAAACACATTTTCTGTTATAATTAGGGATTACAATGTAATATTATGTGTGTTATTTACTTTGTAAAACTGTTTACGCTTGCTACTACTTTTGTGTGTTTTTTTTTAACTTGGAATGTGTGTTGTGTTTTCTTTGAATATTAACAATATATTAGATTTACTGTTTTTAATAGTTTCCAAGTGGTCATGTTTTTGTAAATATTTTTCTATTGATTTTATTTATTTCCCGACTATATTTGTTTTACACAAATCATTTATTTTTTAATGGGTGTGTAAACAGTTTCTTTTAAGTAATGTGGTTCACTATGCTAGAACTGTTTATGATGCTCTGAATATTGTTGCAGTGTCTACTCTTCAGTTAATCGACACTTATTTGTTCACATGATCGTACTTTCTAATTATAAGAACATGTATTAAAAGCTGATTTGGACGATCATAGAGTTGAGTCGTGCAGTACAATGACAGCCTTTGTATGACCTAGTGAACCAAGAAATTGAATTCAACAACTGAATATGATCGATGCAAGACATTGGAAAACATTCAGAAAATGAAACGTGAATGATGACAGATCTTAATTGTTTTCTCACACTTTGCATATTCGGGATTTGTTGTAAATGTATTTATCTGATTTTTCTTGAATATTTTACAACACTAGCTAATTCTGGTGCAAATTGGCCATGTGTATATAATTGTCCTATGTAATTCTGAATATTTTTCTTCTTAAAACACTTGAACTTGTTCAAAGACAGCATTGGTGAAACTGAGGTTGTTAGTATCTCTAGAGAGTTTGTCCAGAAATGGTACTGGGGACGCTAAAATGCCGTTTCCCTGTTTCTCATGTGTTGGTCACTCTTTAAGCAGATATGGCTTAAACCTCAACCTGATACAAGCAGAACTCATTAAGATGGTTAGGGTTTTATCAGGACCATATTATCTTAGCAAATGAGAAGCAAAGCATTCAAGCCACAAGAAGAAATTAGCCAAGACTTCTTGTTCAGTGTCTCACCTCAAATCCTTTCATAGTCTTCTTCATACCCTTCACGTCTCTTCTCTGTGTTCAGTGGTCTTTCTATACGTCTCTTACCCTACGGATTCCATAATATGGAGAGCCTGGTAACGATATCAGTACGTTTCCTCAATGTGTCCTATCCATCTGTGATAAACGAGCGCAAACCTTATCGCCCTATCTTTTTCTACATCTTTCTTATTTTATAATCTCCCATATTGTGCTCTTTCATCTCACATTTGCTATTTCATCTGTAAACTGTAATCTTGATTATTCACATCTGGTATATAAAGAACCACATCGTGCTTTCATCGGCAGTAACAAAATTCTAGTGATTCAGTTTCCCACCTTGTTAAACTCATCTGTAATCTATATTACTCGCGACTGGTATCTAGATGACTACATTTTTTTTTCATCGGTGGTAAAGAAATTCTTATGATTCCGTTCCCCGCCTGGTTAGACACATCTGGTTACATGAGGTGAGCGCGGCTGGCACAAAAGATTAGTGTAAGACGTTGTTCAAACACAACAACCTTTGTATCCAGATGGAATACAATAAGCTCGGCACGACAAAGGGACTTATTAGCATGCAAGCGACAATGGTCCGAGGGAACAAAGGCCGCAGCCAGAAGCATAGAAGAAAGCTGACATGGAGGGCTTTGTGACAGTTGGAAGGCGGGTGATTTTCTGTGCATCTGTTTGTTATACAGTACAGCATTGAAAGTTGGTAGCGAGTGGCCCACCCAATTTTAGACTGACATGGGACAAGAGAGATTCTAGGTACGAGAGACCAGATGAACTCTTAGCTATTGGTTGTTTATGCCGAGTTTCACGTCACAGGCAAGATTTGGGAACATATGTGCGTCTTAGGAATATATGTACCGCGCTGTTCGTAACAGAGATGAGTCTAGTTTTTTTCAATATTATGGTGTATGAAAAATCCCAAAAGCATCGCCTGCATTTAATTCAGTTTGGATAAAATATTTCATATTTGTGGTGTATTGTGTTCTTAAAGGATTTTGCGATAGGAAAAAGAAGGTTAGTAGATCTTATACAGATTACTAATACTTTTTTCTTATTCTTTATTCATTTTAACCTCAAAGCTAAATGTGCGAAAGTTCGTTTTTCGTTTAATTCTTCTAGTACATGACTAAAAAAAATCAGAGAATTTTCCTCTAAGATGATAGGCTGATAGGAAGTAATCAATAGTTCATACTTCACCTTCATCTAGCTTGTTAAATCATCATCACTATCTTCCATGCACACACACTCGCATTCACAATATATTAAACATAATTAGAATTGAACTGAAAGAGATCAACAGTGAAGCATACTGTAGATGAAAGTAAACCAGTGATAATAAGTGTGAAAACTTACGAAGGCTTTTGTGTGTCTTCAGTCCGTCAGAAGTCTGAGTCTACACACTAAGTGTCTTCCGTCTAACCAGAAAAAATGTTTTAAAAACGGAGCTTGGATAGCAGAATTCGCCATAGGACATCCTTCATTCTTCCATTAAAAAGGAACATGTCTCGCTCACGATTAACACATGGCCAGAGAATATAACTTTGTTAAGAGTATCTATCTATAACCCTCCACTCCCAAAGGAGCATAGGCCTTCAACAAACACATGCCAAGTCCTCCTGTCACGTGCCATCTTCTCAAGTTCTTTCCACGTTCTTATTATCATTTTCATCTCTGTTTCCAGCTCTCTTCTCCATGTACTTCTTGGTCTACCTCTGCCTCTCTTGCCCTGGGGGTTCCAGAACATGGACTGCCTTGTAATGCTATCAACTGGTTTCCTCAGTGTATGTCCTATCCATCGCCATCGTCTTCTTCTCATCTCTTGTTCCACTGGAACTTGTCTAGTTCTGGTCATCAGTTCCACGTTGGTAATCTTGTCATACCATTTTAATCCCACTATTTGACGCAAGCACCCATTTATAAAATTCTGAAGCTTTTTGGTTCTTGTCTTTGTTGTTCTCCATGTCTCAGAGCCATACAATAGGACTGACTTCACATTTGAGTTGAAGATTCTTATTTTCGTGTTGGATCCGATTTCTCTTGATCTCCATATATTTCCCAATGCAATGAAAGCTCCTCTCGCTTTTTGTATTCTTATTTTGATATCACTGTGTGTCCCTCCAACTTTGTCTATATTGCTGCCAAGATATGTGTACGATTCTACATCTTGTATTGGTGCTTCTTCAAGTTCAACCCTGTTTTCATTAACTGCATTTATTCTCATTATTTTTGTCTTTACTCTGTGTTTTCAGAAACAATTGCTATGACCTGTCATCGAGTGTTTTCAATGTGTCCTGCATCTGATTACCGTGTGTTACCGGGGCCCAAAAGGGGAGCAAAGAATAGTAACACTGTTCCCTGCCAAGCAATGTCGTAGAAAGCGACTAAGGAGGGTTGGGCATGGGGCTGGTTACCCCATCCTGTAAAACGTTTAAAACCACAAATAACTTCAAAAAATATGGACACGTCAATTAAGGAAAATAAAACACAGCCATCCAAGACAGGGGAAGGTCATCTCGCAGGGAGGCGTATGATGCAACACAGAGAAAGCCTAAAGGAGTCTGTGTTACTGACTAACCTTCTTTCTTCTAGGAGAACTTCCAGATTTGGCACCTGGAATGGTCGGACATTAAACGAACAAGGGAAAGTGGCACAAGTAGCAGGAGAAATGAGGGACTATAAAATCGAGGTTCTCAGACTGTGTGAAACAAAGTGGAAGGGGGTAGACAAGAAGAAACTCATCACAGGTGAATTGGTGCTGTCCTCAGGACATGAAGACGTAAGTTCACACCTAAAGAAGCACAGAAAGCATTCATTGAATGCGAAGCCGTTGGACCCAGAATAATAACAGCTACTTTCAAAACAGCTAAAAAGTAAATAAATGTAAATTTGATCCAATGTAATGCCCAACTAATGACAAAGAAGAGTCTGGGAAAGAAGCATTTTATACTAGACTACATGAAATTATGGAAAAAGTAAAAAAAGGAGACATCACAATTTTGATGGATGACATGAATGCAAAGATAGGTATAGTCAACACCGGCTTTGAAGAAGTCATGGGAAAACATGGGCTAGGAATAATGAATGAAAATGGGGAACTATTCTCAAACTTCTGTGCTTCAAATCGACTGGCTATAGAAGGAAGCATGTTTCCACATAAGAGAATACATAAGGCAACATAGATATCACCAGACCATAGAACAGAAAATCAGATTGATCATATATGCATAAACAAGACGTTTAGATAATCATTGCAGGATGTAAAGGTATATAGAGGAGCAGATGTGGCATAAGATCACTACTTCTGATAGCCAAAGTAAAAATGAAACTCAAGAGATATGCAGCAATGCAAAATTATAGACAACAATTCAATGTAGGACATCTAAGAAATCAAGACACTAGAGACAAATTTGCGGTCACAATATCCAACAAATTCCATGTTAAGAGTATCAAGGGGTCTTAAAATCTAGGAGATCTCCATCACTTCATTGTATTCTATTTGATGGACATTGTCGTATATTTTTGATAGGGTAATTAAGATCACTTTTGGTCCCTCCTGAAAAGGACTGAATAGGACTAGAACAGGTGATGGCTCAGTGGAAGATAAGGTAAAGAAATAAAATTTCACAAATGAAATGGTGAAAGGTAAAATCTGTCCCTGGATTTGATAGATAATCAAACCCGCCTATCGATTACGACTGAGAGTTTAGATCAGACAGTTTCCTATAAATATATATATTGATATATTTAACCACTCACATACACACACACACAGAGATAAGTAAAGACGATTAGACGCACATACGTGAAAACTATATCTATGAAATAGGGATCGTTTTGAACAAGCTGACCGCCACACGTTAATAAATTTTATGTAAATGTTTATTTATCATAACAAAACTTTACATCGACAATATTGAATATCAAATAAAATACAATAAACATAGGTTAAGAATCAATTAAAGAGATAGACTCATAGGTGAAATCCTTTCTCCCCTCTGTTGCCAAGATCCCGTTATAAGAGAAGTTATAGCCCCAAAGAGTCACAGATTCATACGCTAGGGTCCAAGGCCTTCCCCTCTCTCAATAAAGAACAAAGTTTATATATATTAATTTATCCTAAGAGGAAAACAGCATTAGCAAAAACTTGCATACAAGAGAAAATACAAAGTTATTACATGGGTTAAATCATAAACGAATTATTCATCCCTGTTATTCTCTCGCTCTGACCGCTGTAGTAACAGACAACATGCGCACTTTTACCTAATCGTTGCTTTTCATAACATCTGGAACAAATTGTTCAGTCACTCACAGACCATCCAAGTATGAGTTTACTGACGAGTCAAACCCCAGTTTCTCCAAAGACTAATTAATCAAAATGTTGGGAAACGTTTCTCTCACTGTTGTACTAGGAGGCTGATGAAGGTCACTTCAATTTTTCTCCAGTTAGGAAAGTACTTATGATATCTAATGTTCACAGGGTACAATAGCTTGGAACTTCACTCGTTAAGTTGAATGTCAGTTACATAAATCGGTTTAGGATAAATTTCTTTTACAACCCAAGGGTCGTTCCATGAGAAGCGTCAAATGTTAATTCAGTCGCCACCACAGGCGAAGTATATATGAACTTGAGAAAGAAATCTAGATATTCTGTAAGTCCAGTAACCATTTATTCTTAATATTTACTTCTGGGCCAGTACTCTGTCATTCTTCTGGGTGTAAAAGACACGAGGCCAGACCGGTCACTTGTAAAACCCGGTAATTATATTCAGAATGATCTTTAAGTAAAGTTCTTCTCAGTTACATAGGTACTGAAAGCCGCTGGTAAGATTTAAAGTTTATGACCCAAAATACTGTATAGGGAAGAAAGAAACACATTAATACTCAACCCTAATAGTATATCTAATCCTACGCGTAAATAATATTCACTTCGGTTATTCAACTTAAATTAGAAACCATAAGCTTAGAGCTACTCTCATCGCTAAAACTTCCGTGAAATAAATTCTAGTCATTTTACAAAACCCATCATCATGAATTAGAAATACATAAACATATATTTCGTCAATACTCATGAGTCATCAGTACATTTACTTAGTTAGTTAAGCTATTCTCTTTCTGGTTACTAGCAGTTTAATCAAATTTATTAATAGCCGAATGAGTTTAGCTAGAAATATAATTTATTTGCTCTCCACTGTAACGCAGTAACATTAGAGAATATAACTGAATTATCATTTAATCTCTCTACACAGAAATTAACTAGTGAAATAAAATAAGCGATCACCATTTTAATCACTCAATCACTACTAGATATATATATATATATATATATATATATTTACCTCACACAGAAACTACTTAAGACTATTCTCTCCAACGCAAACTGAGATTTTACTTAATAAAGTAATCTAGAAACGTACCTAGATATGTCTAGAGAGACTGCGGAGTTCTGGAATGAATTGAGTCTAACCTGCTCTGGTATAAATGTATCTCTGATGAAAGGAAAATGATTACGTCTACAACCCGATACAGCCTCGAATACCAGATGTAGCACGTACGTTTAGTTATACGTTCAAATTATGTGAAACAAGCGAAATCAAAGATCTCGAATGACGAAATAGCCCAGTCTTTTTTTGAGATCAGATAGAATAGAATCTATATATATTTTCGCCTCCTCTCGCCATCTGCAGAGTTGGTCGTAAAAGAATTAATAGCGAGAGTCTTTGATATGGCGGTTCGCATGTTGTAAATTAACTTACAACGAACGAATTCAGGCAGAGGTGATAGACGAATTTTCTCCGCTTTCCATCACCGACTGATCTCATTACGGCGATTCTTATGATCGCTGCCGAGATAATTACAGGTGAGCGAGACCCGGTCTGCTCGCTGGCTTGCATCAAAGAGAAAGAAATTAAATGCTACCCGCCATAACTGCTTGCAAAATTATAAGAAAGACAGAGGTTTGAAAATTGGAGGGATAAATTCCACCAGGCGTAGTCGACCCGAGAAAGTAGAGGAGACATTTAAGATAAAGAAAAAGATGTATAAAATCATATAAAGATAAAATATGAAATCACTTACCATAATTCACCACAGACATGACGAAAAACGCCCCAGTGTAAAATTTCATTGTACAGGCGAGAACGTGGATGCCTTCTGAGTAACCAGTAATTGACACCCGGGGAAGAAATCCCACGCGGTATGTTGGTCAAGATTGCATCACTAATAGCTCAGAGGCCGGGGAGAGGAATTTACGTGTAATTACGTCGGAACACCCACTACCCACCCCTCACAATTCAGTGATGTGAGCAACGGTCAAAAACCAATGAACGATCTAGAACATGTGAGAAGAGATCCATAAAAATTAGTGGCTTAGACCTGAACGCCACTTACAAGCACAACATGTGGGCCGAGTGCGTCTAAATCGCGAGGAAGTTCAGATAACTAGTTCTTTGGTGTTAACCAAGTGGTATATATGATTTCACTCTGTTCAGACTTTTAGGTTTCTGTGCGGACAATATTCGCAGTTGCAGAATTCAGTGTTCCGGCGCAACCGGTAACAGACAGTCAGTCTTTTGACCGATCAGAAGAACCTAAAGCCAGAGATCTCGTCAACTCCTAAGCAAAAGAGGCACAGATCAACGCTCGCACGTGTAACGTCATATCGCTGCTGGATGTCAGCACCTAACAACCTGCGCCAGGGCTGACAACACAGGATTACAGTTAAGTCCGTAAAGTATAAGGATTATTTTTCCTCCAGATATCTCAGAAATCTCACTCAGAATTTCAAACAGAACTTTTACCCAATTAATCACGGAACTACATTTCCAGATTATCACCAAGGAACTTTACAATCCATAATGTTATGCACCTCTCATGATAGTCACACCAGTGCTAATGATGATTAATAGGATATAATAGGGCTATTTAGTCTTACAGTGTTTATGACCATATTAATTTTGCTTACATTTTTATTTTTAATTTGTGTCGTAGATGTGGTTTAGGGATTAAATACAAGGTATACATATGTACGTAAGTTATATCATCTATCAAGTGGTCGAGTAAGTTTCTTACATGTACTGTCTCTTAAATCCATATATATGTCATTTCCTCAGTATGAGAGGATGGGGGCTTAACAATAATTATAATATTCAGTAAGAATAATTAGGGAGATTTGTCGCAAGGAAACATAATCCATTCTCAAGTGCCTTTCTAAAACAGTATCTATTTGTGAGAATATTCGCTTCCTTATTCACCCCTCACTTGTACAGGAATCTAACCTTTAAAGAGCCACTTAACAGATCCCCTCTCTCTCTCTCTCTCTCTCTCTCTCTCTCTCTCTCTCTCTCTCTAAATATATATATACAAGGAAAGCAGCAAGTCATGCTTGGGATTCCAGGAAAGAAAGAGCCAAGACAGGATAACACCAGAAACGCTAAACACCATGGAGAAGAGAAAGGAAATGAAAAGAAAGAAAACAGAAGCTAAGTCTCCCAGGTTAAAGGCAATATATAGTGAACAGTACAGTCAGCTGTACAAGGAAGTCAAACGTCAAACCCGTGCTAACAAAAGGACATTTCTGGATGACCTTGCAAGACAGGCAGAGAAGGCAGCACTGAGAAATGAACAAAGCACAGTTTATAAAATAACTAAAACTATCAGTGGAAAACGAGGTGCAAACAACATAACGTTAGTAAGAGTCAAGCAAGGAAATCTCATTACCACAGCACAGGGACAGGAAACAAGATGGGCAGAGCACTTCAGAGAAACAGAGACTCAGCTGAATGTTCCTGGGGCTGAAAGTGACTTAGACGTAAATAAAGACGTCCCACGAAAAGAAGAAATCATCACAGCTATCAAAGGGTTAAAAAATGAAAAAGCGCCTGGTCATGACAATCTAAATGCTGAGTTATTTAAGGCAGACCCTGACCTAACAGCAGAACTATTAGAACCACTATTTATACAAGTCTGGGAAGCTGAGACAACACCAACAGAGTGGAGTAAAGGAATAATTGTCAAATTGCCCAAGAAGGGTGACCTTGCAGACTGCAACAACTGGAGAGGAATTACTCTCTCAGTTCCCAGCAAAATACTAGGCAGGATAATCATCCACAGAATTTCAAAAGCAGTTGACAATAAACTGAGGAAAGTACAAGCGGGCTTTAGAAAGAACAGAATATGTACAGATCATATATTCACCCTCAGTAACATTACAGAGCAGTGCTCAGAATTTCAGAAACAGTTGTACATTAACTTTGTTGATTTTGAAAAGGCTTTCGATAGCATACACAGACACATCCTATGGAAAATACTGAGGGCTTATGGAATTCCCAACCGCAATGTTTCCATCATAAAAAGCCTATATTTTAACTTTACGTGCAGTTTCGGATTGAGTAATTTAACTATCGAAGTAAAAACAGGAGTACGACAGGGATGCCCCTTATCAACAACATTATTTTTGACAACCATAGATTGGGTGATGTGCCAGACAACAGAGGGCAGTCCAAGAGGAATTAGATGGACAACTTTTTCTACACTGGAAGACCTGGAATATGCAGATGACATTGCATTACTCGCGCATTCACATCAACACATTTAAGACAAAACCGATAGACTGAATAAGTATGGCCAGCAGGTTGGCCTGAACATCAATCTGAAGAAGACAGATGTCATGACACTAAATGTGGGCAATCCTGAACCAATAACAGTAAGGAACCAGAAGTTAGAACAGACAGACACATTTACTTACCTAGGATGCATAGTTACATCTGACGGCAGAACAAGCAAGGACATTAACAACAGAATGAATAAAGCGAAAACAGCCTTTGCTATTCTCAACAACATTTGGAAGTCTTCCCAGTACAGCACAAACACCAAATTAAGACTGTATGAGAGCTGTGTACTTTCCTTGCTTCTCTATGGTGCGGAATATTGATGGAAAATTGTTTAACCTTAGGAGGCTTCAAGCAAAAACCAAGGTCAAATCACACACCATCAGAGATCTTCTGTTTGCTGATGATTGTGCCCTCAATGCTGGCTCAGAGGCTGATCTGCAGCATAGTGTGGATAGATTCTCCGAAGCCTGCGCCAACTTTGGGCTTACCATCAACACGAAGAAAACAGAAATCATGTACCAACCAGCTCCTGGCACAGTTTATACTGAGCCAGTCATCAAGGTTAATGGTGAGAAACTGAATGTTGTGAACAGATTCACATACCTTGGTAGCACACTATCCCAGAACATTGTCATTGATGATGAGGTGAACACCAGGATCTCCAAAGCCAGCAGCACATTTGGCAGACTATACACCAACGTTTGGCATCGAAGTGGCATTAGTCTACAGACAAAGCTGAAGGTGTACAGAGCTGTGGTGCTTCCAGTGCTGCTATATGCATGTGAAACATGGACTGTATACAGGCGCCACGTAAAGAAGCTAAACCACTTCCATACAGTCTGTCTCAGGAAGATAATGAACATCAAATGGCAAGACAAGATCCCGGATACCGCCGTTCTTGACAGAGCTGGTATCCCTAGTATTGATACTATTCTGATGCAGTCACAAATTCGCTGGGCAGGTCATGTAGTCCGCATGCCAGACCATCGACTGCCAAAGATACTCTTTTATGGTGAGATGCAGAAGGGTAAACGCTCCCATGGTGGCCAAAAGAAGCGCTTCAAAGACACGTTAAAGACGTCATTGAAAACCTTTGACATAAACCCAGACACATGGGAAGCTGCTGAGAGGCCCCCGAGGGAAAGCGAAAGAGAAAAAAACGATTTGGCGGAGAACTGTGGAAGCCGAGATGCAAAGAATGAACCAGAGTTGGGGCACTGTACGAAGGATGGCCGCCGACCGAGCAAAGTGGAATCAATTTGTTGCTGCCCTACAAGACGCCACCAGGCATGATGGCCGCTGACTGATATGACGGTTGGCGGTTATTGATCAAAGAAGAAGATATATATATATATATATATATATATATATATATATATATATATATATATATATATATATATATATATATATATATATATATCTTGCATTTCTTAATTTACTTCTATCTTATCCAACTGTGCTTTGACAATTAATGTCCAGTTCGCGATAACGGCGCGACGAAAGCTTACTACATGAGTCAATCTAAAGCTCACAGTTGATTGCTTATTCAAATATCAAGTTCAGCTCCATCAAAAGCTTCTCCAAGAGGCAATCTAAAGCTCACAGTTGATTACTTATCCAAATAGCAAGTTCAGCTCCATCGGAAGCTTACCATCTGAAGTCAAGTTAAAGAGATCAAAAGTTGAATCTCATATTTATACCAAGTGCAACACACTGTTAAGCGCGTTCTATGAAGCAGACTCCAAAGAATATTTTATGAATCACGATTACATACGCAAGATAATGAGTCTACATATCAAGAACATTTCGTGAAGATATCCAGTCTGGCCAGTACCCTCCGGAGATTAGACAACAGACATTTTCATACGACAACTGTTAACTGTTGGTCAACGCTACAGAGATATAATCAACCAGTCAAGGATTATATATCGTCAACGTTCTCAGTACGACAAAAGTTTTCATCAGAACGTCCTAGACTTTGAGATACCGCACTCGACATAACTTATAACAACTTGGGACATTCTATTCATACATGTGAATCATCCTATCCGGGTAAAGCATTTAGAGACACATGGACTGTGTAGATTACTCACCATTTTGGTAACACGTATCACATCACATCATCATCATTTCGCTTCACATAAGCTCATTCTTAATTAACTACTATTTAATAAACTACAATATTAATATCGCTTCTGTGTGTTTTGTGTGAAACGTCTTTTACCATCATCACGTTCTAATCACTACTAACCCTATATGTGTTGATATTTAATTAATAAACCCAATAATCGTTTGATCATTATCTAGTTTGTTAATGTATCACTTGCACTGTCGGTGATAAATATTTACTTGTCGGTAAATTTCTACGCTCAGGTGAGGTTGGGGGCTATATTCTGTTACGGGATCTAAGGGCAGAAGCTAATGTCGTGGGGAAACAGAACTCTTTCCATAATTCACTAGAAAACACTGTCCAGTGGAAGGCATTCGCATTCTCGTCTTCTTGTCCGTATCTCGGATAGGTCTCTATCCTTTCTTAACGAGCCAATTTCTAGAGACCTTCTACCTAATACCCCATAAGCTATTCCTGGCAAAAACCACTCTTGTAGTTGCCGCAATACTCACCACACGACACCATCTGTTGCGACGTCTTCTCATCTCCTGCTACACTAGCACAAATCGTTTTCTTATCGTCAGGTACATATTAATGGTCTTGTCATACCACATCAATTCTGTAATTCTTCGCAAGTACCCACTTATGACAAATGAAAAATGATGGGGATGGTAGGGTCGGAGTGGTTAAGAGGTGTGGCGTCCGCCTAAAGTGCTAGAGGTACCGGGTTCGATTCCCAGGTGAGGGAACATAAGTTATGGAATTTGTTTTGTTTTTCAAAATCAGTTGTCCCAATGATGTCATACTCCTCCTGGTCTCCTGGGAAGTGAAATCGGATGCCTAACCGTCTCGGATAAGGGCGAAAAAACAGGAGGCCCCGAGTGCAAGCTGCGCAAGTTAAAAATCCCACCCGGCAGTTGGAAATCGTAAAGAGTAGGCCTATCATGCCGCTGCACTGGCAAAATTTAAAAATTAGAAACCTACCCACCACAAAATTATTCATAGATTGTGTGATTCCTATATACACACATTGGGATTCTCGCCGGTGCTATGGAATTCGTGCGCTGTGCTGAAATCCTCCTTGTGTGATCTAAGGGATGAGATCGGAGCACTGATGGAGTTGTCCGTGTGCAATGAAGATAGTCCTTCAAACCAAACCAAACCAAACATATTGGTATATCATATATACGTACCTTCAAGGGCATCGTGATGCACAAACACCTCTCAAGTGTAATTAGCGCCGTGATCCAACCAGAGATACGAGTAAACACAGTATGAGGTATTCCACTTATTATATACTGAGTTTCTATCGGATCAAAAGGTAAATCTGCAGAGCTGACCACTGGTATTAAACAGATGTTTGACCAAAGTAACGTTACCAGGGAGCAAAGATCAGATATAGCCAATCCTAGGTTGTGAAGACAATAAAATATGCATCATAATTCCAAGTGTTTACGTAATATTGGTGAGGAATAATTAGAAAAGATTAGTAAAGATACTAGGGCAGTGTTTCTCAAACGGCGTGCTGCAGCACACTAGTATGCCGCCGGGTCTATCAAGGTGTGCCGCAAAAATGTTGTAACTTCAAAATAGTAAGTATATTTTTAGTGATCATGTCATGTAAAACTGATCTTAGAGCTTCAATTCATTCAATAATAATTGGAGATATTAACTGCTTTGAACCAAAATAGATATACGCCTACTCAAATATATTTTAAACAATTAAGAGAAAATCAAGTTGAGAGTTTTCTTTCTTCTAAAGTACCCACAAATTAGCTTTTTTAATTTAGTATATATCACTGTAATTTTTTTATTCTGGCGCAGGGTCAGATAGGTGTGCCGCAAATTTTTAGAAAATTAAAAAATGGGCCGTGAACATAAAAAGGGTTGAGAAACACTGTACTAGGGTAACTCTTTTTTCTGAGAGAAATAAATGTCACACGTTAAATGATAATTGTTACAAAGATTGTAGCCATTTATTACCATTTCCTTTGCGCTCCCCACGGAATATGGAACCACCACTACAGCCGATCGCGCAGGAAGCCTGCATGAAACAGTCACATGCCCTTACACTGGTGGGCTCATGGGTAATTTATTCTATATAATAGGGTTGTCAACCCCATGCACAACCTGACAGTAAGCGCTTTTTACGACATGCTTGGATGTGACGTGGTCGTATTCACGGACACACGATAACTGCACGGGATTGTGGCATTTAGTGTCAAATAGTTCTTAACTTTTAATTTTCCATTATTAAAATATGTCCTGTCATGCTTATAAGGACTTGGTAAATAAATGGTTATATTTATCAGAATTAGAATGAGAATTAAAATATGTCCTGTCATAATTTAAAGCACTCATAACTAAACTGGTATATTTATCACAGTTAGAATGAAAATTAAAATATGTTTCAGATTGATACAAGATCGAGACATTTACCAAAGAGACTGACGTTGAGCGGATCCTTCAAACCTTGTCTAAGGAAGCACACGATGTTGATGATGTTTGTGGAAATGCCAAATACATCGATTACTTGACACAAAACTGTCAAAACCACCCACTGAAATATGTAGAAATCTTTGTCACTGACCAGGAGTTCTGATGCAATATGTTCTGTCTGACTAACAACGGCTGGAGTAACTGACATTTCAGCTTGTGGTAATAGCATTGCTTCGTCGGAACATGAGCGTTACTATAACAACGAAAGTAAAGAGTCGTGAGGTAGGGTACCAAACAGCTAAGATCCTCAGATATTCTAAATGTGAGTCGTGAGAATGTACCCACTTAACCACTGTACTTTAGAAATGTGAACTCTTTTTTTTTTTTTTTTTTTTATTTGTTTTTTTTTTACTGCTAAAAGACTTTTCCTGCCCCAGAAGTGCGTAAGAAGTGTTATTATTATTATTTCATTTACCACCAAGAATGTATGGACATAAGCGAGAATGTGTTTATGTAATTTTTGTATTGATGATTGATGACATTCAAAAATACAGATTAATTGTAGACGGATTGACCGCATGAGTGAGTGTCGGTATACAGAATTTATTTATTGTTTTATTTATTTTATTTTATTATTACTTTTTCCCCCCAATTACTAGCTTGTTTGTTTAAAAAAAATACCGACTTATTTTTTTAATTATGATTGCATACTGTAAATGAATGCTGTTGTGGTAACTTTATAATGTTGCATGCCTTTAAGTTAATGCTTAAAGCATCATGTGGGAATGAAAGGATATAGTATGCAAGATTAATGAGAGTGGAAGGTGTTACGGTTCCACACTGTATCTTTTCTTGCTAGTTGTTATTAAAAGATTCAGCACCGTTGGACGTGAGTTTATTGGGTTGCTTGTCAATATTTCAGATATTATAATTCATCTATTCTAATTCCAGCTTTATAGTTCGATTGCAGTTTTAAGCCATTATTGTGTGATTAAATTATTATTATATTCAGTGTCGTTATTGTATATTAATTCTTCCGCAGTGTTGGTTAGATTATAGTTAGTCTTATAAATACCTGTGATAATCTGGACTGACCTTGCAAGGATTAATGACAGTCACAGCACAGAGTGAGAACTTGAATAATTCAGGCAATCAACAAGTTCCATTGACGACTGAACAATTTAATATATACTTCTGCACAATGAGCGTAACACATTTCACACATTTAACTTGGCTTCATCATAGTCCTAAGCTATACACAATGTTCCTCTCACAGACTTAGCTCGTCTGAGTTAACCGTTAAGTTTATAGCGTAATAGAGTGTGCAACCAACTCCTACTGAATCCGATCCTTAGAATTATTATCCCTTCACAATACTAGTGAGTACATTATCCGTAAATCTATAGATCCTGTCCATGTATCATTTTCAACATCTTTGGCTTGCATCGCCAGGTTTTAACTGCCATGTATATAAGTTCAAGGTGAACGTAATTTGCGTTGTTCGCGATTCTAATCCGGACTCTACCTGGTCCTATATTCAATTTGATACGGATCCTTACGCTATCTTACACTTTCCAGTGGATCTGCCGTTCCACATATATATTTAATCAGTGGCTATGCCACATATTCAAACACGATCCTTAAGTGGGTTTTACCACACATTCCAACACTGCCATTCGGCTCAATGGCCATACATAGACTAAATGTAACTAGGCTTGACGCGTCATACATCGATCTGCGCGATTTCTGGTCTTATTCAATTGAGGAGTTCCGTGGTGCAGGCATGCCAATGTTTGCAACCATTCACATGTCTGCAAGCCGCGAAACAGTCCTCAACAGAAGGGCAGAATGTTAGACGGGCCTGCGCGCTAATTCTTTACCCTTCGAAAATAAAGTTCGTTTGTTCGTTCGTCCGTTCGTTATCTCTTTTGTGAAACAAACCACCACTTCATTAATGACGTAACCGTATGAAACGCAACGTACCATTCAAGAATATTCCTATAAAGCGCAGAGAAAAATCTGAGGACTCATAAGAGATGATGTAGAAAGGATTCATGCGATGCAGTAAGAAATTGAATTAAACAACAGCAAAAGAAAAAAAAAACAGTTTAAAAACCGACTTTAATAACGCTATGCATCAGTAGTTTCAAAGTATTATTGCTGGTGCATCTGCCGCGATAGAAAGACTTTAGAATCGACAGCACAGGTGTTATGTGTAAATTTCGTAACATTGGATGTCGCTGTTGACTTCCTTGTTGATGTGTTTGGAGACCGTTGTCTTGGTTTCAGGAAGTGACGTGAGTACGTCTGCTTGCCACCTTTGCAGACGTGAACTTTGTAAGTCGGCCAGCCAAAGCGTGCCCTGCTGGGGATTCGACTGTGTGGCTTTACAAGGTGTCGGACGCTTGTGTATTTTCGCTCCAGAGAGTTATGTGATTTTCCCTCTATCTTCATTATATTGTACCATCACTAGATTACGCATACACCTCCGTGCGGTAATGCTAGTTATTTTATGCAAGATTGAAAGAGGATGCTGATCATTACGTGAGTGACTTATTATTAAATTAAATGTGTGAAAATGTCCTCGACATGTTTCCTTAGTACGAGACAGTACTTCGACGATATAGACCGTCATATTGATGCCTTTTATGCATGAACATACTCTCTCTGACCAACGGGCTGATCACCCGTTTGCCAGTCACTTCGATTACGGAAACAACAGCAAATGGATTGATTTGCCGTTGCCCTAAAGACGCCAATAGGCGTGATGGAAACAATGGCAAAGAAAACCTATCTGCTGTTGCCCTAAGACGCCACTAGGCGTAATGGCCACTGACTGCTTTGACGGTCGGTGGCTAAGGACGGAAGAAGAGAAGAAGAATACTCTCTCTGATGTTTAAGTGGAGCTGTCAAATGTCCAATAAAATATATTGTGAATTGTCCAATCTGGCCTTCGGACTATCATTCATCTTTACAAGTGTATGGTGTGCGGGCGGAAACTGATCGGGCCATACTCCTATCGACACTAGCTCTCAAGAAGTGTTCAAATTATTATATTATATAATCAAAGAATATATCTACAAGAAGGCCAAGCCACAACTACATAAGTGTATAATATTAAAAGCAGTTAAGCTGAAGCACCCCCGACGACCCCACCCGTATCAACAGGCTAACAAAAGAGCTCATCAGCATTAGAATGCAGTCCTTGTTTAGATTATGTAGTGTATGAGATACGAGTATGGTGTGATTTTACACTTCTATACTCTAGTCTTGAACCATGTTTGACAATTGTAGCAAAGAGGTGGTAAGAATGCACTATTTATCAGCTGTCATTTCATTTATATCAGTATGTATATTCGGATGTTTCAGTAGTGATGGCAGTTGGGAAGTCACCGCATTTCCGTTTTTACATCTTATTTTATTTTCTCAACCAGGTCTTCCACATTCTGTAAAAGTGTTTCTAGGTCTTAATCTCAGGAACCTGCCTAAGCTTCGTGTTGTTGACGCGTATCTTAAGCAGACTTGACAACACACTGACCTTCATAATTTATGTCCTTGATGCTGTAATCTTGATGTTTTGTCGTCTACAAGTTGAATTAAGTGTATTTGTGAGGATTTGCAATTTAATTACGTCTTGGTATATTATACGAATGTAATTTAGTCATCTGCAAAATAGACCCCGTTCACGGGGTCGTATTCTTTGTTTTCTTGTTTTAGGTCTATTTCGTCTTCTATATTTGCCTCTGTGTTTGCTTCAGATGTGCATATAAATCTTGAACAGTAATGTTAATATCACAAATTCGTGTCAAACTCCTATAATTATATCAGATGAATACGTGAGTCAATAAGTTGTTATTACTTCACTTGTACATAAATGATACAAAGCTGTTGTGGTAAAGTGGGATGTTATAAATATTTATAGGGGACTTAGTGTACTGACTGAGATCAGCTGTGAAGGTATCTGTATCTAATAAGTGTGGTGTATTACAGATGACCTTACTTGCTACCACATTTTTACCTCAGTCAGAATTATTCTGGAATATTGTGATGACTACGTTAAATGTCTAGGGTTATGAAAATGATGAAGTGTAAGTCACAACAACAACAGACAGATAAACAATTTTTTTTTATTCCACAACACTTTACAACACTGTGACACTCACACACATATAACACTCTATAAGACTATCTTAACTGAGTCAAGTGTAAGGTTTCAAATATATATAAATGTATTAATTACTGTCAATAATAGATATCCTGATTCAACTACACAGTGAACCAGGAATCACAATCAAATGTAATTACAAGTAATATGTACACAGTTTATAAATATAATCTTGGTATTGACATATTTTATTGTTATTATTCTATGTGTGTAATTTGTGCAGTGGTAATATGAGGTAATACTGGTTTGTTCAAGCCTGGTTGTTGTTTTTCATCATGACTTCAAGTGTTTGATTATTTTGGAAATAGTATTGGGAAAAGTTCACAGTTCCTGTCATTTGAACCAATTAATTGTCCCTCTGTGTTTACTAAACTGTCAATTTTTGAGGGGGCACATAATGTTGAGCTACTCTGGCCACAGAAGCTTATCTTTCGTGATGACGGCAGGAAAAGACTCCTCTGCTCGATTGCTTCACTGTATTCTGGAGACCCTTCACTGGTCGCTATCTGGACCAAGGAGTATGCTGTCAGCCTCTGGATTCAGCAAAAACTCAGACCAGGTGCTGCTTCAATAACTAGGACCACAGTCCCTGAAACAAGAAGGTTGTACCTCCTACTTCATAACTAATTTATTATCTATTTCCATACTGAACACAATACATAACAAACACTGAGTTCAGAGCGTTAGGCCAACTGCTAGCTTCATCTGAAACAATTTACACCAGTATTCTCCTCCTAAATGGTTACTACGCCTCTGCAATTCCAGCATTAGTTCCTTCTAGTCAATAAGATAGGTGTCAGTGTACTGTTTGGCAATTCCATGCAGTTTTACTTTTCTCCGACACCTCCTGTTCAGGTTGGAGCAAGATTTAGGCCTTGCCTCATGTTTGCTACTGAACCACACACATATACAGACATAAATTATCAATTTACATTCAATTTTCATTAAAAAGATATTGAATATATCAAGCTTACCACAATTCATGGAAATAATACACAGATACGTTTACTGGCGATGAATAATGGCACAAATTCCGATCTGCCTCTGTCCCAGACTTTTATTTAGAACAATATGATCTGGCTCTCAACGCACTGTTTCTTAGTAAGTTTATTTTAAAATGTGGCACTGAACTGACGCTCCTAATTGCCTATATTGGTGGGTCTAACCAATCGGGCCATGTTTACACAGCTTTTCAAAAAAAGTACTCCTACTCACGTTTCCCTAACAACCAAGAATTAGTATTTGTAGCCCGACTAATCGTGTTTAGCCTTACATTTACTTCTATCCAATCAAATAGGATTTTACATGGTGGCCCATTTCCCGTAAAATAGTGGTTCCAAAACATGCCACTGTGCGATTATTATTTGGTGTTGTCTGACACCCTCACTATTTTCTGTTGGCTATAATTTGTTAATTCCTAGACTATTTGCGTAACACTTAACATATTCTTTGTCAGCAAGTCCTAAGGAACCCAAATATATAGATTTTATGGGGCTAAGGGGCTGCGTTCAAAATATGCATTTTCTTCTACCTCCCGTTCACTTCGATCGATGTGGTGTCTGGGTACTGTCATGCTTTCAGACATAAAACAGTATAATGTCAGGTTTCCTAATAAGCGTTTTACAGGTTTTTAAACCTAACTCTCGTATGGGTAGTGTTTTTTATCACTGTCCATTTGAAAAAAGTTAGTGCTTGTGGCCTTACACGCGTGATGGCACGCGTGATGGCATTAATTTTGTATCGCGAGACGCGTGTTATGCAGTAGGCTTTACTATCAACGTATCTGTATGTTTGACATTCCCTTTTATTATCCTTCATTGTTTTTCCAAACATTTACTTTCATGGCTTTTTTCCAAACTCCCAGAACTCTTCTTTTTTATTCATGCTACGGAAAAACGTTTTTTCAGCCATTTTACTATTGTCTCACCATAGGTTTGAATTGCTTCGGCTCTTATTCCGTCCACACCTGGTTATTTATTTCGAGAACTGTTTTCATAACATCTTCATCTTCATGAAGTGATACACCAGGTATATATAATATTTCTGTGAGTGCCTACTTGGTTAAGAAGTTCTTGGAAGTATTCATTCCGTCCGATAATTCTTCTGTTTTAATTGAATATTGGCGTTCCATTTCTATCGTGATTGACTGTAGTCGGATTGAAGCTGACAACCTTATCACATAAAAAATGCTGCAAGGAAGCATCAATGCTACCCCAACAAATTAACCAACTAGCTGGTGCTAAGACCGGAAATAGTCATCATTATCTTGTTTAATTTCAAAGTTGACACAAGACTTAGCAAACTAAAAACAGGCCAAAATTGGAAAGAAAGGCTGACAATTTCGAAATTTTAGAGAAAAGTTTTTTCGGACTGTATCCATTTTCACTAACAAGAGATAACTTATGTATTGTTAATTGATCCCGTTACACACACATTGCGGCATGTTGGGAATATGGTGTTAGGCCCATATTTTCACGACCATCAGCACATAAGGGATGATGTGGTCAGCATCACGCCGGCCGCATTAACCTTCCCAGAGTTGCTCTGGTACCCAATTCACGAGGCTGGGTCGACCCCGGAGCCGTTTGCGGTATAAATATTCTCATCTCAACTGGGGATCGAACCATGGACTACTAGCTAGGAAGCCAATGCACTAACCACTGTGCTACCGAGGGTCCATGTATTGTAAAGTTCAGTCCAATATTGTTCATTAATTCTCTTGTGGAAATGAAGAAAACAAATTAAAAAATTAAAAATGGGCCTTGAGACGACAACATCATTACATTAATTTGTAGGCGAAGACAACCTAAAATTCTACTAAGTGTACTTTCTTTTGATTTCCGTTGAACATGTACAATTGTAATAATTGACTTTTGGTTGATTTTGATTTGTTAACTGTTAACAATAATTGAACAAATATAATTCATTTCTAATTGTCTAATATAAAATAAGAGACTAGAGGTACGTCAATTTTCATTGTAATATATTACTTGGCATAACACATCAAACGGAGGCATCCACTCGAGTCATGTCAATTCCATTATATTCATTGATTGAGTTGTCTTTCCTTCATGTGGTGTCTTGTCTAGATCTGACATCAGTGGTGATAAAGCCTTCTAAAATGCAAAGTCTGATAGAACAAATCTCCACGTCATCTGGTTGGATCTAGCTAATGCGTATGGATTCATTTCACACCAGATGCTGTGGTAGGCGCTGGAAACGTACCATGTTCCACAAGAAAATGCAGCCATGTTGAAGCTGTATTTATCATGGTTCTCTGTCAGTTTTTCAACCAGAGAGTACAGACGAAGTGGACTGACCTAAATGTACCATCTCTCCGATACTATTTGTGTTGGCTATGCAGGTAGTCCTTAAACCAGCTGAAGGATTTGGGAGAGGTACAAAGCTCAATGAAAGGTGTCACATGCCTACACCATAATTTTTACATAAGATGAATATCAGGCCCGAAGAATATAAGCACGCCTGGATGAACTACTCATCTGGTGCAGAATGAGCTTCAAACCTAAGACGTTTAGAAGCCTTTCAGACAGGAAAGGGAAGACATCTGAGGTCATATTCAGGGTTTCAAAATAAATAATCTCTACTGTCATTGAGGAACCTGTCAAATGTCTTGGCATGTTGTTTTATGCCTCATTAAAAGACTCACAGGCAGTTAAACAGACAATAGAAATAGCTGACAGAGGAATGCGGCTCATGGACCAAAGTAGACTCATAGTAAAGTTGAAGCTGTGATGTCTCCAGTTCATGTTGGTCCCTAAATTGCTATGGCCACTGCTTATTTATAAAATAAGCACAAGTACAGTAGAAGCTATGGAAAAGATAGTCATCAAGTTCATAAGGAAATGGATATGGGTACCACCAGTCTGTCAGACGTAGTACTGTACTGGAAAAAGACAAAGCTTGTACTTCCTTTCAAGTCAGTTGTAGAAGAATATAAAGCAGGAAAGGCGAGGCTCGCAATGAAATTGTGCGAGTCAGCAGATGACGTAGTAACGTCCATTTAGTCCACACTGAAAACTGGAAGGATGTAGAAAGTGGATGCAACTGTTGGGGTTGCCCAACGGTCGCTCAAGCTCAAGGAGGTCATAGGATAAGCTTCCATTTGTACACAGCGTTCTCTAATGAAGGCGCTGCTGTGCACAAAGGAAGCAGCACAAAAACGCACCATTATTGAAACCGCACCCCTGAATTTAATGGTGACGTCAGTTGGAATAAAATATTACGTATGCACGTCTGCTTGAGAAACGTGACGGTCTCTTTTGGCTAGTATTCTCCGAGTTGTAGACGTGTGTGTAAGAGCTCCTGATGAAGTATAGATGTCCGCTGCATTATTCACAGATTCTTTGATGACACTATTACAGTGTATGCCCGAGATGGATGGCAAGTAAACGGGGAGTGTTTTACATTATTACGAATTTATACTTCCATTTTGACAATATAAAGATTACGCACGTACAGTCAGTCTTAACTGACGGCATCTTTGCCTATCATTCAATGTGCTTGATGACCTTCGAGTATGAAGTCTCATGTTTACCTATTTCATTATTGTGGAGCTCATCGTTTGTCAAGTGTCGATTAAATTTATGAACTTAACCTCGGAGTGAACTGCATTTATTTGCATTTCATGTGTTACAGTGTTCGTTCGTTACAGTTTACTAACATTCCACAATCATGAATAATGGCAGTTTGAAATAATAAGAGAACGAACGTAACAGATACATACATACAAATAGACGGGGATTTGGCCATACTGACATCGGCTGGCTATCAAATATTTTAAGGTATGAAATCTGCCTAAAGTGACAAATGTTGAGGTGTTGTCACGTGCTGGCCTTCAAAGCATGTATACACTGCTTAGCCAGAGCAGACTACGCTGGCTTGGCCATGTCCGCCGCATGGAAGAAGGTACCATTCCGAAAAATATCTTCTACGGACATCTGGCAGATGGCAAGAGAACAATTGGGCAACAGCAGTTGAGATTCAGAGATGTGTACAAGAGAGACATGAGGGCACTGGACATAAATCCAGAAACCTGGGAGGATGAAGCTGCCGATCTCACCAAGGGGCGATGCTATCTATGGCGCCACTTCACATTGAAAGAAGCTCACACAACAAGCAGAAGAGAGGAGAAAGCGTCGAAAAGGAGACCATGAAAATAAGCAGCTGAGGGCTGTCACCTCAGGGACGCATTCCCATAGTCAGTTATGACTGAAGGGGATTATTATTATTATTATTATCTGCCTTCACTGATGCATATACCTTGAAGGCGGCATGAGTACCCCGACCACCCTCAGAGCTATGCCAGCGGGAATTTTACTCCTGGCTAGTTATGTCAAGCTCTGCCCAGATTCACTGAACTGCTGCTTGAAAACTGACAGATCAGAATAACAACAGATTATATAAATATGGATAGCACAGCGAAGGCGTCGCCATAATTCTAAAGAAAGGAATAGAAAGGTTATTACTGAAATAGAAACCCATCAACAACTGACTGGAAAGAACAAGACTGAAAGTGAGATTCACCAACACCACAATAATACAATGCTATGCGCCAACAAATGACAGCGATGAAGAGGTTAAAGACGAATTATGTCAACAAGTACAAAAGGAAATGGAAACCCATATATATCAAGAACGCCAACTCATATGTTTCGGCGCGCCTATTCTAAATCGCTGACACATGGAAATTAACAAAAAACGTCAAAAAATTAACAGATTTTCTTGAAATGGTATTTGTGCAGAATAAAACTATTGAGATGGTACATAAGCAAAATATGTATAACCGAGAGACACACCACAACAAATACAATTGGAACAAGGTGTGAGGAGAAAACGTGGAAACTTAATAGGATACACACTGAGAAATCTAGCTATTGCACAATATTCCTCATTCTAGAATTCCCAAGAGAAAGGAAATAGACTGAACCCGACAAACGCAAAGAAAAGAGAATATGAGGATAAGAAATATATGAAAAACCTTGCAAGAAAGGTAATGCATAGAAAGGCTTTAGGTCAGGTTGGTCCAACTTATTCTATCACGAGGGCCACATAAACTAAAATGTAAAGTCCGCTGGCCATTCATGATTTAAAAAAAAATATTAAAAAAAAAAAAGCTCACTGATAATGGAGGAAAATGTAAGAGTGCGAAATTTAAAGTAAAATACAAAACTAATTACAATGAGCATTGGATTTCTTTTTGAAATGATTTTAGTTGTGTTCTTACCTCTTAATAGGAAGTTTGGGGGGAAGGGGCTTTGGATTTTCTGCAACCAGAGTATCGATATCAATGCCAACCGAACGCTTTCAGATGCTGACTACGGGTAGTAAAACATTGCTCTGTTCCTGACGTTTTGAGTCTTATCTCAAAAATATTAATTTTGCTATATAATTAAAACAATATTTTTGTATGAGCGGACCCAACGAAACAATTTAACGCGGGCCGCTTTTGGACCCCGGGACTGTAGATGGACCATGCTGCTCTAGGTACACTTTTTGAAAGCATGTGATCCACAGGGGGCGGAAGCATAATTAATGAATAAAGTTACATCTGTGTTCGTTGGTTTGTATTTGTCTCAAACTCTGATGAGGCGGTGAAAGGGGGGGGGGCCCTCTGATGAGACAAACAATAGACCTACTACGCCCTCAGGTGTCTCTATCATACGACTAATATGAGGCTGTAAATATGACTGGTTACTTCACCTTGTAAACAAATTGCTACACAACACACAACTGTAAGAACACCATAATGCTTTCTATATGCTTCCTGCGATAGTAACCAGTTACGGTGGTGTTTCATGCTCCAGAAAAAAAAAGGGGGGGGGGGGATGAAAGGAAAGTCATGATGAAGCTGAAAGTCATATAACTAGATATTACATTTATTTATGCAATGCCGATGTTAACAATTAGAACCATTCGTTCTGTTACTACGGTATCGATCAATACGTACAGACTTTCTCACTATTAGCTATTGATATTGTGTCACCGGGATAACACATTATGTGTATCATTTCAACTTAGAAGAGAAAACAACTGAGACTGCCTGGCTTTGCTTATCTCTCATGTCTGTCTGTAAGGTGTCTGATACTTGTCGCATGCAGTTCCAGAGGGGCGGAGGATAACCGACGGACCCTGTGTCTAGGTAGAACGAAGCGTGCCTAGCCATAACTAGGAACATTTTACTTTAAAAAAAAAAAAAGAAATCTCTGAGGGGACATAGAAAGGACTACTTTTCACTCAGACGTGTCGTAAATAGCAACCAACTATATGTTGCACAAAAAGATGGATACTTCATCTAGTAAAACATATGTCTACATAAACCATCACTGCAGAATATATGCTTTGTCGTCGTGTAGAGGGCCCCGTTTTTGTGGCTTTATGTCTCATAGTGTCCGAAAAACGAGAGGAAGTTGTTGTTTGTCACTTCTACATCTATTGATACATTTTCAATATAGTATTATAATTATCAACATTATTCACATGTATTCACTATTGATAACAACACTTGCTAGATTTTTAAAAAAAAAGTTATTTTGTCGAATTAATTAGTACAGCTATATATCACTGGAATAAGTCTTTCGGGATTGTCCTTTTAATGTACTTTGATATACAACACACCTACTGGTGCTTTTGGAGCAGACTAACTGTAACTTTGCTTCGCTACCCTCTGGTCTTACCTAGAAGTCTATTATTCAAGTGACAACCTATAATAATCAGTCTTCAAATGTTTCAGCCTTAGTTTTAATCATGTCATAAATTATGCTGCCAGTATAGCGATGATATGAGTGTCAACTGTAGACTAGCGTTTATGTTTTCACAGTTAGTAATTATAACGTGGACTGGAATAATACAACTTTCTAGTCAATGTTTTTTTTTATGACGCTAATTGTAGCTGCATTTCCTAATATACGCTTACATGAAATAATGAATTGTTAATCTGAGTGTCATAGAAAATTATAGAGAGTCTATAAATTTATTTGCAGCACTGTGCCGAACTCAGCAAGTATTTCATATTTTGAAAGCATCGTCTTTGCATACGTCTTTTGTAACATAATAAAACAGTAATAAAGCAATACAGTGTATATGGTTTATCATTTTATAGTAATTTGAAATCACAGTTATGAAAGCTAAGATGTCTGTAAAATATGAAATCTCTACTTCTTTCAAACACATTTGTAATAACACGCACTACAGAGTTGTTAGTTTTGTTTTATTATGAGTGATATAAATAAGATTTTATTACATTATTATTTTATGTGGGTAAAATAAAACCTTGTTTCATTCTTATGATATGTAAAAAAAAAAAAAAAATCTAAATACGAAAGAACCCATATCATATCCATTATATATACTTTTATGTGCCAATTCCTGTTTTTAAGAATTAATCCTGTTTCTAGTTGCTACACAATCACACTGTTTTATCAGTACACTCAGCATCCAGTTGTTCCCCCCTCCCCTCCCCTCCTTTCCCCCCCCCCCCCCCCCCCCCCCCCAATGTGGGAGAGTCTCACTCGCGCGAATTAGAGTATCTGCTAGTTATCTTTTATACCCTCTAATGTTTTGTTTTGTTTATGTACACAAACTAAATTCATTTATACGCACATTGTATTCAGATTCAAAACTGGAATTGTATCTTTTTTTAACTCTTTCCGTACGTAATTATTTTCAGCTCTGGACGGAATTATTTTTAAGCCCCAAAAAATTACACATACATAATTTACGTTTACTGACAATGTGTGTCTAATCATGAGTTAAGTATAACATATTATATATCAAATTAAAGTACATTGGATGAACAATATAAATCCATATGCCTTTCTAGCTAATTTTAAGTTATGTTTATGTTATAACAGATAACATGTACACGGAAAAAAGATAACTTGAAATTTTGAACAAAAATTTTCGACTTACGTAAGGCTTGTAACATAAATTGTTATCACAATACAGTTTCACTGCTCTCTTTGTGCAGGTAATCCATTTAGAAACACAGAAAAAGTAAGAAAGTGATGGTTGATCATACAGTTTGTTCACTGTTCATATATTAGTAACATATCCTGTGTGTTTTTCGGCCATTATGGCGATACGACAAAACACGATTAAAGATGAAGATAAATGTGAAAAAATTCCTTCAAACGCAAATAAAAGACGTTGAAGCTTGTTGAAATGTGCCCAGTTTTGTGTTTACTTCCGTTCGAGATAAATTCCGGGCAGTATAAAATATCAGAATAGAAAGAAACAACGAAATAAATCAGCGTCTTTTAAAAGATCTTACGTCTACAGCGTTCGGCCTTTGCATCTATTATTAGATCTTGCGTACGGAATCAGTTAAATTAAAAAAAAAACTGGCATTGTAATATAATGAATTAAATGCTCTGATTTTGAATTTCTTTTGACATAAAGTGCAGCATAAATACTAAGTAAAAGATTGCATATTTTTCTTGAAAATAATTTCATACAACATTTCTCTAACTTCCTTTGTATTTATGCTACAGCTCCATTTAAAATACATTTCTAATCTGAACATTCTGCCAGTAATTGCAACGCTGAAAAGCTTAAATAATGCGGACATAGTTGACATAAGAATGTCCATTCACTATGTTAACGATTCAAAAGGGTTCCAATAGAATGAATCCCGTCTAATTGTAACATCGCAGGCAATGAAGAGACTGAAAGACTGGCAATGGAAGGTAGAAAGCTACCTCAGCCTGATGCAAGCATAACTTTCGAAGAGGCAAAGAGCTTTCTCAGAATCAGATGCAGAAACAAATCGGATGCAGAGCATCCAGATCACACACAAAATGATGCATATTACCAGCTCAACAGAAGAGAACAAGTGGTAATTTTCGGACTCTACACGGGCCACAACAGATTGGGATACCATCTATCAACAAGCTAAAGACATGAAGATACAATTAGTGTAACTGTGGCACTGATAAAATGACTTATGAACATCTGCTTTCAAGTTACCCAATATATGAGGAACATATGATTTTCACAAGTATCATTTGTGGAAAAGCTCTACGGAGTTGCAAATAGCCTCAAGCTGACTACTGCTTTCTTTGAAAACATTTAAGTAGACGTCTGAGAGTGAACGAAGGAGGAGTTCAATTGCTCTTAGGTGCTGTATAACGCTATATCTGTTAGCGTCATGGCCAATTATAGTGTGCAGTGCTTTTGAAATAAAGCAAATACGTTAACATGTACGTAAAACAGCGGTGTTTAATAAACTCTTATAGGAGACATTGCACATTCTCAAAGGTTGAAAGGTATTTTTCCGTGGTTCGTTTTTACATATATAGAAGGTGGGTCAAAAGTCAAGCCCAATAGGCAATTTGTTATACATACGTCTTGAAAAAACGTACCATGATCAGAGATGAAATAGTGTTTCACATTAATGATTCACTCAACAGACATTGGGAGATGCACGATATTGGGAAATTGAAAACCCACACAGAGTAACGGACGAACATGTGCAAAATAATCCACGAATGAGATGGTATGGGGCTGTGTTTTATGGAGTACGATTTTGTAAAGAACATTTCCAGGCAATAAATTACATATCTAGGAAGCATAGTATCACCAGACGGCGGAGCAAGCAAAGACATCAGTAACATAATGAATAAAGCCAGAACAGCGTTTGCAAGTTTAAACAATATTTTGAAATCTTCTCAGTACAGCACAAACTCAAAATTAAGATTTTAGGGAGTTACATACTGTCAGTACTTTTGTATGGCGCAGGTTGCTGGAGAGTAACAGAATATGAAATGTCCAAATTATCTTCAGTCCACACAACCTACCTAAGGAAAATACTTGGAATTTTTTACCAGAATACCATCTCTAACCAAGAAATGCTTACACGATGCAGTCAAAAAGGCATGCACACAATCATCGCAGGCAGACGCTGGGTTGGTCATGTCCTCAGAAGGGACTGATACCATCATCAGAAATGATATGCTATGGACCACAGAAGGACGGCGAAAGAGAAGCAGACCAAAGATAACCTGCCGGAGAACAGTAGAGTCTGAGATGCAAAGTATGAACCAGAGTTCTGGCACGGCATGAAGGATGGCCACTGACCAAGCAAAATGAGGACAGTTTGTTTCTGCCCTTCAAGACGTCACTTTGTGATGGCTGTCGCGA
The DNA here is from genome assembly GCA_024509875.1 of Oreohelix idahoensis. Lineage (NCBI taxonomy): Eukaryota > Metazoa > Mollusca > Gastropoda > Stylommatophora > Oreohelicidae > Oreohelix > Oreohelix idahoensis. The sequence goes on along the minus strand of JAMPIV010016654.1, from coordinate 374,552 downwards.
ATTGATAGTAAATTTGAACTGTCCAGTCCATCCTCGCCCCTCTCGTCGCATGTCTCTTAACATGTTTAAGAGTCAGCCCTTTTACAATTAAGTGTTTCTGTTCTCACAGGCTATGCAATCTTTAGTCGTTTAAATTCTACATCGGTTTATTTATCGGAGAAGTACTCAGACAGAGTGATGGGACCATGGACAGTCTATTTTGTACTTAGATTTAACTTGCAAATGCAAGTAAAAGAGTTCTACACCCTGTAAAGTTACGATGTAGCCAAAAGGCATAACCATTACCAATGTACTTGTACGTACACTATTTTGGAGTTTATGTTTTTCTTTTTGTGTATTCACCAATCGGGATCGCATAAAATTAATGGTGTAATATATTTAATGCTATTGATTTTATATACATTCAAGTAATAACATACTGTAATATAAGTAGTATATTCTCAAAACGGGAATTAAATTGTTGGAAAAATTGTTCGTTCAGTTGGAAGAGGACATCAAGTCGATGTTACTGATACTAACTACCGAATTGAAAAACACACTGTAGCCGAAAATTTTTTTTTCCCATTTTCATCCTGTAGGTGTTTGCACAAAGTAAGATTTTTAATAATAAGAAAAAATATGTTAAAATAATGTACAATTATGTTAGCGAATATATTTCTTAATAATAAAAAAAAATTCAGTGTGGCAGGAGTAAGTTGTCATTCTGAAAGTGTCGCGCAGAGAAAAAAGTTTGGGAACCATTGCTTTAGTTGCACCAGATACGTGCCGTAATAATCAAATAAACTTATTTATTTTTAAAATGAGTTTACTCACTTTCAACTTGCATTACTTTGCATATTTACATTAATATTAGTACATAATAACATGTATAAATGAAACCCAACCGAAGCTTGGAACTGTGGTGAAATTACAGTGATGCAACGTTAAAATTCCTCCAATTATAAAGATAACAGGTAAAATAACATGTAGGGATAAAAATATAGGCAAGATATGCCGAGGCTTCTTCACCTACGCCAGCGTTTTCTAGCGCCATTGAAACTAACTAGTTAGAACATGCAGACTAAACGGTTTATCCTTTTAGACGGGGTAGAAACGGAGATAAAAGAAAACAATTATGACGGTCTGAACACGTGTTTGAATCTAAAGTCTAAAAAGACGCAATTTGTAGTTTTGAAAGAAGAAATCACGCCACTAGTTGACACAATGTAAGGAATTGGTAGAAAACGACCTTAGCTCTTGTTAGAAACAGTCGTATCTTGGACGTTTTACGGTAATTGGTTGTTTTGTTTGAATATAGCGGCAAACGCCGTGGACGAAGGTTCAAAAACCAATTTTAAAAAAAAAACTAACCTTGAGAAAAGTAGGTTTTTCTTTAATAATAAAGTTAGGAGAATAAAAACTAGCTAGTTTGATAGCCCATCTTTATCTGAGAAATAATATACTTTTAATTACACAGACGGACAGATAACACGGAAGATATTGACGAAAGACTGTATTGTTCACTACAGACTAGCGGACAGTTTTTTGTGCATATTTTCACTAAAATCACTTTTGACGCGTCCTTGAGCCTAACGCATAAAAACCAAACTGCCGATGAACTAGGTGCAAAGTAGGAGGATAGTAGCTAAAAATAACTTAGCATAGAAATCGTATAAGTAAGTGGGGCAGATTTGTGTAGTTTTATCTTGTAGTTAGTACAAAAAAAAACAAGTGTAATTTTGGGAAAAACCAAGTTGAGACAGACGGACCGACAGAAAAATACTACACACTAGACTGAGATTAGAATTAAACTGGACTTTTAGTTTGAATATTTGAAAAAAGTAGAGGGGAAGTCCGTTGATTGGACAGAAGCATTTATATTATTGAAAAAGAGACGCACGCTTGTGCCATTTTATAGAAGACTGTCCATTGACACAGTTCGTTAATGCTAGAGGTGATTTCCAGGAAATATTAAATAAAAATCAGTGGGACGCCCTAATCTAGCCAGCAGCTCAGCTGAGTTTTGCTAGTACTACGTAACTGTGTTCTCAATTCTGAATTGTGAGTTTCTGGTCTGGCACTACGCTAGTGCCAGATGCTTTTGTAGAAGTACAAGGGCGGATGCCTAAGCAGCCTAACATTTTACTCCAGCTACTGAGAGGAGTGGGCCACAAGAATTCTGTACTGCATCGTCACAGGCCAGTTAAGTGAAAACCTGGCCTGCTGAAAATTCATCAACCGTTTCCACCATAAATAAGAAATAAATCTTGTTGTATAAACACTAATATCAGTCCATATTTCAAGGACAATGAACATTGTAAAACATAGATAGGCCATGATGACGCCACCCCAACTAAACATCCAGTGCTAGTTTTCCCAGGACACTGTAGATATTATTTATATTAACCAATGTAACAATATATCTATGTGCAAAAATTTCATTTGATTATTAAATATATATATATGCACTTTTATTGATAAATACATATTGTGTCATATGTCCTGACCAAAAGAAACATTTGGATCAGGACTAAATAAATTAAAAAAAATTTTCAAACTTAAATTCTAAAAGCCAGTGTTAGTTCAGTTTATCATAGAGTTTATTATTATTATTAGACTTATTATTTACATGTGTGTGTCTGTGTATTTCATTACCTACACATCACCATTCAGTACCCTAGACATTTAACGTAGCTAACATACATAATAGTAGAATAGGTCTGTTTGAGGTCGTAAGTGGTAGCAGAAAGGCATTCTGTACTCACATAACTTTTATCTTCAGGAGCCTTCACAGCTGACCTCATCCAGTACACTAGGTAACATAACAACCATACAATAACATCAAAAACCACTACAAATATTGGGGTCCTGTCCGGGATTTGAACCCTCTCCCACTACAAATATTGGGTAGCTCTTGTCCCGGGATTTAGGTTTATCAAAGATATTAGGGTCTCCTGGTCTGGGAATTAAACTAGTGGGGACAGAGTTGTATAAAATTAAAAGTGGAAAATAAAAGTTGATGAATTTTCACAGCCAGTGGTAATTAATTTATTAATTAATATATTACCTTAGGAATTATATACTTGGAATTTACCTTAGTCCTTGTTAAATTGTGTGATAAAGTATGGCAGATATAGCAAAATTTAGATCGGCTGCTGTGCTGACGGCGAAGGAGATGAACATGGATGGTCAGGTTTTAATTCAGTATGTAACTTCAGAATGTGACAAGTATATTGAAAGGGAAGATAAGAGGTTTGCTGAAGAGAAGAGGTTACAAATTGAGGCTGATAAAGAACTTAAGAGGCTGCAGATTGAGGCTGACAAAGAGGCTAAGGCATTGGAGGCAGAAGATAAGAGATTGACTGCCGAAAGAGAGGAAAAGAGATTGACTGCCGAAAGGGAAGCAGAAGATAGAAGATTGCAAAGGGAGCACGAATTACGACTAAGGGAGCTGGAATTACAAAGCCATGCTCCTGAAAATGGTGCCAGCCCCTTTCCCTCAGATGCCACGCCTAGTCAGGGAGCTTCAACCTCAGCTATGGGGTTTCATTTAGACCATTTTGTTGAGAAAGACGATGACATCTAGGGGTACCTCAGTAGATTTGAACTATTGGCTACTACGTATAGGTTAGAGAGAGAGAGGTGGAGTCTTAAGTTATCCCAGGGGCTTAGAGGTACTTCTTATAAATTTTTTGCTAAAATTAATAGAGACGACCAAGACAATTATGACATGCTAAAGCAGGCTTTGTTATTGAGATATGAAAAGAATGGTGAATTTTATCGTAAGAAGTTTAGAAATGCCAAACTGTTGTCTGGGGAGACATACCACCAATTCTCTGCCAGACTGGAAACCTATTTGGAGAAATGGACTGCTCTGGGGAAGACCCAAGATCTCAAAGAGATGATCATGATAGAGCAATTAAGAGAGTCCATGGCTCCAGACCTGAGAAAATTTCTCATGGAACAAGGTGCAGAGAGGTTGGGGGAGGTTTTGAATGTCGCTGAGAGGTATCAGGCAGCCCAGGCAGAGGTAAGTGGCTCTAAAAAGAAACATATGGAAAATTTTAAAGTCCCACAGCACTTTAGTAAATTTGATACCAGAGAACAAGGTAATAAAGGTAGGACAAACTTTGATAGGTCACGAAATGATTATCGTGATAGAAACTCACAGTTCAATGACCAAAAATATAATGAAAGAAAACCTTTTAACCAAAGAAAGAGATGGTGCAAATGGTGTAAGAAAGACAAACATAACACCGAATTTTGTAAAAGGAAACCTTCAAACATTGCTGCAATGAAATCGGGGAACCAGAGATTAAAGGTTAATCCTAATGGACAGCAGGAACCTTATCACTCCCCAGTTTGTGAGGATGTTATTTGTAATGGGGTCACCACAAGGTGCCTATATGATACAGGTTTGGATTATGATTCAGTTGTGAAGTCTAGCCTAGTGGACCCAAGTCAGTATACCACAGAAACAGTGGAAATACAAGGGGCGACTAAGGACATACCACTCATGACACTTCCCATCGCCAGGATAACGGTGAAAACTCGTTATGTGGAAGGAGAAATCAGAGCAGCAGTGATAGATGAACCAATCTACCCTCTGATATTGGGGTGTAGGTACGTCTTCTTGGGGAATCCCGAGAGATCTGTGATCATGGCGACAAGGCAGACCAGGTCACAGAAAAAGGAGGAAGAAGGTGAACCTATAAATGCTCATCCAGAAGAGATGAGGAAGGCGCAGGCTGAGGATAGGACACTCAAGACATGTTTTAAAAAATTGCCCAAATGCCACACACCTCCAAGCACGGGAGAGTATTTTATGAAGAACGAATCGATATACAGGAAGGCCGGAACTGGAACAAATGGTCACAACCAGCTGGTTCTTCCCGCTTCATATAGGGATAAAGTGATGGAACTAGGGCATGCGATTCCCTTCAGTGGTCACATGGGGATCAGCGCCACAGGACAGCGTTTAGCTTGTCATTTTTGCTGGCCAGGGATAACGGAAGATATAAAAAGATATGTCAAATCCTGTCCAGAATGTCAAAGGGTAGCTCCAAAGCATTGGACTGCTCCTGCAATTCTAGGGGAAATGCCCATAGTGGGAACACCTTTTGAGAGGGTTGCAGTGGATATTGTGGGACCTCTCACTCGGACCAAGAGGAGGAACAGTTACATCCTTACTCTGGTGGACACTTGTTCTATGTGGGGAGAGGCGGTAGCCCTGCCATCAATTGATTCGAAGCATGTAGCAGAGGCACTACTTACAATATTCACAAGATTAGGATTCCCGCATCAAATCTTGACTGATAATGGCTCACAGTTCAATGGGAAACTAACGGAAGAAGTTTTTAAGCTATTTCAAGCCAGACACTTTCATTGTAGTCCGTACCATCCACAAGGGAACGGCCAGGTAGAGAGGTTCAATGAGACTCTCATTTCTATCCTAAGGAAGCTGGCACATGAAAAACCGGATATGCGGGATCAATTTCTGCCCGCCGCGTTGTTTGCGTATCGGGAGGTACCACATAGTTCAACCGGGATGGCTCCCGCAACCCTGCTATTTGGGAGGCCAATAAAAGGTCCATTAGAAGCCTTATTGAGGACCTGTACAGATGAGAAAGCAGAAGAGACTGTTACCTCATCATATCAATATGTGAACGAGCTGACCACTCGTCTGAAAGCTGGAGGGAAACTGGCAAATGATAATTTGAGACAAGCCAGGAAGAAACATGCAGCGTATTTTAATAGGAAAGCAAAGGACAGAGAATTAGCTGTGGGAGAGAAAGTGCTTCTTCTACTACCCGGCAGCCAGAGTAAGTTGCAAATTGGATGGCAAGGTCCATATACGGTTCTAGAGAAGGTGTCTAGAACAAACTATAAAATTGACAAAAAGGGTAAGGAAAAGATATATCATGTGAACCTTTTAAAGAAGTGTCTGGACAGACCAATCCAGGAAAGCACCCCCTTACTGACCTTGGCTATCGCAAATAAAATGAAAAAGGAACCACTCACCTCACATGAATACCCATTACATCCCTGTGAGACAGCAGCACAGGTAAAAGTCAGTAAGCACCTGACTAAAAATCAGAGGGAGAGAGTTCAACAGGTTCTGGAGGAACATACAGATGTATTAACAGATAAACCAAGACATACAAATTTGCTACAGTATGACATGAATCTGGTAGACTCAAACCCAATCTGTATGAGAGCTTATTCTGTTCCGTTCGCTAAGGAGAAGGCATTGAAAGAGGAAATAGATTATTTGTTGAAAGAAGGGATTATTTCTCACAGTGAATCTTCGTTTAGCTCCAGTGTAGTTTTGTTGAGGAAACCGTCTGGGGAACATAGACTGTGCATAGATTAAAGGAAACTGAATGCTGTCACAGAAGGACAAGTGGATCCATTACCGGACACAGAACAGTTATTTGCCAGATTGAACAAGGCAAAATACTTTTCGAAGGTGGATCTTAGCAAAGGCTATTACCAGATTCCAGTGAAGCCTGAAGTTAGACCTTATTTAGCTTTTAGCACCTCGGAAGGACATTATGAATTCAACATGCTACCATTCGGACTGAAAAATGCTCCGAGTGTATTTTCTAGGATGATGCGCAAATTGTTGGATCCCTTGAATAATCCATGTATCACAAATTTCATGGATGATATGCTCGTCGCCACAGAAACATTTGAATAACACAATAATTCTCTGAATATGTTATTTGTTAGGCTCAGAGAAGCGAACTTAACTGCTAGACCAACAAAATGTTGTATTGGATGCAAAGAGTTGGAATTCTTGGGACATACTGTATATCAGGGTAACATGACCCCTGACCCCAAGAACTTGGAAAAACTGCAGAGAGCACCTAGACCACAAACAAAAAAAGACGTGCGATCATTCGTGTCGTTATGTGGGTTTTACCCAAAATATATCAAAAATTTTAACTCTATATGTGCTCCTCTGACTGATCTGACTTGCAAGGGAAATCCAGATAAAATTGTTTGGTTAGCGCAATGTGAATTGGCATTCCAAGAGTTAAAGGAAAAACTCACTAGCAAGCCTATTCTCAAATTGCCTGATTTGACTCAGGACTTTGTGGTGAGAACAGATGCAAGCAATGTAGGCCTGGGGGCGGCTTTGTTGCAAAGGTCCTCTTCACTCAATGGGGAACTGAACCCAGTCGCTTATGCAAGCCGCAAGTTGAACAAAGCGGAGCAAGGATATTCCACAAGCGAAAAAGAATGTTTAGCGTTAATCTGGGCAATAAAAAAGTTCCAAATCTATCTGTATGGTAAGACTTTTGTGGTCCAGAAGATTACCAGCCCCTAGTGTTCTTATCTCAGGCCAAGCATGAAAATGCAAGATTGTTAAGATGGTCTTTATTGTTGCAACCTTATCAGTTTAATATTGAATATATCCCGGTTTCACAGAATGTCGGTGCAGATTTCCTCAGTAGGCACCCCTGTGATCAAAATTAGAATAGTTGGCAGGCGTGAGGAGTTAATTTTATCTATGTGTATCACTGGTTTTGAAACTTGCATTAGTGCATGTTCTCAGGTGGGGAGATGTGTGGTGAAATTACAGTGATGCAACGTTAAAATTCCTCCAATTATAAAGATAACAATAAAATAACATGTAGGGATAAAAATATAGGCAAGATATGCCGAGGCTTCTTCACCTACGCCAGCGTTTTCTAGCGCCATTGAAACTAACTAGTTAGAACATGCAGACTAAACGGTTTATCCTTTTAGACGGGGTAGAAACGGAGATAAAAGAAAACAATTATGACGGTCTGAACACGTGTTTGAATCTAAAGTCTAAAAAGACGCAATTTGTAGTTTTGAAAGAAGAAATCACGCCACTAGTTGACACAATGTAAGGAATTGGTAGAAAACGACCTTAGCTCTTGTTAGAAACAGTCGTATCTTGGACGTTTTACGGTAATTGGTTGTTTTGTTTGAATATAGCGGCAAACGCCGTGGACGAAGGTTCAAAAACCAATTTAAAAAAAACTAACCTTGAGAAAATTAGGTTTTTCTTTAATAATAAAGTTAGGAGAATAAAAACTAGCTAGTTTGATAGCCCATCTTAATCTGAGAAATAATATACTTTTAATTACACAGTCGGACAGATAACACGGAAGATGATGACGAAAGACTGTATTGTTCACTACAGACTAGCGGACAGTTGTTTGTGCATATTTTCACTAAAATCACTTTTGACGCGTCCTTGAGCCTAACGCATAAAAACCAAACTGCCGATGAACTAGGGGCAAAGTAGGAGGATAGTAGCTAAAAATAACTTAGCATAGAAATCGTATAAGTAAGTGGGGCAGATTTGTGTAGTTTTTTCTTGTAGTTAGTCCAAAAAAAACAAGTGTAATTTTGGGAAAAACCAAGTTGAGACAGACGGACCGACAGAAAAATACTACACACTAGACTGAGATTGCACTTAAACTGGACTTTTAGTTTGAATATTTGAAAAAAGTAGAGCGGAAGTCCGTTGATTGGACAGAAGCATTTATATTATTGAAAAAGAGACGCACGCTTGTGCCATTTTATAGAAGACTGTCCATTGACACAGTTCGTTAATGCTAGAGGTGATTTCCAGGAAATATTAAATAAAAATCAGTGGGACGCTCTAATCTAGCCAGCAGCTCAGCTGAGTTTTGCTAGTACTACGTAACTGTGTTCTCAATTCTGAATTGTGAGTTTCTGGTCTGGCACTACGCTAGTGCCAGATGCTTTTGTAGAAGTACAAGGGAGGATGCCTAAGCAGCCTAACATTTTACTCCAGCTACTGAGAGGAGTGGGCCACAAGAATTCTGTACTGCATCGTCACAGGCCAGTTAAGTGAAAACATGGCCTGCTGAAAATTCATCAACCGTGTCCACCATAAATAAGAAATACATCTTGTTGTATAAACACTAATATCAGTCCATATTTCAAGGACAATGAACATTGTAAAACATAGATTGGGCATGATGACGCCACCCCAACTAAACATCCAGTGCTAGTTTTCCCAGGACACTGTAGATATTATTTATATTAACCAATGTAACAATATATCTATGTACAAAAATTTCATTTGATTATTAAATATATATATGCACTTTTATTGAAAAATACATATTGTGTCATATGTCCTGACCAAAAGAAACATTTGGCTCAGGACTAAATAAATTAAAAAAATTTTCAAACTTAAATTCTAAAAGCCAGTGTTAGTTCAGTTTATCATAGAGTTTATTATTATTAGACTTATTATTTACATGTGTGTGTCTGTGTATTTTATTACCTACACATCACCATTCAGTACCCTAGACATTTAACGTAGCTAACATACATAATAGTAGAATAGGTCTGTTTGAGGTCGTAAGTGGTAGCAGAAAGGCATTCTGTACTCACATAACTTTTATCTTCAGGAGCCTTCACAGCTGACCTCATCCAGTACACTAGGTAACATAACAACCATACAATAACATCAAAAACCACTACAGGAACCCAACCCATAATTTTCTATAGCTCAGTTCTCGCAAATTCTTAGTGCGCTAGGTTTCTGAAGAATAATAATCCCTTGCGCACTTCGGGGGTTCATTGTACAAGTGGTTGTTGTTAATTCTCAAATATCTTAGAGACCACTTTGTGTGCTACTTGCTCTAAAAGTATGTATATATTTTTTTAACACAGTGCGTAATAAAATGGAGAGGTAAGGAGCAAGCGCATTTTCAATTTAATCTCCAGAACTGGTAAATGGAAAGAACTGCTGCAGTGTGTCAATTGTATTCTTTTCCCTTTTCCAAATTTAAGAAATAGCATGAAATTTCTATTCAAAATGACACATTTATTGGCTTGACATCGTTGCGCTGATTAGATATATTTACTTAGCCAGAAATTGGAGACGTGTAAAGCATTAGTATACTCTATCTCGACAAATTATCACTATTCTTAAAGAAGTTCAAAATTTATGAACTCATACATTATCCCTTATTTTCCTTCCCACTCGGAACAATTTACATTTTTTATTTGATCTTTCATATCTTGAATAAATATGTTTATATTAGCATATTTACGTATCCAAGCCAATACTGAGAAACAATTTTTTTATTTATTGTTTTTTTTTAAGAATTCATCTTCAATAAATTCGCTACATGCATTTTAGGTTTAAAAATGTCTTTTCTATGGTCCATTGCAAACCATGCATTTTTTTTCTGGAATACAATCATATTGCCATACTAATAAACTGTTAAATCGTATAGTCGCTAAGAAACCCAGAAATAAACCAACATACATCTCGGATAGTTATGCTAATGGTTTCTACCATCTCTGCATATCTAACAAACTGTTTCATTTCCACTGTTTCCGGTAAAGTGTTCTTCCTTTTTACAGGCTTTTCTTTAACTTGCAACGTATGTCATTCTCTTTTCACTCTCTTGTCACCTTCAAATCTTGCAATCGATTGTTCAATCACTTCCAGATGAGCAATAGCTCTGACACTCGGCATAGTTGTGTACTCCCCATGACAATACAATAATCAGTCGCAAAAATAATAAAATGAATAAAATTAAAATTAATATTATTATTTTTCTTTTTGCATTGTATCATCAGTGAAATGGGTGATAACTGCAAATAATCTAGGTATATTCTTTCCAACAAGATTGCTTCTCTTGAGAGACATATTGACACTTCCCTCCCCCCAACACACACACTATCGCACGCGCGTGCACAGACATACACACAACTGACAACTACATTAAAAATATAATTTACAACTCTTATCAAAACTTAAAAAAAATTTTTTTTTAACTTTCCATGTAATATACTGAATAATGAAATCCGCCTCTTGTGCTCTGGACTCGTTCATTAGCGGATCGATTACATTTGGCTTAAATTTAAAAACAACAAACAAACAAAAAATATTAATGCTTTTAATGCACTAAAAAGCCACACATAATTTTTCAAGGAGTTTATAGCTTGCAGTAAAAAAAAAGTAACATCAAATTGACACAAATTTTTTTTTTTTTAAATATTTTTTAATACAGGCTTTTCTTGAACTTGCAACGTATGTCACTGTTAAGTTATTTTATATTCATACAGGAGGAGTTAAATGTTTGAGATCCTAACATGTGCGTCTCCTATTTGTCAGACGCACATTTGAGCGCATCTAGGGTAACTTTTTGTTATATTATTTGCGTACGACCGTGCACCATTATTAAACGGGTATGGCGCTGTATGTCGCGGTGATTTGTTGCTATCCGGGCAACGTACTTGAGGCAGATCCAGATATCCCCCGTCTTGTATAGACGTGAATTTGTCATGTGCTTGTCCTAATGAAATTATAATCATCTGGAAGATGAAGATGATATCCTTGATGAGCAATACCAAGAATAGTTTTATTTCAAATATTTAGTTCCAAAGGTTGTTACAGCCGGGAGTTGTAGTGAGGATAAGCTCTCACTGCTGATAAATGCTTCTATGGCACGCGCCTCAATCAGCCTCTGACAACCAAGTCCAGCTCCCGGCCTTCACGTGTGGCTCAATTTGAGCCCGGCGGAACTGTTTTCACTGACGGAAGAAGGGGCAAAGGCGAGTGACTGGCGCCTTAAAACCAACAGCTTCGGGCAGATAGGGCTCGTGATCCTTGGTTGGTAGCTTATCTAAGAGAAAGAACTCCGAATTCAAACCACCGCTGCCTTGCGGTAATATCCATTTATGGAATTGGCTTCGGGAGTAAACCCTGAGGATAAATCCGGAGTCGGAGTCCCTAATTCAGTCTAATGTCGATTCGACATTATTCTGGCAACTCCTGCGACGTGGCTGGTACCAAACTGTATCGGCTACTGCCGTTCCTTTGGATCTACCAGCTGTGTGGAGAGGGGGAACATGCTGCATGGGCAACAGCTTGATCTCCATATAACTGTGCCCAAGCTCGCGCCCTGGAGAGGACACTCCAACTTCACCCTATAGGTGTCGACAAAACACGGGAAGTAGCAGTTACCGGTTATAAGCATTTTGCCCAATTGGCGTAGGGCATGGCGCCAGGGGCTACTTCCGACAGTGGGAGAGGTTCTAGGATCACAATGGACAGCTACCGCCCGCTTCAAGCTGGGCAGCCCCCAGTCAATAAGGTGTTGTCCCGCCACTGTCTGCTTTCTCCATTGGATGCATGGGGATTAGGGTCAAACCTGAACTGTGGACAGACAATTTTGCACCAAGCAATTATCAGAAAAATAGAAATAAGCAAACTCTCAGATTGGGAAGCTGGAACGTCCGGACTATGTTGACTGGATTATCCGAAAACCTACAGGACGTAAACGATGTAAGGAAGACAGCCATAATTAATGATGAGGTTAAACGACTTCAGGTGGATATAGTTGCACTTCAGGAAACGCGAATGGCGGACTCTGGAACGGTGAGCGAGAAGGACTACACATTTTATTGGCAAGGGAAAGATCTTAATAAAACTAGAGAACACGGAGTAAGTTTTGCGGTCATAAAATCGCTAACTAAAATGGTTGAACCAGGCGAGAATGGATCAGAACGCCTGTTAACGCTCCGCCTGCAAACTAGCTCAGGTCCCATCACCCTTGTCAGTGTGTATGCTCCTACTCTGTACTCTGCCTCAGAAGCTATAGATAAGTTCTACGAGAATCAAGCAGCAGTCATCAAAAGCATACCTAGGCAAGAACAGCTTGTTCTCCTTGGTGACTTTAACGCTAGAATGGGTGCCGATAATGTTTCATGGCCTTCATGTCTGGGCAGGTTTGGTATTGGCAAGATGAATGAAAATGGACAACGGCTTTTAGAGCTGTGTGTCCACCATGACCTCTGCGTGACCAACACCTACTTTCAGACAAAACTCCAGCATAAGGTGTCATGGAGACACCCACGATCCAAGCACTGGCACCAACTGGACCTGATTCTCGTCAGAAGGCCACTTCTCAGGTCTGTGCTCTCCGCGCGCTCGTACCATAGTGCAGACTGTGATACAGATCACTCCTTGGTTTGCTGCAAAATCAGAGCACAACTAAGAAAACTCTATCGTGTCAGACATGAAGGGAAACCACGCATTGATACCAGCAAGATGTCAGACCCTGTCATGATCGCTCAATTTACTGCGACCTTCAAGAAAGTGCTCAGCAGCCCTCAGCATGGTGACACTATTACAGAGAACTGGGAGCATCTATCGGAACACCATTCAAAGTACTGCACTTGCCACCTTCGGTAAGAAAACGGCAAAGTCAAATGACTGGTTTGATGCTTCATCAGATGTAATGGCACCTGTCATTGAAGCTAAGCGCAGTGCTATGAATGAATACAAACGTTCACCGAGTGCTAGAACCCTACAGTTCATGAAGGCTACGAGAAGCAAAGTTCAACAAACTGCTCGACGCTGTGCAAATGACTATTGGCTCCAGCTCAGTGAGAGCATCCAGATCGCAGCGCAAACAGGCAACATCAAACAAATGTATGACGGTATAAAGAGAGCACTTGGCCCCCATAAAAGTAAGACGGCACCGCTAAAAACCATCAGCGGAGAGAAGCTAACCGATAAGGGTAAGCAGATGGAGAGGTGGGTCGAGCACTACTCTGAGTTCTATGCTAGAGAAAATACCGTTACGTCTGCAGCCCTTGATGATGTCAAATGTCTGCCATCTATGGAGGAGCTGGATGCCGAACCAACATTAGAGTAACTCAGCAAGGCCATTGATAGCTTGGACTCTGGCAAAGAACCAGGCAGTGATGGGATTCCTCCTGATTTAATCAAATGCTGTAAGAGCACACTATTACATCCCCAGCATAGGATGCTGTGCCAGTGCTGGGAAGAGACAACTATTCCTCAAGACATGCGAGATGCCAAGATTGTAACACTGTACAAAAATAAAGGAGACAGAAGTGATTGCAATAACTACAGAGGCATCTCTCTTCTTAGTATTGTTGGTAAGGTGTTTGCCAAAGTCGTCTTAATGCGACTACACAAGTTAGCTGAGCGCATATTTCCAGAGTCACAGTGTGGATTCCGAGCTGGTAAATCAACAACAGACATGATCTTCTCTGTCCGCCAGCTTCAGGAAAAATCAAGAGAGCAGAAAAGGTCTTTATATATCGCCTTTATAGACCTCACAAAAGCATTTGACCTGGTTAGTAGGGATGGACTCTTCAAAATCCTCCTGAAAATAGGCTGCCCTACTAAAATGCTGGAAATGATAAAGTCATTCCATGACGACATGAAGGGAACAGTCCAATTTGCTGGAAGCACGTCACAGCCCTTTGACATACGAAGTGGCGTTAAACAAGGCTGTGTTCTGGCTCCGACCCTCTTCTTTGCCTTACTCTTGAAACATGTATTCAGAGATGCAACTGAAGGAATATGCCTTCACACTACGCCAGATGGCCGTCAGTTTAATCGTTCAAGGCTGAATGCAAAAACAAAAATCAGAAGGGTCACTATAAGAGACTTGTTGTTCGCTGATGATGCTGCAGTCGTCACTCAAAGCCAACAGGAGCTTCAGAACTTGATGAATCGCTTCACTAAAGCATGCAAGGACTTTTGCCTCACAATAAGTCTAAAGAAAACGAATGTGCTGAGTCAGGATGCGGGTGCTGCACTGTTGCATACATATTTTTGAATGCACAGATTACAAATGTACGATATGTCTATTTAATATGGAAAATATATTGTTGTATTTAATTGGGTACGAAAATGCTTTCTTTTGTAAAGATGACAAATAATCCATGTTTGATTTATACGTTTGATTATATGGATAAGCTCCCTTGATATTGATCGGGCGTAAGAATACTTATATTTGGGCATTCATCATTTGTCATAGCCAGAAAATAGATTGATCGTTCTTAGAATGTTTATGGCCTGAATTCATATGTATTACATATTATTAGTGCAAGTAGATTCAGTCCTATATTGTATATTTTGTATGGGTAGGCAGGACTATATTCTTTATGCCGCTCTAGCAGAGGTATTGGTTGTCTTGGCGAGTCGTGATGAGTTCCGATATTACCGCCTACAATGGCTGGTCACGTATTTTCCTAGGGCTGGTCCTTTCAAGAGTGAAAAATGATTTATGAAGTGATTTCTTCAGTAGGAGATTGTGTTTCTACAAGATTATAGTGTTAGAGACTCTCCTCATGTACTGTATTATGTTGGATTCGGACTCAAGGTAAATCCAGACCCTTTTGAAGATCTCCTTATGGTTAGACCTAGATGAAGCAACGTATTTTCGTGCATCGTTGGTCGTTTAACTAGATATTGTTGTAGATGACAGGTTCCATCAGCGCTTATGTCTTCATGAAGTAACCTTCTGTCAAAGGGACTGTATGGTAACTCTGGAAAGTTATACTTATTCTGCGAACGTTTTCATTCGTACTTTGGTATCTCGTCTTCTTATCAGTTGTTCTAAGTATCTTCATCTTATTGCCTGTCTTAAATGCTTTATTAATTATTTTTTTCTAATGCGTGATTTATTCATTGATAATTACTTATATTGAAATATTAACATTCCTGAAGTTAAAAGGAATTTAAACATAGGTTCGATGGACAAGAACCTCTCGCACATTTATTAGGTGTTACTTTTAATTTATTAAACAAATATTTGACAAAGTGAGTTAACAACTCATAAACTTGGACAAGATATCTACATTGGACTATTTTATCAAGCAAGGTAAGGCCCTTGGAATGGACTCCAAGTTAAAGCGATTCGCAACGTCTGAACATGCGAAAGCCCAGGAACATGAATTACAGAAAATTCAGTTGGAGGAAAGAAAACGGCAGATGGACGCTAAAACACAGAAAATGCAAATGGAAGCTACTGAAAACGAAAATCGTAGACTTTACGAACATAAATTATTATTTTCAGAACTTGAGAAGATCAAGATAATGAATAGAAATAATGCACAGACTCATCCTGAGACTCATGCAACTACACAAAAAGAACCATTCAGGTTCTTACAAGATCAGGTTGCCTACATGTTAGTCTTATTCCGACGATATCGCATTCTTCTAAATAGATTCGAAGCCATAGGTGAGTCTCAAAAGATAGATAAATCAGAATATTTACACGACTTATGGAACTTCCACCAGGATAAGCTTTAACATCATTTTGTATGGTGGAAGGACCTAGCAAACATGACTACAATACTATCAGGGGTGTTTTACTTAAAAAATCTCAACTTGACGAAGACGATTTTAGGCTCCGTTTTAAAAGCTTACTGCCAGAGAATGGAAAGGACTTCTCTGATTTTATTGCAACTATACGTCTTACTTTTTCTCGCTGAGTGGAACTTTCAAGAATAGAGCACTCATACGAAGCCCTTATGGACTTAATGCTCAGTGATAAAGTGATGTTCTCAGTGAACGCATTATTTCTCTCATTCCTGCATGATCGAAGGCTGCTAGTCTGACTGTTACTGAGGAAATCGGTCGACAATTTCTTACAGCACATCCAAACATGGTTGTTAGCAAATCTAACGTCAGGGATGCATTACCAGTGGCCTCAGCTATGTCTTCCAATAATAACTTGCAACCTAGGTCACAAAGCATTGATCGTAATTTTGGTAGGGGAGATTACCGGAAATACAGATCTCACCAAGGGAATCAATTCCGTAGCAATTCTCCTGCTCCAAGGGACTGGAGACAATTCAATGTACCACAACATTTCTGTGACTACAGTTCAGAAAATGATAGACATGATATCCGCGATAATAATTGTCAACCTTACGTTAATTCTTATAGAAGCCAACACAATTAAGTTAGTGGACAAATTAATCGAAGGGTAAAAAGGTCTCGTAACCATTCCAATAGGAGTTCTAATCAAAACAGAGGCCACAATGGAGAAAATAGTTATGATCAATCCCGATATAGAGGTAGATCTCCAAATCATGATAGATCTCCTCGGCATGCTAACTCAGCTCAACATGAGCCTCATGAGATTTTACATCAGGGTAGCAATAATACTGTTACTAATACTGCTGCTTCTTGTTATTTTGATTTTGATCTTGCATCACAGTGCCCTGAGTGCACGACTCTATTTCTGACTGAAGCAGTTACTACCTACGGACTCTTCCAGCCTTATCTGCTCTTGATGGGACGGGTTCTCTTACTCTACACAAGGGGTTTGTCAATAACCTACCGGTTAAGGTACTTCAAGACTTGGATTGCACGACTGTTAGAGTCAAACAGTAACTGGTTCACCCGTCTTGTGCTACAGGTAATGTCGTAAAATGCGTGACGTTTGGTGGCACAGTTGAAACTTTTCCAACTGCCATCGCTCACATTGCCACTCCATTTTTTACGGGGTATATTAACGTATACAAGCTCCCGATTCCGATCGCCGACCTTTTCGTCGGACAGATACACAGGGTAAAAGTATGTACTCCGGTACAAATTGCTGCTTGGGAACAGCAACGTCAACTTACTGCTTACACATTTGCGACTATGGCGCAATCTTATACCCAGATACATTCTGCTAATGTGGTGGGATATCGTGGTACTAATAATACTGATGTTCATAATACCAATATTGGTGATTTTTATAGCCCAGGACAACACACTTCAATTCGTCGTTGCTTCAATTATAGTTCTTCTTTGAGAACAATTAAGGAGGACGATCCCTCTGTATTTTCTGACACACACGCCAACTTTACTACCACGGCAGAATCTGCATCCAGTCACGTGGCTTGCAACTGCTCTTGTGCAAAGACTGTTGGTTTATTAGCCAAATGTACGGACATAGTTCTTCGTGCATTTATATTTCTTGTGGGTATATTTACCTTTCTAATTAAGCCGGTTCACTAAGTATCTTCTTGGTCCACGACTCCTGATCGTACTCACTGTTTACTATTCAAATTCGACGGATGTCCTAATTCATTCATATCTGTATTGCTTATCATATGTTTCTTTTATTGACAGCAACCAGGCTTAGACAATTGTTCAACCTTTTAGAGATATTCTGTTGTCAACTTAGTTTCCTTTCTCATACAATTATTATCTCAATGTCTTGCTCTCTCATATTTTCTAACTGCCTCAGTATTCCCTAGCTGTCTCTAGATGTTAGAGCGTTCATGACTGGAAGACGACTACTGCTGTCGAGATTTTTCTGCCTTCTAAATTCTTTATTTCGGTGAAATCATTTGTCTCTTAAACCTTTTGATTCAATTCTTCTGACTATTGTCTCTTATTTCTTCTATGTTCTGCTTGGTGTATGTTGGTAAGACTGGCCTAACCGCCAGGGGTGATGATTTTAGTCAAAAGTCTATTATTTCCTACTCGTTAGGCTGACAACTGGTCTACTATTTTCTAGTTCTCCTGACTAGCAACTGTCAATTGTTCTTCTCATGTATTACATAGTCTATCAATTATTGGCGAGACCAACATACCTGGTTGACTTGAAAATCTACATATTTTCTTGAACTGGCAACCTGGTCAATCTTGTCCACAGAAATAAATATAATATGACCTGACATCTATAAATGTGGCGTATAAACGATTCATGAGCTAGATAATAGTTTATTACTTTTCTGTCATCACAGAAACTACCCACTGACTTGGACTTATTGTCCGATGATACCTCAAAATTGCGCGTGCCACTTCAAAACTTTAACACAAGCAAACTTGCTTCCTAACGCTAGCGCATTTAAAATCTGATTAACAATATTTTTTTTAAAGATTTCCAACGACAACTTTTTCTCGAACAAACAGTTCACTCGTAATACAAATATTCCGTGCATGCCCAAGTTCGCTCACCTTCTCAACCCAGAAATTCCAACGTAAAAACACGAGTTTTTCTCAAGGTGCATAAAAATACTACTATTAATGCCAATTTGGATTATCTCCCTTTGCTTACAAATCAATAATTCATCAGTTTATCGCCCTTTAATTTAATAGTCCGTTAATATCGCTTATACAAATTTATGAAAAGGATTGCTGACCGACTAACTCACTAACACAATACCAGGCTTAACGGCGCAAA
Source organism: Oreohelix idahoensis (assembly GCA_024509875.1). Lineage (NCBI taxonomy): Eukaryota > Metazoa > Mollusca > Gastropoda > Stylommatophora > Oreohelicidae > Oreohelix > Oreohelix idahoensis. The sequence goes on along the minus strand of JAMPIV010016654.1, from coordinate 355,590 downwards.
TTCTACTCTGCAGGAAGGAGATCCTTTGGTACTTCTGAAACAACAAGCATCAAATACTGCTAAAGTCTAGATTAAATAGCCAGGTTGTACCACATTTCGTTTTAAATTTCGCAAACACCTGATCGAGAAGCGGGCAGACATACAACAGGACAGATATATTATGGAAACGGAAGTTTTCTCTCCTTCGATCAGAGATGAAAGGGTTCTTGGCTTGTTTAATTTAAGGGTGACGAGTGTTTTTGTATTGTCCGTCAATAGAAAGACCAGGCACCAGCGCCATGGCCAAGAAAGAAACATTGATAGGGATAAAACACACAATGAAGAGTACTGACAGAATTATAACCATCTTTGCCACTTTCTTATTTCTGATAGACACGTTGTCCACAAGTCCAGTTGCCGTAGACTTTTTCCGCCATTTAGTTTTATCACGCAGCTTTACAACGAGAACGATTGTACATATAATGATTACAAAGAAAGCACTGAAAGACATAAAAGAGTTGTTGACTACAAATGAAACAATTTCAACATCTTGCCGATTTTCTGTAAATACAAGACCAAGAAGGGTTTTGTTCTTTTGCGGCATCCACTTCATTTCCAGTTTGTTAACGATATACACAGGGACCACGCTGAAGATGTGAACGACGTAGACGCCAATGATGATGACTGAGACACGTCTTTCGGTTATGATATCTTTTACCTGTAGGAAATCGTTGGAGTTGATAATAAAATAACAATTTATTTAACATATTTACATGTTAATTTCACATGTTCAAATACTTTTACTACATTTAAATAAGTAAATAAAATAAAAGCCTCTTCAGTCATAACTGACTATGTGTATGCTCCCCTGAGGTAACAGCCCTCAGCTGCTTATTTTCCTGGTGTTCTTTTCGACGATTCCGTTTCTGCTTGTTGTGTGAGCTTCTTTTCGCCCAATCTGAGGTGGTGCCGTAGACAACATTGCTACTTGGTGCTATCGGCGGCTTCATCCTCCCACGTTGCAGGAATTATGTCCAGTGCCCTCCCTCATGTCTCTCTTGCACACATCTTTGAATCTCAGCAGCGGTCGCCCAACTGTTCATCTGCCATCTACTAGTTGTCCGTAGAAGATATCGTTCGGGATGCGACAATCTTCCATTCGTTGGACATGGCCAAACCAGCGTAGTCTGCGCTGTCTAAGCAGTGTATACATGCTTTGACGGCCAGCATGTAACAACACCTAGACATTTGTCACTTTATCTGTCAACGAAATGCCGAGTATGTGGCTAAGACACCGTAGATGGAACGTATTGAGCCTTCTTTCTTGTTTATCATAGGTTGTCCAGGAATCGCTACCACATAAAAAAGTGTGCTGGAGACGCAGGCGTTTTATACCGCAGCTTTGGTCTTCGTTGTGAGTTTGGGGTTTCCCTAAACGCGCGATCTGAGGCGAGCAAAGGAAGCTGCAGCTTTGCCAATGCGGTTAAATAAGTAAAGAAAGCAGCAATTTATAAAGATAATAAGCAGGTTAGAAGAATGAATGAAGACACAACGAACTAGTTCATTCTTTAACTGCAATTTAATGGATGATATAAGTGAGAAAATTATTGAGAAAAAACAGTTTGACTGAAACGATAATAGAAACAAACGAGTGATTACAGTACTGGTTTCCGAGCTCAATGGTTCATGGTTCAACCCCCAGCCTCATAATTGGGTACCAGAGCAACCCAGGGACGGTTAAAGGCGGCTGGCTTGAGATGCTGACCACATCACCTATAGTGTGTCTTATGGTCAAGAAAATGTGGGCCTAACACCATATTCCCAAAAGGCCTTAATGGACGTGTAACGGGATCCTTTTCCCTTAACTAATATAAACAAATATTGGCCAAGACATACCTGATGTTGTTTTTGGCCGGTGTGTGTGTGGGGGGTGGGGGGAAATTAGGTATCTCTGGATAGACGAAGTCATAACAACACATATGCTTCCATGGTGATATCGTTAGGATTTCACATTATACAGGAATGTTTGCATCTATCTTGTATGTTACTTATTGAGCTTTAAAATCGAAGTTTTCTTTATTGCGGCAACATTTGTAAGTATGTAAATGGGTCTTGAAACTTCATGTAGACGAATTACAATATTAATAATCATAATAACCCGTTCAGTTATAACTAACTATTGGAATGCAATCATGAGATGACAGTCCTCAGCTGATTATTTTCCTGGTGTTCCTTTTGATGTTTTCTCATCTCTTCTGTTTGCCGTAAGAGCATATATTCGCCAAATCTGAGGAGGCGCTGTAGAGAGGACGGCCACTTGGTGCTGTCGGCAGCCTCATCCTCCCAGGTTGCTGGTTTTAAGTCCAGTGCCCTCATGTTTCTCTTGCACACGTCTTTGAACCTCATCTGCGGGCGTCCAGCTGTTTTTTTTGGCATCTAACAGTTGTCGGTAGAAGATATCTTTTGCGATGCGACTATCTTCCAGTCACAGTCATGTAGAATAACAGGTTAAAGTAAATATCACTATATGAAATGCTTCAGAACGACCAGCTTGCAAATCAACAAATGAAGTGATGGTCCTATTACTCTTTAAAAGCTGAAAAGTAAAGTTCATTATGCAAAAAATAGATAAAAAGCCCATGGAAGACTTTATTTACAAATAAAAGGGGGAAGACTTAGAAGAGCACTCCAAAGTGGCAATTCTGCTTCATAATATTGATGAAAGGAACAGCAATTACAGAATTAAAGATATAGTTTTAATAGTCGGTTTCAAGCAATTATAATGTTGCTAATTACGTAATTGCTTAGCTTTGTGACGATGAGTCAAGAAGTATATTAAAACTTTCGTATTCGGTTTATCATACTGTTTGTGTCTCTTTTTTTAATAATTTGACTTGGCATGTTCTGTTTACTCTGTGTGTAAAGTTAAAGAAAGTGTTTATATCAAGCGAGCTTTTGTCTATTGGCTGTGCCAAAAGGTAACCTGTGTGTATCCAAATCAAGAATACTTATACCAGAGAGAGTTGTTCAGTAATCATTCTCCTACTTTTGGTACTGGTATTGCTAATACAAATATTCAAAATACCTCGTGAGATATTCCCACGTTACAAGTGATACGAGTACATACTTGATACGAATTTATATTATATACGAATACATACTAGATACGAATACATACTAGATAAGAATACATACTAGATACGAATACATACTAGATACAAATACATACTAGAAGCGCTTCCTCTTACACTCCGGCCTTCAGAGCATGTTACCTTCATTAAACAACGCAGTTTACTCTGGCTTGACAATGTTCGCCACATAGAAGATGGTCTTATCGCTAAAGAATCTTTGGACAACAGGGAGATGACATAAGAATAATCGAGCGACCGCATCCAAGTTGAAAAATGTGTGCAAGACATTTTTAAAGGCAATTCAAAATCTTGTGAGGATGAAGCTAGCGATCGCTCCTACCGGCATCGCCTGAAAGTTGGTAAAAAGAGTCTCACACAATAAGCAGAAGAGAAAATAACAACTTTGAAAAAACACCAGATGAAAATTCATCGGAGGGTTATCACCCACGTGGTCAGCTATGACTGGAGAAGGCTACCACTACAAGTACTTCACCATACATTTTCTATGTAGCGACTACTATAAAGTTGCGTATCGGACAGACAACCTTATTTAAAACAGGCGGTACAGAGCTCACCAATGTAGGATCACTTAAAATGTCTCTGATCAGACATCAAGCAAGGGATCACCTGTAGTAGTGTGTCTCCGTCTTCTTTAAGAAGCGTGAACATATCTTGTTTTCTCAATAAAGACAGGGCAGGAGAGATGAGTACCATCAAATAAGCTTCGTTTGCCACCGCTCAGTCACCAAAACCGGAGAGTGCTACGTGTTGCCTCCCCTTTGCTCTGCAGTGATGGTCCAACAAAAGCCAAAACCTAGAGAATCTAATGTTGGTCTTCAAAGGTATCTCGAGATACAGATAGGATGATGATGCTTCTACCTCGAGGGAGTACTCACAAGATATTTCAGAAGTCGAGACCAATGCTGAATGTATTTTCGCAATGTTAAGTTTTATCTGCCCAACAACTTTTGTGAAAAAAGGTAAAGGTAAATGATCCCGTTACACGCCCATTGAGGCATATTGGGAATATGGTGTTAGGCCCATATTTTCCTGACCATCGGCACACTAGGGGTGATGTGATCAGCACCACGCCGGCCGCCTTAACCTTCCCAGAAGTTGCTCTGGTATCCAATTGGGGCTGGGCCGACCCAGGAGCCGTTTGTGGCCTAAAAAAATCCCACCTAATCTGGGGATCGAACCATAGACCACTGAGCAAGGAAGCCAGTGCACTAACCACTATGCTACCGCGACTCCCTAACTTTTGTGAAGAGGTACTATATATTTAATTTAGCTCGTACAAACCCCCAACTGAGTTAACAGTGAGATTGTTCTTATTACTTGGCTATTTAGATTTAAATATAAATATATTAAGATGCTGATTCAAATCTGTGCACTTTTTTCTGTAATAACTAAATTAACTATGAATTTGCAAAAACAACAAATAACAATTTTAATGATAAATTACTTTGGAACAAATGTAAATAAATAAGAACTGGTGAATACTAAAAAAATAAATTTCGTCATTGAAATCGGCTTTAGGAAGCTTAGTTGGGGAATATAGATCAATACGTTCTCTTGTTTAGGTCTGCTAAAAATGTCACTTAGCTTCTAAACTGCTGAAGTGTTGATGCTGTTGTTTCCGTCAATTCGTCCATGTGGCAAGGGCACTTCTGCTGGTCAAGGCAGGTATCTTGACAACCTGTTTAAAGTAGGTTTCAAGTGTCGATCGCAATCTTTGAACCACAGAACAGCTGGTGTCGTAGAATCGAACCTCTAATGGTCTCGTAAACTCGTACTACAAACGTTAAAGGGAATTAAAGAACAAATACCTCTACTAAGTCTTTGTTTTCCTGATATTAATCAGGCGCCTTTCTTGCTGTCCGTCAACCGAACTTTTTGTATGAATTTTTACTCTCCCTGATCGTATATCATATAACTCAGGAGATACGATGAACATCACCATTCTTTTAGTTAATTTACTGGCGAAAATTTGGACTGTACATTTGCAAGTTGCTTGTATCTGGTTGAACATGTTGAAGTATACATAAAACTTATTACACATGATAGTAAATATATGTATATGATGTCATCATCATCCACTCCCTTCTCCACTTGGAGTCTGAGGTTACCTCTGAGAGAAATAGCACGAAGCAATCGCCAGCGCTTTGCTGTGGTGGTTCATGAATATCTCATTTTACATGCTGAGGTTGCCAGCCTCGTAAGGACCTGTATAACCATCGGCAAGTTCAAACATGTTAAATTCAAAGTATATAACATATTTTACAACTCACCCCAAACTAGTTGAGAACTAGACTTTTTGCTCAGTAGAATAGTCTTGGCAACTTGATGAAGATGCCTCGAACACGCTTCTTGGGTATTATTTCTGTTACAGAAACCCTCTCTGACTTTATGAGTAGGTCCTGTAGGAGTCCGGTTTTCGTATTAAATCGTAGAGTCTCCTTATTGTATTAGTCAAAACGTGCTCCAATACTTGTTTTCGTTCCTATAAGTTCAGAATCCTAAAATCTACTCTTTCATGGTTTCAGTCCCAGTTGACTGCTTTGACGATTCTGAAATGCAGTGTAGTTTGTCTTAAACGTTCTACATTATATCATAGTTCTCGGCCCACGCTCACATTTTGTTTATTACAGAGCATTTCCGTTACACTTCAAATCAACATGAATGTCTATCAGCCTCTAAACTGCTAAGCCAACTGCATTCGAAAGTGCATGTTATGAGAACATTCATTATTGATATGTCTGTATGACACATGCGTTTGTAAAATTAAAACAGTCAATTTTCCGTGTAAGGAGTTGATATATCCGTCTATTCTGGGTAATGTTTACATTCGCAAGCCCCTGCAACATCTTGGTCGACCAAATTTATCCAGAAGTTTATTACATCATTCGTGTGTCTAATATGTCACCAGTTCGATAGTTGACCAGCACTTTCTGTGGAAACACGCACTGGGTCACTACATGAAAATGACCTTTCCAGTCAATCTGGTCTTGTATCAAACTCTTATGTAAACAAACATGACACAAATGAATGGAAGGAGTGTAACCATTGACTCGAAAATACAAAATAATGTCGGAAGGTAGGAAACTAGAACGGGCTAACAATCGAATAGCGTACATAATTAATTCGCACAATAAAGATAGATCAACACTGCCAAATAGCAAAAGAGAGCGAACAAAATTATATGACAGAAAGTCAACCCAATTCAAAGTAATGTTCGTTTATAATTAGCGTATTTAATGCAACTTAATTTTCTATAATGTGTGATATTTAATAGTAAGGCTCTTTATACTTCTTAAAATTTTCAGTTTTTTTTTTTTTACATTAAATATTTGTTGTTTTCTTAATCCTACCTTGAGTATTTGCAGTATGTGTGATTTACTGTATGGAGTTTCCAAGAGTTCATGCTGTTTGTACATATTTTTTCTATTGTTGTTAATATTCCGATCACATTTTTTTTAAACATTAATCTGTTGTTCTTAATGTGTGTATGGATTCTACCTGATAGTTAATGTTTTTCCTCACACTATTGTTTATGACGTTTGAAATATTGTTGAGTTTGCATTTTTCAGTAAATCGATACTAATATGTTCATGTCATTTTTCTTCCTAATTAGTGTTGCTGGAACTATGTAAAATCAGACAGACGAAGAACATACGGATGCAAGAACATGTTAAGCATTATGTTATACCACATATATACACACCTTTAAGGGCATTGCAATGCATAAACACCTCTCAAGTGTAATTAACGCCGTGATCCAGCCAGAGATACGAGTAAACACAGTATGAGGTATCCCACTTATTATATACTGAGTTTCTGTCGGATCAAATGGTAAGTCTGCAGAGCTGACCACCGGGATTAAACAGATGTGCGACCAAAGTAACGTTGCCAAAGAGCAAAGGTCAGATATTGCCAATCCTAGATTGTGAAGACAATAAAATATGCATCATAATGAAATATTATTTAATGTATATGTTTTGTAAGGAATAATCTGTAGAGGGTACTAAACATACCAGGATTACACTTTCTCTGACAGAGAAATAAATTTCACACGTAGCTAAAATGATCATTTATTTCAAAGGTTGTGGACATTCTAAATCATTTTCTTTACTCTCCTCACTGAGGATGGACTAACCACGGCAGTCGGTCGCGCAGAAAGCCTGCACTAAATAGTCACATGCTTCTGCAGTGGTCGTCTCTGCCGCAATTCGTTTTACATTTAGAGGTTTCAAACCCCATGCCCAACCGTATATTAGTTGCCGTGTACGACGTTCCGGGGGGGGGGGGGGGGGGGGGGTGTGCAGTAAGTCATATACTGTCCTTGTCTCTTCAGAGATTCACAGACACTCTAAGTGATTGTGACAGTTAATGTCAAATAGTTCATTAAATTTAATGTCCTATTATTATGTAATATGTCTTTTCATTATTTTAAAGGTTTAAAAAAATTAGTTAGCTGGAATGTGAATTAGAATATAATCTAGATAAATACATGATAAAGACATGTACCAAAAAGACTGACGTTGAGCGGATCCTTCAGACCTTGTCTAATGAAGCAGATGATATTGATGATGTTGGTGGAAATGCCAAATACATCGATTACTGGACCTAATAATGTCAAAACCACCCATTGAAAAATGTAGAAATCGTTGTCACTGACCAGGGGATCTGATGCAATATGTTCTGTCTGACTAACAACGGCTGGCGTACCAGGCATCTCAGTTTGCGGTAATAGCATTGCTTCGCCAAAACATGAGCGTTACTATAACGACGAAATTAAAGAGTTGTGTGGTCAGGTATCAAACAGACAAAATCATCACATACTCTTATCTCCCTAAAAAATAAAAAACCAACACTTAATAAATGACATATTCGTATGAAATGCTACATATCATTTAAACAAATTGGCTAAATAATGGAGACAAAAGTAGTAGTAGTAGTAGTAGTAGTAGCCTTATTAGTAGTAGTAGTAGAAGTAGTAGTGGTAGTAGTAGTAGTAGTAGTAGCCTTATTAGTAGTAGTAGTTGTTGTTGTTGTTGTAGTGCGAGTAGTAGTAGTAGTAGTAGTAGTAGTTGTAGTAGTAGTAGTAGTAGCCTTATTAGTAGTAGTAGTAGTAGTAGTAGTAGTAGTAGTAGTAGTAGTAGTAGTAGTAGTTGTTAAGGGCTTCCGGGACCCCAGTATATTCTGGGTGCTTCGATGACTTCTAGTATTTGTGGATGACCAAGTTTTTATATGCGTATTCAGTTTATAGAGTCAAAGTCCCTCGGGTTCTTATCACTTTTGTAGGATTCCGTAATACTGTCCGTTGGTATCGATAATGTCTGCTTTAACCCTTGTGATACATTATGTGCTGAATATGTTTCATATTAAATATTCGACCCTTGACTGACCTGTATTAGTCTCTTGTCTTATTGATTATATTGGCAGTGTGAGATGCAGCGTGTTAAGACATTAATCATCACTGGTCATGGTCAGTTGAATAATAACAGCATTTAACTCAACTCCGAATACGACAGTTGATAAGACCGTGATTTCAACGACTCACAATATTTAATTAGTAATTTCATACCATGAGCAGACACCAACTACATGGGAACAAAAGTCACATCACATTCATGTACGATCTGTAAGAGTTCTCATTATTTCATAAGCACCTGTTCACAATCTCTATCTAGAGTTCTGGTTAGAGGTCAGTTCCTTTTAACGGCCAATGTCCTTTGGCATAAATTCAGAGGCTAACTAGACTTAACTATCCTGCTAGTTATGCAATACACTTATTATGCTAGGCTTACGTCTACTGCTAGTCGTTTAATATCCGTTACACTAGGCTTACGCTTGCCGCTAGCTGTACAATATCCATCTATACTAGTCTTACACTATTGCTAGTACCGTAATGTTCCTTTGGCATACCACGCCAGGCTAATCTGCCTTAATTATGCAAACTGCGTTATTCATACGACGACTTACGTTTGGTTCAAGAAATACACTGCTCAAATAGCTTCCCAGCCACACAATTAACAAGTGGATATACCACACAATATAAGTGGCAATGGCCACACTTCTGAAACACACTGCCGTTCGGGTCAAAACCCACAAGTCGAATGACGTTATAAAGACATACGCGTCATGCATAGTGATATGCATACTACGTCGTTAATCTATATTCAATTGCGATGTTCCATGGTGCAGATCCGAGTGTGATCAAAACTCAAATGCATGCACACATACAACAATCATCGACATCGGTCGATGAGATATATCTCTATTCGTTTGAGGTGTTCCATGATACAGCCATTCGGATCGAGCTCAAATCCAAATGTCTGTAAGCATGAAACAATCATCGACATCAGTCGCGTAGATATACTCATTTGAGGAATGCGCCATGCTGCAGACATGAAGCAATCCTCAACATCAGTAGCCTTATTAGTAGTAGTAGTAGTTGTTGTTGTAGTGCGAGTAGTAGTAGTAGTTGTAGTAGTAGTAGTAGTAGTAGTAGTAGTAGTAGTAGCCTTATTAGTAGTAGTAGTAGTAGTAGTAGTAGTAGTGGTAGTAGTAGTAGTAGCCTTATTAGTAGTAGTAGTAGTTGTTGTTGTTGTAGTGCGAGTAGTAGTAGTAGTTGTAGTAGTAGTACGAGTTGTAGTAGTAGAAGTAGTTGTTGTTGCAGTAGTACGAGTAGTAGTAGTAGAAGTAGTTGTTGTAGTAGTAGTTCTCGTACACGTGGTAGTAGTCGTTCCAGTAGTAGAACTAGTTGTAGTAGTACGAGTGGTAGTAGTAGTTGCAGTAGTAGTAGTAGCAGTAGTTGTTGTAGTAGAACGAGTATTAATAGTAGGTGTAGTAGTTGTACAAGTAGTAGTAGTAGAAGTAGTTGCTGTTGTAGTAGTACGAGTAGTAGTAGTAGACGTAGATGTTGTTGTAGTAGTACGAGAGATAGTAGTAGTTGTAGTAGTAGTAGTAGTTGTTGTTGTTGTTGCTGTAGTAGTACGAGTAGTAGTAGTAATTGTAGTAGTAGTAGTAGTTGTTGTTGTTGTTGTTGTAGTAGTAGTTATTGTTGTTGTTGTTGTAGTAGTACGAGTAGAAGTAGTAGTAGTAGTAGTTGTTGTTGTTGTTTTAGTAGTACGAATAGTAATAGTAGTAGGTGTACGAGTAGTAATAGTAGAAGTAGTAGTTGTTGTAGTAGTTGTACGAGTAGAAGTAGTAGAAGTAGATGTTGTTGTAGTAATACGAGTGGTAGCAGTAGTGGTAGTAGTAGTAGTTGTTGTTGTAGTAGTACGAGTAGTAGTAGTAGAAGTAGTTGATGTTGTAGTAGTACGAGTAGTAGTAGTAGAGTAGTTGTTGTTGTAGTAATACGAGTAGCAGTAGTAAGTAATTGTACGAGTAGTAGTATTAGTAGTTGTTATTGTAGTAGTACGAGTAGTAGTAGTAGTAGAAGTAGTAGTTGTTGTAGTAGTACGAGTAGTAGTAGTAAAAGAATTTGTTGTTATAGTAGTACGAGTAGTAATAGTAGAAATAGTTGTTGTTGTAGTAGTACGAGTAGTAGTAGTAGAGGTATTTGTTGTTGTTGTAGTACGAGTAGTAGTTGTAGAAGCAGTTGTTGTTTTAGTAGTACCAGTAGTAGTAGAAGTAGATGTTGTTGTAGTAGTACGAGTGGTAGTAGTAGTTGAAGTAGCAAGAGTAGTAGTAGTTGTTGTTGTTGTAGTACCAGTAGTAGTAGACGTAGTAGTAGTTGTTGTTGTTGTAGTAAGAGTGGTAGTAATAGTTGTAGTAGTAGTTGTTGTTGTTGTATTAGTACGAGTAGTAGTAGTAGTTGTAGTAGTTGTACGAGTTGTAGTAGTAGAAGCAGTTGTTGTTATAGTAGAAAGAGTGGTAGTAGTAGTTGTAGTAGTAGTAGTATTTCTTGTTGTTGTTGTAGTTGTTCGAGCAGTATTAGTAGAAGTAGTTGTTGTTGTAGTAGTATGAGTGGTAGTAGCAGTAGTAGTTGTTGTTGTAGTAGTACGAGTAGTAGTAGAAGTAGTTGTTGTAGTAGTACGAGTGGTAGTAGTAGCCGTATTAGTAGTAGTAGCCCTGCCTTCAGCGATAACTGACTATAAGATTGCTCCCCTGAGGTGAACGCCCTCAGCTGCTTTTATTTTTCTGGTGCTTTTTTCGACTTGTCTTTTTTCTCTTATGCTTGTTGTGAAAGCGTCTTTTCGCCTAATCTGAGGTGGCGCCGCAAGGAGCATCCCCACTTGGTGTGATCAGTAACTTTATTCTCCAAGGTTGGTGGATTTATGTTCAATGTTTCCATGTCTCTCTTCCACACATCTTTGAACCCCAGCTGCGGTCTCCCAGGTGGTCAGCTGTTCTTTTGCCATCTGCCACTTGTCTGTAGAACATATCTTTGAGGATACGACCATCTGGCGGAGATGGCCAAACCAGCGTAGACTGCGCTGTCTAAGCAGTGTATAAGTGTTTTGAAATCCAGCAAGTGGCAGCATCTCGACTTCTGTCCATTTATCCCTCTACGAAATACCAAAGAATGTGGCGTATTCACCGTAGATATAAGGTCTTGAGCCTGCTTTCTTGTTTAGCATAGGTTGTCCATGTCTCGCTGTCATATAGAAGTGTGCTGGCGAATCATGATGGTGAAGCATGTCACACTAACTAAAGCAGCACAAATGCTGGGACATATGCGTTCGCTTGTTATATTGTTTTAGTGATCTTCTTTTTTTTTTCTTGAATACATATATCTGAGTTTATTTTCAACACTAGCAATAACCCGTCAAACTTGACGGGTTTTTAATTATAGTGTGCTGTTTCCGTTCCCGGATGAGCAGATAGAAGTACATTCTTAGAGTGTTTTGGGGTTCTTTCCATTATACAGTGTAATCAAACACCGTCATGTGAACGCTTTTCTTTGTTGATTGTAACTATTTTAGGGAGAGTATGTATAATGGAAACAATACAATTTTTCAACCCGGTTGCATTTATCAGCTGTGACCAACGTACACACGGCGAAAAGTATGTTATTTTAGATTCAATGTGTAAAAATGCGTGGATTGTTTTCAAAGCGTGTTCCCTGATAATAAGTGGTTTTAACGAAAACTTTCAAGTTTTAATGATTTGTACATCGGGTGAGGGCTCATGCACACCCATTTTTAGGTACTTTTTCTTTGTCGAGCGCTACTAATTTCGTGAAAGAATAAAATAAAAAAATAAAAAATAAAACCAAAGTATTTGTTTTATATAACACCCACGCCGCGCAAGTTGCACACCGTGCGTTGTGCACTTTTTTCTGGCGCGAGTTACTATTTTGAGTGAGACCGACCGACGTAACATACATCGGTAATTATGTTAGTTGGGATTACCATCCTCCCCACACGTGTGGGTGGATTTCTTCCCTATTTCCATCCATTACTTCTACTCTGCTTGTGAGCCATGGCCATTACTCTCGGTGTGATCTAATATCGAGGCGTTAGACCATTTTTTGGTGTGACATTGTCAGGCTGTTTTCGAGACGGCATCACCACTGGTAATTCGGTTACATTGTGACATATTCAACTGTCTGTCTGTCTACATTTGTGCCAAGTTCTTTTGAACTCAACTTGTAATTATTCGAGCGACACATTAGTTTAGACATTACGCCATTTTAGATGAGAACTGGTGTAGGTTATTGCCCTAAACTGCCTAGTAGCAATACTACTTTACTTTACATATTTTGTTCTCAACTCTTGCCATGAAACATATTGTCGTACTGCAGTTAGCGTTTGTGAAGCACGTGTCTTGCGATGGCTGCTGTGAGCCCGTTATGGTATATGGTTTATGTGATCATGTCTATCCATCTACATATTGGACTACCCGGTGCTCTGAAACGTAATTTCTACTGTTGTAGAATAGTCGTTGATTAGTCACGCTTAATTCTCGTGAGATGGCCAAACCATTATTTTCTGTCTCCCTGTATAGCTGATGCAGGATTTAGTTCTCACAATTGTCCTGATGTCACCATTTCTCATTCTGTCTCTCCTGACACCATTACTTGCATGGGGGTGTTGGGAAGTCAGGTATTGGTAGTACCTCTGGTGAAGGAGCTGTCATGCCCTTTTCAGGGCAGCTCAGCCACCTTTGGTCCAAACCTGGCATCCAGCTCTCACCTGTGGCTCCTCGTAGCTGTCAGCATGCGACAGCGGCCACCCCCGGACAACGGCTTTGACAGGCCGGCTAAACTAGGTGAGGGTAGCCGAATGGTTATAAACCTTCGGTGAGTTAGGGTCTGCCTACCCATGCATGCGAGGACTGGATTCGATAGACTGCGCGGAAGAAACCACCTGTTGGTTCAACGGGCATGACGGCGATTACCAGCAACGCGCTGTGGAGCGTAAGGAGCAAGGCGAGGCACGTAGAAAGCCCTGGTCATCCACTGCACCTGACTTCATCTCCAGTCGTCTTGACTTGTCTTGCCACTGGATTGAGATGGACCCAGGCGAGAGAGTGAGGTCGACGAATTGCGCAACTCTTCCTCACTTTAATCCAAATCACCGCGCAAGTCACTCTTTCATCCATTCATCCATTCATCCATCCACTCACAACAAGTCCTATGGCGATGGGCGAGCGGCGAAGCGGCAGGCGTGGGTACGCTGGCAGTCGTAGTCGCAGACCTACACACAGGCGGCTCAGGCCATATGGTCGTCTTCCACTGATCGGAGCAGCAGTGGGATTCGGCAGCCCCCTGAGTGTCTGAGCAGCCCTCTTTAGGAAAGCACTGCTCACCTCCATGGCATGAGGAAGGGGCTAGAAAAGGTGCCCTAAACATTGCCTGCTTCACCATTACCTAACCAGCTTACCGCGGTTGGTGGGTACCCTACTTCGGCGGTCGACATATAAGAAAAAGAAAGGACAGATTTTTCCCCCTCATTCTAGGCGCATGGAATGTGCGCACTTTACTTGACAAAGACTTTAACGCAAACAGACCTGAGAGACGAACTGCCCTGATTGGGAGAGAACTGGCCAGGTACAACATTGACATAGCAGCACTGAGTGAAACTCGACTTGCAGGCGAGGGCCAACTTTGCGAAAAAGGTGCAGGTTATACATTCTTTTGGAGCGGAAGAGGAACTGAAGAAAGACGAGAAGCAGGGGTTGGATTTGCAATCAAAACAGCAATTGTCAGCAAGTTAGCGGGGGCCCCAAAGGGAATAAATGACCGACTCATGACGGTCAAGATCCCTCTGTTCTATGGAAGAAAACATGCCACCATCATTAGCGCGTATGCACCAACTATGACAAACCAGGATGATGTCAAGGATAAGTTTTACGAAGAACTACATGCAGTCATTGCATCAGTTCCTAAAGCAGATAAGCTCATCATTCTTGGTGACTTTAATGCAAGAGTAGGCTCAGATAACTGTGGTAAAGTGGGATGTTATAAATATTTATAGGGGACTTAGTGTACTGACTGAGATCAGCTGTGAAGGTATCTATATCTAATAAGGGTAGTGTATTATAGATGACCTTACTTGCTGCCACATATTTATACCTCAGTCAGAATTATTCTGGAATATTGTGATGACTACGTTATATGTCTAGGGTATGTATATGGTGAAGTGTAAGTCACAACAACAACAGACAGATAAACAATTTAATTTATTCCACCACACTTGACAACACTGTGACACTCACATACATATAACACTCTATGAGAATATCTTAAATGAGTCACTGATAAATTTTCAAATATCAATATGTATTCAGTGCTGTCATTAATGTATATGTGTCCTGATTCAAATACAAAGTGAACCAGGAATCACAATCAAATTTAATTACAAGTTATATGTACAGAATTTATCAATATGAATCTGGTAGTGACATATATTATTAATAGTATCCTATGTGTGTCAGTTGTGTAGTAGTAATATGAGGTAATACTGGTTTTGTTTTGTTTTTTCAAGCTCTGTTGGTATTTGTCATCATGACTTCAATAGTTTGTTTCTGTTGGAACTAGTATTGGAGATGTTCTCAGTTCCTGGCATTAAAACAATTAAATTCCCCTCTTAATTTTATTTTACAATGTCATTTTAAGATGGGGGTACATAATGTTGAGCTCAGCTGGCCACATCAGCTTATCTTTCGTGATGGCGGCAGGAAAAGACTCCTCTGCTCGATTTCTCCCAGTGCTCTGGAGACACCAGACACTGTTAAACTATATGGACCAAGGAGTATGCTCTACGACTCTGGATTCAGCAAAGCTCTGACCAGGTGCTGCTCAATAACTTTATGCCCACGGTCCCTGAAACAAGAAGGTTGTACCTCCTACTTCAGAACTAATTTATACTCTATTTCTACACTGAGCACAATACATAACAAACCTGAGTTTCAATGAGCGTTAGGCCAACTGTCAGCTTCATCTGAAATACTTTATACCAGCATTACCCTCCTTAATTATCACTACGCCTCTGCAATTCCAGCATTATTTCTTTCTAGTCAATAATCTAGGTGTCAGTGTACTGCTTGGCAATTCCATGTAGTTTTACTTTCCTCCGACACCTTCTGTTCAGGCTGGAGCACTATAGGCTTTACTTCATGTTCGCTACTGAACCACACATATATACAGACATAATTATCAATTTACATTCAATTTTCATTTAAAAAGATATCAAATGGTTCAAACCTACCACAATTCATGGAAATAATACACAGTGACGTTGAATGGCAATGACTATAGCACAACTTCGATCTGCCGATGTCCCAGGCTTTTATTTAGAAAAATATGCACTGGTGCTTAACACACTGATTCTGTAGTAAGTTTATTACAAGATGTGGCATGGAACAGACGCTCTGAATTGAGTATATTCGCAGCTCTACCCATTCAGGCCATGTTTACCCAATCGTTTGAAAAAAAGTACTTCTACTCCCGTTTCCCCTGACAACGAAAGATAGTATTTATAGTCCGACTAATCGTGTTTAGCCTTACATTTGTTGCGCTCCAATCAAATAGGAGTTAACATGGAGACTCATTTCCCGTACAATGGTGGCCTAAAATTCTGCCACTGAGCGATTCTGATTCTAGTGTTGTCTGACACCCTCACGATTTTATTTTGGCTATAATTTGGTAATTCCTAGACTATTTGCGTAACGTTTAACATATTCTTTGTCAGCAAGTCCTAAGGAACCCAAATATACAAATTTAAAAGAGCTAAGTGGCTGCGTTCAAAATATGCAATTTCTTCTACCTCCTGTTTACTTCGAATACGAGGTGTTGTCTGGGTACTGTAATGTTTTCAAACGTAAACCAGTATAATGTCATAATTCCCAGTAAGCGTTTTTCAGGATTTTAAAACCTAACTCTGGTATGGGTAGTGTTTTTATCACTGTCGATTTAAAAAAAAGCTAGTGCTTGTGGCCTTACACGCGTGATGGTAGTAATTGTGTATCGCGCGACTCGTGTTAGTATTGCCTGTGCCTGCTTTCTGCCTCTCCCTTCTTTCTATTTTTAGTCCATCTGTCTTTTGTTTTTGGTAACATAGTGTAGAAAAAGACATGAATGGAATTTTAATTCTAGGTCAACTTGCGTATTTCAAGGTTTTTCTTAGAAATGGAGTACACTTTTTAGTGTGTTTGGGAAACGCGTGTATACTGCAGAAGGCTTTACTATCAACGTGAAACGTTACAATTTGCAGACGCAGGAGAACACAAAGGGGATTTCGCGTACAGTCATTGTGACAGCACTGTTCTTTACCATTCTTCTTTCCTTTTATTGAATTTATGTGTTAGGCTTTACATTTACGTTTTAATTTATGTATGTGGATGTAGAATTTCACGACAATAACATCTCCTGGAATGGCACTATTGGTAGGTACGGCGTGGGTCGCTGTAACAGTAATGGACTTCGTCTCCTCCAGACTTGCGCAGAACATGACCTCCTTGTCACCAACACCATTTTTCGACTTCCTACCCGCAACAGGACCTCCTGGATGCACCCTCGCTCAAAGCATTGGCACCTAATTGACTATGTAATTGTTAGGAAGAAGGACAGGCAAGATTTCCGGGTGACCAAGTCCATGTGTGGTGCCGAATGCTGGACTGATCATCGCCTCATTGTATCTAAACTTAAAATTCGTATCCAACCAGCCAGGCGCCCTCAGGGGAAGAAAACTCAAAAGACTCTGGATGTCACCAAACTAAAGAAGGCAAAAATCAAACAGTCATTTACTGACACCTTAGAAGACCGTCTCAAATCTATCTCGCTAGACGGCCAAAGTGTGGAAACAAATTGGGCAGCCCTAAGTGAGCAGATCTACAACACTGCTACAGAGGTCCTGGGTCCTTCCATCAAGAAACAAAATGACTGGTTTGATGAGAACTCAGATGATATAAAGAAGATGTTGGCTGAGAAACACCATCTCCATAAAGCATATTTAAATGATCCAAAATCTACATCCAAGAAAGACGCTTTCAACAACATGCGTAGAATCGTCCAACATAAACTACGCCAGATGCGGGATTCATGGCTGAGTAATAAAGCAGATGAGCTCCAAGGCTTTGCTGACAGCCATGACTTGAAAAACTTTTACCTTGCACTCAAAGCGGTCTATGGTTCAACATCATCAGAATCATTTCCCCTCCTTAATGCAGATGGAAAACACTAATTACAGACAAGGAAAAAATGCTCCAACGCTGGGCTGAACATTTAATAATATCTTGAACCAGCCATCATCTATTAACGACGAAGCCATCATCCGCCTGCCCCAAATTCCTATAAATGAAGCATTAGATGATGTACCAACTCTGGAGGAAGCTAAAAAAGCGATTCGTCAACTGTCTAGTGGAAAGGCCCCTGGCTCCGATTCAATTCCTGTTGAGGTTTATAAAGATGGCGGTGCAGTTCTGATAGAGAAACTTCATATGATCTTCCAGCAAATGTGGCAGAGTGAAACCATCCCACACGATCACAAAGATGCCTCAATTATACATCTATATAAACGTAAAGGTAATCGCCAAGACTGCAACAATCATCGAGGCATCTCTCTTTTATCAATCGCTGGGAAGATATTCGCCAGAATCCTTTTGAATCGCCTTACGGCTCATCTTGACAAAGGTCTTTTACCTGAAAGTCAGTGTGGGTTCCGGAAAGAACGTGGAACCACAGATATGGTGTTCGCTGCAAGACAGCTACAAGAAAAATGCCAAGAACAGCACTGTGACCTGTACACAGCTTTCATCGACTTGACAAAGGCGTTCGACACGGTCAGTAGAGAGGGTCTAAGGAAGATCATGGCAAAATACGGCTGCCCAAAGAAATTTATCACAATAGTGCAGCAACTGCATGATGGAATGCAGGCTAGAGTTCAGGAAAACGGTGAGCTATCAGAGCCTTTCCCTGTCTCAAATGGAGTTAAACAAGGGTGCGTACTTGCACCGACTCTGTTCAGTATCATGTTTTCTGCTATGCTGACTGATGCTTTTAGAGACGGGGACACAGGAATCGACATTAGATATCGTATTGATGGAAAATTGTTTAACCTTAGGAGGCTTCAAGCAAAAACCAAGGTCAAATCACACACCATCAGAGATCTTCTGTTTGCTGATAATTGTGCCCTCAATGCTGGCTCAGACGCTGATCTGCAGCATAGTGTGGATAGATTCTCCGAAGCCTGCGCCAACTTTGGGCTTACCATCAACACGAAGAAAACAGAAATCATGTACCAACCAGCTCCTGGCACAGTTTATACTGAGCCAGTCATCAAGGTTAATGGTGAGAAACTGAATGTTGTGAACAGATTCACATACCTTGGTAGCACACTATCCCAGAACATTGTCATTGATGATGAGGTGAACACCAGGATCTCCAAAGCCAGCAGCACATTTGGCAGACTATACACCAACGTTTGGCATCGAAGTGGCATTAGTCTACAGACAAAGCTGAAGGTGTACAGAGCTGCGGTGCTTCCAGTGCTGCTATATGCATGTGAAACATGGACTGTATACAGGCGCCACGTAAAGAAGCTAAACCACTTCCATACAGTCTGTCTCAGGAAGATAATGAACATCAAATGGCAAGACAAGATCCCGGATACCGCCGTTCTTGACAGAGCGGGTATCCCTAGTATTGATACTATTCTGATGCAGTCACAAATTCGCTGGGCAGGTCATGTAGTCCGCATGCCAGACCATCGACTGCCAAAGATACTCTTTTATGGTGAGATGCAGAAGGGTAAACGCTCCCATAGTGGCCAAAAGAAGCGCTTCAAAGACACGTTAAAGACGTCATTGAAAACCTTTGACATAAACCCAGACACATGGGAAGCTGCTGCGCAAGACCGAACTGCTTGGCGCACATCTCTTCGTAAAGGTGCAGCGGCATGCGAATCATCCAGAAGAGCAGCAGCGGAACAGCGGAGACAAGCTAGAAAGGACCGTGAAATAAAACCTTCACATGAAGCAAACATTCCCTGCCCACACTGTCCAAGATCTTTCCAGGCCCGCATCGGGCTCTTCAGTCACCTTCGTACCCATAGACTAACCTAACATATTCTTAAATAATTGGATGAACAGAGTGGTCTTCATCACCCGTGATGGACGAACAACCACCAACCACTTGCATCTCATCTAATAGGGTGTGATTTTCTTCTTGTGTGCTCTAATAATGAACGATAGTTAACACTTATAGTCAAGAGGTGATAAGAATATACTGTTTATTAGCTGTCGTTTCGTTGACATCAGTATGTACATTCGAATGTTTCAGTAGTGTTGACTTTTGGTAAGTCACTGCATTGACATTTTACATCTTATTGTCATAACCCTCCACTCCCAGAAGAGCATAGGCCTTCAACAAACACACGCCAAGTCCTCCTGTCAAGTGCCATCATCTCAAGTACTCTCCACGTTCTCCTCATCATTTTCACTTCTGTTTCCAGCTCTCTTTTCCATGTGGTTCTTGGTCTACCCCTGCTTCTTTTGCCCTGGTGGTTCCAGAACAAGAACTGCCTTGTAATGCTTTCATCAGGTGTCCTCAGTGTGTGTCCTATCCATCGCCTTCGTCTTCTTCTCATCTTTTGTTCCACTGGCACTTGTCTGGTTCTTGTCATCAGCCACGTTGGTAACCTTGTCATACCATTTTAATCCCTCTATTCTACGCAAGCACCCATTTATGAAAGTCTGTAGCTTTTTTGTTGTTGTCTTTGTTGTTCTCCATGTCTCAGAGCCATATAATAGTACTGAGTTCACATTTGAGTTGAAGATTCTTATTTTTGTGTTGGATCCGATTTCTCTTGATCTCCATATATTTCCCAATGCAATGAAAGCTCCTCTTGATTTTTGTATTCTTATTTTGATATCACTGTCTGTCCCTCCAACTTTGTCTATATTGCTGCCAAGATATGTGCACGATTCTACATCTTGTAGTGGTGTTTCTTCAAGGCCAACCTTGTTATCATTACCTGCATTTATTCTCATTATTTTTGTCTTTTCCCTATGTATTTTCAGGCCCAATTGCTTTGACCTCTCATCGAGTTTTTTCAATTTGTCCTGCATCTGATTATGGTTATGAGACAGAAGAGCCCAGTTATTAGCAAAATCCAGATCATCCAACTGCTTAGTCAGAGTCCACTGGATTCCATTTCTGTTGTGTGTTGTCGATGTTCTCATAACCCAGACTATTGCTAGTAAGAAACGACATAGAGACAAGAGGCATCCCTGTCGCACTCCTGTTCGTATCCCAAACGGTTCTGTAAGCTGTCCTTTATGAAGAACTCTGCATGTCATGTCTTCATATGTTTTCTTTATTAAATTAATGATCTTCAGGGGAACTCCAAAATGCCTCATCGATTTCCAAAGTGATTCTCTGTCTACACTGTCAAATGCCTTGTTGTAGTCCACAAAGATAATGTATAGTGGTGAATTCTATTCCAGACTTTATTCAACTATTATTCTCAAAGTGGCTATCTGGTCTGTACAGGGGGTTGTGGAGCTGGTCTATTGAGAAGGTTCTCAAAATATTCCGTCCACCTAGTCATTTGCTCTTGTATATTGCTGAGCTGTTTTCCATTCTTGTCTTTTATGATGTAACCTGTTTGCTTGTATTTCCCTGTTAAATTCTTTGTCCTGTCATACAGTTCTCTCATATTTCCTTTGGCTGCAGTATCTTCTGCCTCTCTTGCCAACTCCTCAATATACTTCCTCTTGTCTCTTTTGATACTCCTTTTTATTTCTTTGTTTTCTTCTGTGTACACATCTTGAGCCTTGGCTTTGGAACTTCTGGATTTGCTCGTGTTTAAATCTGCTTTCTTGTTTTTTCTGTCTTTTATCTTATTGATGGTTTCTGTTATTATCCATGCTTTTTGTTGTCGTCCCCTTTTCCCCAGTATTTCTTCACAAGTCTCATTCATACAGTTTTGATTTGCTGCCAGTAGTCTTCTGTATTCACTACATCTTCCAGCTGTTGGAGAACTTGGAATTTGTTTGATATTGTGACCGCAAATTTGTCTCTTGTTTCTTAATTTCTTAGATGTCCTACATTAAATTGTTGTCTATAACTTTGCATTGTTGCATATCTCTTGAGTTTCATTTTTACTTTGCTATCAGAAGGTGGTGATTTGATGCCACATCTGCTCCTCTATATACTTTTACATGCTGGAATTTTTTTTTTTTTTTTCGTACGCCCGCTAATACTCGAGGCGAAATCTCAGGTTATTATTAATATTTTAACCTGACATTGATTTTACGTGAGTATCCCTTTGTTTCTTGTACATAGACAGGTGTCCCTTGCCATTCAGGCAAATATTCTCCGATTTCGGAGATACCCATTAGAGCTGGGTCGGCTCAGGAGCCGCCAGTCCCTGGTCGACGACACTTCTTCAAATGTTCTCGCCAGGTCTCGAGTTAATCCAGTCCAAATCCCGGTCAACGAAAAATCCTCAAATGCCGTCGCCCGGGTTTGATCCACTATCACCCGCTCGCCAGAGCGATGTTGTAACCACTACGCTAGCGCGGCCCCCTACATCCTGGAATGATGATCTAAACTTCTTGGTTATGCACATATAATCAGAAAATCAGATTGATCATAAGTGTTGTTTACGCGAATCTTAAGTAGACCCGTTCATCTGCTGATCTTCACAGTTTCTGTCGTTGATGTTGTAATCTTGATGTTTTATCGTACACACGGAATTTGTAGGCAAGTGCAATTTGATTGCATCTTCGTACATTAGACTTTGATTATCTGCTTAAAGGACTTCATTCTGGATGTCGTATTCCTCATTTTCTGGGTCTACTTCGTCCTCTTTGTTTGCTTCTAGGTTTGTTTCTGATGTTATTCTGTCCATATAGATCTTGAACAGTAGTGGTAAAAGCTCAAAGTCGTGTCGAACTCCTATAATTATATGAAATGGATCCGTGAGTCCAACAGTTGTAATTACTACACTTCTGAATGTATTGTACAACGCTCTCCCGTTATTTAATACGCGCTACTGTATTCCCTAGCCTTCTAATGCTGAATATAGTTTATTCCTATCCAATCTATCAAAGGCCTTCCACTGGTATACACATATTATGTTTAATTGGCTGTCAGTTTCAATTGTTATATCGCCTTTTTTAGGGTGAACAAAGAACCAGTACATCCCATTTCTGAATTAAAACTGGGCCTAATTAATTGGGAGAGTTTTACTCAAATCTGGTCTGAAATATCATTCCTTTTTGACTTAGTAGTGAAATACATCTCTATATGAGTAACAATCTATTTTTATTGTTCTTCTGTTTTGTATATTGTTATTTTTATGTCTTTTCTACTGGGTCGAGAAGTTCTAGGAAGTATTCTTTACTTCCGGTCTTTCTTCTGTTTTCATTGAACATTGCTGTTCCACTTCTATCAGTATTGACTGTAGTAGGATTGAAGCTGACAATCTCATCATATAATAGAATTGCGACCGAAACTATCGCTGCGAGAAAAGATAATTTCTTTGATGCAGGCGCCCTGGAAAGCGAAACCGAAACTTCGTAGAAGATATGGTATATATTTCTACGTATATTATTGTGCATGTGCATATTTATATTTCAGGTAACGAATACCATTTATTATATTTCCTTTTATTGAGTTTTTAATTCTAAATGAATGTCAGTACAGCTCCCTTTTTCTGACAGTATTAAATATGTCAGCCCAGACTAGTGTACAGCTTTTGTGACACGAAGGCACTATCTGATATGATTATTTTTGTCCTAATAACTGACAGACACCTGTTTGATATATATATATATATATATTCGCGTAGGTAACGTTTTGAGCAAGGGTCGGCAGCTAGTAGATCCCTATCTACGGGTACATCGCAACGACTGATGTAGTAGATCTTTCGGCAACAGCCGGGAAAAAAGAAAATCTTGGCTCAGACAACAACCCATTTCATAACTGAAAAGATAATGCATGAAATGATGCGGATGTTCTAGTATTGTCATAATCTAAATTAGTGCAGAATTTGAGATTAGTCAGTCAGGACATTTAGATTTCGGAAGTTCTGAATGACACTTGCAACTATGATACTAGCAAATAACTTGACACTACATTTTTTTGGCTTAGTTAAATAGCTTTTGAAAACTTTAAAAGATGCAGAAATAAAAATTAAAAACAGAAACATTTGCATCTGAATAGTTAAAAAACGTGCTTTATGCTTTACTTCTTATTCTGATTGTAAAATGTCCATCTTTGAGCGAACTTTTGATAAGAAGAATTTCTGATAAGTAGAAGTATGTTAGATGGTCCCAGCGACTTCTGCTTATCTGGACTGCACTATGTATGAAAAAACCTGGCATGGAAGAAACAGGATAGAACTGCTTGGGGTAAATATTGGAACTACTTTGATCCATAGAAACCGGAAGCATAGTTAGTGAATGAAGTTAAATCTGTGTTTATTGGATCGAATTTGGCTCAATTGTTCAAGTGTTACAATGATGAAAATGAACATTTCTATGGACTTGTAGTTCCTGGGAGCCTCTAATGAGAGAAAGAATAAGCCTCCTCCTCCCCCTCATGAGTCTCTACAATACGATTAATATGAGGTTGTACATGTGGCTGGCAACTTTACCATATTAAAAATAGTTAAATATACCACCACTGCAAGATTATAATAATGCTTTGTATAGGCTTCCTGCGATGGGGGCCAGTTACAGTGGCGTTCCATGCTCCACGGGAGTGAACAGGAAAGTCATGATGATGATGCTCACATTACTAAGTATTAAATATATTTAGGCAATTCTGATAATACAAATTAGAACCATTCGTTCCGTTACTGCGTTATCGGTAAATACGAACGGACTTTCTCACTCGTAGCTATTGATATTGTGTCACATTGATAACACATTATGTATACATTGTGTATTAATGATATTCCTGGCCTATTCTTTTTGATCATAATCTATATCATTTCAACTCGGAAAGAGAAAAATAAGTCAGCTGAGAGATCCTGGCTTTGCTTGTCTGACATGTCTATCTGTAAGTTGTCTGATACTAGCCCCGATAAGTTCAAGAGAGGCGGGTGATCTCGGGAGACAAAGAAAGGTCTATTATTCGTTCAGACGAATCGTAAAAGGAGGCGAACTAGAGGCCGCGATTAGGGCTGGCTACTTCACATAGTAAAACATATGTCTACAGAAACCACTTCTGCAGGACATGTGCTTTGTCCTCTTGCAAATGGGCAGCAGTTTTTGTGGCTCTGCGTTTCATAAAGTGTGAAAAACGAGAGAATAATGATGTTTGTCACTTCTACGCCTATAGATAACTTTTAAATAAAGTATTATAACTATACACATTATTCACAAGTATTCGCTATTGATAATGACACTTGTTACATTTTTGTTAAATCTCTCATAAGTTGTTTTTTTTTTTTTTTTTTGAATGAATTAGTACAGCTGTATATTACAAGAAAAGTTCTTTCAGGATTGTCCTTTTAATGTACTTTGATATACAACATATTAAAGGTACGTTTAAAGTGTTAAGTTAACAACGACAACGGATATCGGGCCTCTTCATGTGCGTTTGAAGTCGACTAACTGTTACTTTGCTTTGCTACCTTTTGATCATACCTGACTTTCTATTATTCAAGTGACAGCCTATAATAATGAGTCTTCAGATATTGATTTTCAACCATAGTTTTAATCATGTCATAAATGATTCTGCCAGTATAGCGATGATATGTGTGTCAACTGTTGACTAACATTTATGTTTTTACTGTCAAGTAAATATAACATGGACTTGAATAGTAAATCTTTCTAGGCATTGCTTTCTTTCATGGGCTAATTTTAGTTGCATTTCCTAATCTATACATTGCACAGAGAAATGATTAGTGTCATAGAAAATTATTAAGGGTCTGTAAATTTAATTGCAGTTCTGTGCCGAACACAGCACGTATTTCATATTTTTAATGCAGCCAGCGTCTTAACATAAGTCTATTGTAATGTAATAATAGTAATAATAATAGCCCTTTTTCTGATCTTTTGATTTATCCTGAGATGACGGAAAGAATAAGTCATGTCTGTTATTGATCTACCAACTCGTAATCCACACAGCTAACTTGTGTTCTCGCATTAAGATGACTCTGACAAAAACCTTACCAACAATACTAAGAAGAGAGATGCCTCTGTAGTTACTACAATCACCTCTATCGCCTTTATTTTTATAAAGTGTTACAATCTTGGACTCGCATGTCTTGAGGGATAGTTGTCTCTACCAAGCACTGGCAAAGCACTATATGCAGGGGATGCACTAGCGTTCTCTTACATCGTTTGATTAAATCGGGTGGAATCCTATAACTGCCTGGACTTTGCCAGAGGCCAAGCTATCAATGGCTTTGCTGAGTTCTTCCAATGTTGGTTCAGCAACCAGCTCTTCCATAATTCTTCTTCTTTGATCCAAAGCCGCCAACAGTCAAAGCAGTCAGTGGTCATCACGCCTGGTGGTGTCTTGTAAGGCAGCAACAAATTGATTCCACCTTGGTCGGTGTCACGTAGGTTTTGATCATTAAATTGCCTATAGCGTCTTCCTATTCTTTCACCCGAATTCTTTAAGTTTGTTATCTCTCACGAATTCCTTTTTTTCCTGTATATTTTGCATCCATTCGTTTGCGAAATATATTTTCATCATATTCGCAAACTTTACCTTGTGTTTTTCTCATACTGGGATACGTAATTCTATTACTTAGATGTCAGTCAGACGAGAAGGGCAATTAAGTTGCAGCTATCTCAGACATCGAGCCGACTTGGGTCTGCACCTTCAGATGACACGACACTCTTGAGTTAGATTCTCGATGTAAACGCGTGAGAAGGCTATGAGAGAGCCGACATCCGTCTGCATTTTTCACCGGTCAACAACGAGTTGCATCGGCCGAACGCTTAAGTAGGAGCGAATATTTACACCTTAGAGTCGCAGTTTCAGACATTTGTCTGGAAATCCCAGCTGACACGGCTCATTGTGGGCCCCGGTCAGCGTGAGGTGCGAAGTAGTATGAGTGTCAGTTCAGAATCGTCGTCAGAATAACCCGGCGTAGCATGAAAAATCGCTCCGCACCGCAGACAGGCTGTCTGAGATTTGCAACTCACGCGCGCTCTTGGTCACTGATGGCTGTTACGACATGAGGGAAGCTGACGTAGGGTGTTAGAGAAGGGGAGAGAGGGGCGCTGTTTCGTGGTTTCGAAACAGTGGAATTCTTTGTCCGTTTCATAGATATAACTAGAGTTGCAAACCTGATTTCAGGCACTCAGTAATTCGCAGTTAGACTAGAACTAGCCTTGGTTCGATTTCTAAATATCTCTGTTAATAGAGATGGCCTTTAGTTTGGTCGAAGTGGTTTAGTTCTTAGTAAATTCTGTGTCGAGGTATATTAATATTATATATCTAGTATTGTGTGTAGGGTTTAAAGTGTTTAATCGCTTAGCTATTTCCCTAGTTAGATTTGGTGCAGAGCAACTAATTTATAGTTTGTATTATTTTTCTAGTGATGCATACAGTGGAAAGCAGAATAAATTATATTTCTAGCGTAACAAACATGTAGCTATAATGAATTTAATTTAACTGCTAACTACTCAGTCGAGTATTTTTTTCTAAACTAACTCATAAATGCTAGATGCGACATCAGTGAATATTGACGGAATACGCAGATATTCCTAATTCCTGATGATTGATTTAAATATAACTTATTGCACCGGAAGTTTAAATAATAAGTCATGCGGTCGGCTTGCTGTTTAAAATGTAAGTTATATTGAGTACATAATATGTAAATGATTTATATGTGCTTTTCCTTTTATTCAGGAAATACTGGGGTGACCCGAACTTTACCGGTGTTTAATAAGAGTTTCATATTTGTGAAGAAATAGACAGTCCTTATTTTGAACCACGTGGGTTTCTCAAGTAACACTGGTCTGACAGTGCATATGCCAACAGAGTTAGACAGAAATACTATATCCCACTAACGGGTTTCAAAGACTGTAATGATCAATACGGGGCCTTTGCGCCAGATCTTAAATTCTTTCATAAACTCTACGTAAATTTTCTGCCTGGCGGCGTGAATATTACAAGAAATAACATTAACATTGTCCGACTAGATTATTTTGTGGACAAATCTGTGGTGTGACCAAAGTAAATCCTATACTGAGAGAAGGCACCGACCTGACATTCCTATTACTAGTAAACTTAAGCTATTGACACGGTGCTCACTGTAAACATTCGTGCCTGGACAAGATCTTTTTAATGTGACATAGACAGATATCCTAGAATAAGAAATACCAAGGAAACGTTCCCCGAAGCAGTGAATTCTATCTGACTTTCTGGAGCTGGGGTTTTCTTGGCTACGACTACCTCTGGTGATTCTGTATGTGAATGTCCTAACAAAATTGTGTTTCCCAGATATGTCTACCAAAACAGTGAGTATGTGCACGTGTACAAGGCTGAATGTCTAGAGTGCATGTAGGACTGAGGGATTTCTCCGTTGTTTAAATTTGGCACCCATTTCGCTGTTCTAATAGTCCTTATGCAAGTATTGCTAACCATATTTTCTCTTAGAATAGATCAGAGTATATCTAAGTCTATCCATACCTTTAACAGGGGAAAATCCTTTGATTACCGCTAATGTATCATTGATCCTCTTTGGGCCATCATCTTTTTCCTAAACGGGACTGGGGGCTAAACCTAGAGGGCAGATTATAACGGGTCTATCATCCTGGTAGTATTTTCTTGAATTTGATGACTATTTGTATATGTTTTTCTTTTTGATGTAAATTTTATATGTTGTGTCGTAAGTTTAATATGATAAATAAACTTAACCATAAATTAATCAGCGTGTTGGTCAGCTCGTTCTAAATATCTATATAATCATTGTTATAGTTTCCCCACATCTGTGTGTCTACCTGTCGTCACTGTATGTGCGTGCACATGAGTGGGTAGAGATCGGTTGGTATACATATATTTAATGTATATGTGGTAGACTGTCTGACTGCTTAAAATATGTCGTAGAAGATAGGTCAGAGAGAGAGAGAGAGAGAGAGAGAGAGAGAGAGAGAGAGAGAGAGAGAGAGAGAGAGAGAGAGAGAGAGAGAGAAGATTTTCTCGCATCTCAGAGACAGCCTCTATCACTATTCTATCATCTCACTCGTGGAATCTATTTCCTTTACTAACTCACACTGGGACTCTCACTCATTCCAAGCTATTCAGAAGGGACCAACCCAAGTCTTAATTCTCCTATCGAAAATCTACGACACTCGGTCGGCGGCCATCCTTCGTACAGTGCCCCAACTCTGGTTCATTCTTTGCATCTCAGCTTCCACAGTTCTCCGCCAAGTTGTTTTTGGTCGGCCTCTCTTTCGCTTTCCCTCGGGGGTCCATAGCACAGCTGTTCTTGTGATGGTATCAGGGTTCCTTCTGAGGACCTGGCCAACCCAACTCCAGCGTCTGCCAGCTATGATGGTGTGCATGTCCTCCTGGTTACTCCGAATAAGTAGTTCTTGGTTGCTAATGGTATTCGGCCAAAAGATTCGGAGAATTTTCTATAGGCAGATTGTGTGGAAGGAGGACAGTTTTGACATTTCCTTCTCTGTTACTCACCAACATTCCGCACCATAGAGAAGCACAGAAAGTGCACATCTCTCATACAGTCTTAATTTGGTGTTTGTGCTGTACTGGGAAGACTTCCAAATGTTGTTGAGACTAGCAAAGGCTGTTCTCGCTTTATTCATTCTGTTGTTAATGTCATTGCTTTTTCCGCCGTCAGGTGTTACTATGCATCCTAGCTAAGTAAATGTATCTGTCTGTTCTAACTTCTGGTTCCTTATTGTTATTGGCTCAGGATTGCCCACATTTAGTGTCGTGACCTCTGTTTTCTTCAGATTGATGTTCAGACCAACCTGCTGGCCATACTTATTTAGTCTATCGGTTTTTTCTTGGATGTATCGATGTGAATGCACGAGTAGTGCAATGTCATCTGCATATTCCATGTCTTCCAGTGTAGAAAACGTTGTCCATCTAATTCCTCTTGGACTGCCCTCTGTTGTCTGGCGCATCACCCAATCTTCCTCCATAGTTGGCACACATTTAACAACGTCAAGGGCTGCTGTGTGACGTTATTTTCTTCAGCGTAAAGATCAGAGTAGTGCGCGACCCGTCTCTTCATCTGTTTACTTTAACGGTTAGCTTCTTCCTGCTGATGGTTTTTAATGTTGACGTCTTACATTTTTTGGGGACCACGGGCTTTCTTTATATCGCCTTACATTTGTCTAGTGTTGTCTGTTTGCGCAGCGGTCTAGGTGCTCTCTCTGAGCTGGAAACAATAATCATTTGCGCAACGTCGAGCCGTTTGTTGGACTTTTCTTCTCGTAGCCTTCAATGTCTGTAGGGTTCTGGCACTCGGTGAACATATGTATTCAATCGCAGTGCTTAGCTTCAGTGGCAGGTGTCATTACATATTATGGTCTACTGAGCTTTTTTTATTTAAGGTCGTGGCAAATTGTACGATCATGACAGGGTCTGACATCTTGCTAGTACCGATGCGTGGTTTCTCTTCATGTCAGACACGATGGAGTTTTCTTGGTTGTGTTCTGATTTTGCAGCAAACCAAAGAGTGATCTGTATCATAGTCTCTACTATGGTACGAGGAGCACGTGGGGAACACATACCTGACAAGTGGCCTTCTGATAAGAATCAGATCCAGTTAGTGCCAGTGTTTGGATCGTGTGTGTCTCCATGATATCTTATGCTGGGGTTTTGTCTAAATGTAGGTGTTGGCACGCAGAGGTCACGATGGACACACAACTCTAAGAGCCGTTATCCATTTTCATTCATCTTACCAATACTAAACCAGCCCAGACATGAATGCAATGAAACATTATGGTACACACTCTCTATCGTTGAAGACACCTAAAAGAACAAGTTTTTCTTACCTAGGTGTGATTTTGATGACTGCTATAGTAATGTAGCGAAAATGTAATTAGGCGATACAGCGTATACGGTTTGTGACATTAAGGTCAATGTGAAATCCCAATTATGAAAGCTCAGATGTATGTAAAATATGAAAAGACCACACGGACTATTGCTTTCAAACATATTTGTAATAATACGCACTTCAGAGTTGTTCTTTTTTATTACGTGAGTTCGAAATAGGATATCGTTACAGTATTATTTCATAGGGTTAAAAAAGGAAAGTGTTTCATTCATATGATATGTTGTCAAAAAAATTATAAATACAATATATATATATATATATATATATATATATATATATATATATATATATATATATATATATATATATATATATATATATATATATATATATATATATATAAAAGAGGGACGTTCAGAAAGTAATGCACCACATCGTTTTTCTCAGGAGCTGTTTATTCAAAAAGCATGAAATTTATACACAATATACATGAATATGTCATGTAAACATCGGTATTATTCAACATAATCTCCATCAACTTGTACCGCTTTATGCCAACGCGAAACAAGTGCAAGTATTCCTAGCCCGTACCAGATTTTGTCTTGATTATGTAGCTATTTCTTCGCTGCATAAATCACTCCTTCATCATCTTCAAACCTTGTCCCACGGAGTGCATCTTTAAGTGGACCAAATAGATGAAAATCAGAGGGTGCCAAATCGGGACTATAGGGTGGATGGGGTAGTACAGTCCAACCCAATTTGGTGATTGCTTCCCGTGTTGCCAGACTTGTGTGAGGGCGCGCATTGTCGTGAAGGAGAAGCAGGTCTGCTGGATTCTTGTGCGGCCGAACTCTGCAAAAACGTTGATTGAGTTTTTTCAATGTCTTAATGTAAGCTTGCGAATTGATTGTCTCTCCTCTTGGCATAACGTCCACAAGAATCACACCTTCAATGTCCCAAAAGACAGTGATCATGACTTTTCGAGCTGAAGGAATTGTCTGGAATTTCTTTCTTCTTGGTGATTGCGGATGATGCCACTCCATTGACTGTCTTTTTGTCTCAGGTTCAAAATGATGTGCCCAGGTTTCGTCACCTGTAACGATCTTAGCCAAAAAGTTATCTCCTTCAGCATTGAAACGCTCCAACAATTCAGAAGAAATTGCTTTCCTTTGCAATCGGTGGTCATTTGTGAGACTTCGAGGAACCCATCTTGCGCAAACCTTAGAAAATCCGATAGTTTTTATAACTGCATTTGCACTACCAATGCTGACTGACAGCTGTAAGGCCAATTGTTGAGTAGTGATTCGCCTATCAGTAAGAATAATGCCCTCAGCGCATTTCAACATTTCTGCGTTGTTGGCCTTGGCAGGACGTCCACAGCGCGGCCGATCAAGGAGCTCCGTATCTCCACTTCCTGATTCTTTGATTCTCTGAACCCAGCGACTGATTGTACTCCTGTCGACTGCAAAACTTCCATACCCATCACATAGACGCTTGTGAATATTCACAATAGTTTTCTTCTCTGCAACGAGAAATTATATCACAATTCGCTGTTTATAACGCAAGTTGCTAACACGCTCCATTTCAACGGTTTAGGGCAGCCGTATTATTTGGCCGGTTGCTGTGCAATTTGGTGCACACAATTGGCACATGCCATATTTGAAGTGTGCAAAATGTCATGCTTCTATCTTCATTATTAGCTGAGAAAAACGATGTGGTGCATTACTTTCTTAACGCCCTTCGAATATATATATATATATATATATATATATATATATATATATATATATATATATATATATATATATATATATATATATATATATATATATATATATATATATATATATATACGCTCATTTTTGCCAATTCTTGATTTTAAGAATTAAACATGTATCTAGTTGGTACACATTTACACTGTTATATCAGTACTCTCCCCCCCCCCCCCCGCCACCCCCCCCCCCCCCCCCCCCCCCCCCCCCCGCCCCCCCCCCCCCCCCCTTCCCGCCCATGTGAGCGAATCCCATTCGCGCGAATTTGAAAATGAACAAGTTAGCTTTTATACCCAGTACTTTTTTTTGTACGCGAACTAAATCCACTTATACACGAGTTGAGTATTGTGAACTGTAACCATATGCAAAACTGGATTTGTATTTTTTTCAAACTTATTTAAAAAAATATTGCAATGGTAATACTCATATAATGGAATGGGACCCAAAGATGCAGCAATAGAGAATGCAGTCAGCGACCCATAGCTTGACTGCTTGCATCAGGGTCAGCGAACCAGAGCTGACCAAGACCCTACTCCACCTCCACGTGGTGGTCCTGGAAACAGGCTGCATCACTGCAGTCTGGCTGAGAGAGTAAGGATCGAAGAGGGAAGGCAAACCCGGTCCCAAAAATTGCCATATTGAAGTCGGATGTGTCGGCCGAAATGCGCAGATATCGCAGCTACGGTGTAAACAGATACAACGCAACCAACGTCCTTTTTAGGACGAACGAGGAAGAAGAAGAAGTATAATAGAATGAATGCGCTGATTTGTAATGTCTTTAAAGTACAGTGCAGAATAAGTATTAAGTAAGTTATTGCATAATTTCCTTGAAAATAATTTCATTCAATATACTTCTAACTTCCTTCGTATTTATGTCACAGTGCCATTTAAAAAAAACATTTCAAAGCAAACCATTCTTCCAGTAATTGCAACGCCTAGACCAAAGAGTATTGTTCAACAAACTATGTCAAAGATTCAAATGGGTTCTGATCCAATGGATTCCATCTCATTGTGACATCGACAGCAATGAAAAGGCTGACAGATTGGAAAAGGAAAGTAGAAAGCTACCTCAGCCTGATACGAGCAAAGCTTTCGAAGAGGCTAAGAGCTTTATCAGAATCAGATGCAGAAACAATGGAATGCAGAGCATCCAGGTCACACACAAAATAATGCACACTCCCAGCTTAACAGAAGAGAACCAATGGTAATTTTCAGATTCCGCAAGGGCCACAACAGATTGAGATACCATCTATTCAACAAACTACAGATAGGAACTGCCGATAAGTGTAACTGTGGCACTGATAAAATGACTTCTGAACATTTGTTTCAAAGGAACATATGACCGTCACCAATATCATTCGTGGAAAAAAAAAGAGTTGCAAATAGAATCAAGCTGGCTACTACTCTCTTCAAAAACATTCAAGTTGACGTCTGAAAGTGCACGAACAAGAAAAGTTCAATTGCTCGTAGCTGCTGTCCGACGCTGTCTCTGTTGGCGTCATGGACAAATTATGGCGTTGTGGCCAATAGCCCATGCTTTTCATTTGTCTGTGTTTTACTCGTCTTCTTTTCTCCTGTGCCAAAATTAACCCTACCAGGAAGCGCGACCACAATTATCGCCCCCCCCCCCACCAATCAGAACGCCTATCCACCGATACGTAAGCAAAGAATAATACAATACACAAAACGACATAACAACCATAGGACAGTACCAGGCATAAATAGAGCAACCAAGTACAAGGAATTGGAAGCCGATGGTACAAAGCGTGAAGACATGACACACATTTCACGTCCCGACTGTAAGAGGCCAAAAACAGACCCTTATAATTGTGCATGCCTGCTAACGAGGTCGACAAGGAAACATGACCTCCCGAGATGCCAACAAAATCCCAATCATCCCCCACCCAAAGAGCACGTAACTGTTGGTAACAAAACAGTATTTTATTTATATGATACAGGGCTTGAATCCGAAGCTATAGTTTCGCCATCTTTGATGAAAGCCAAATATTACACTGCTGAAACTAGAAATACAGGGCCCCTGAAGAATAAAGCGTCCATGATTCTTCCCGTTACGGAAGTGGAAGCCTGAACCTAGTTTATCAGGGCAGAATTGAAGCCGCGACGTCGAACGATTTAGTTTACTTTCTGATTCTAGGAATGAAATATTACCTTCTATGGGACCGTTCTCAGGACCCAGGTCAACACAAGAGTGAGGGAACCCAGGACACGCCCTAAACATACATCTCTAATTAGCCCTAACATATCGGAGCCGTAGGTGGCCCAATGGGATGACTAATCCATAAAGCCTTATTTCGGAAGGTTGTATGGTTATTACTCCCATACTGCACATGGAGCATATGTTAGGTAGGGAGAATGGTTGAGTTTACAGACGGGTCCGGAACAAGAGGCAATTAGTTGTCCCACTCCAACATCAAACCCGCCTGAAAGGATTTGTGTGTAATGTTGTCGTCACTCTCTCTGGCCTACTTTCACACACGTTCCGCAGTCACAGAAAAACTCTTGATGACAGGGGTCCCACTTTTATTAATGAAACCCTATCAGGTAGCACAAGAATCATACAGAAACAATGTTGTCCGCAAGTTTACTTTGAAGACAATTCCTAAGCAACACCATATAACCAAGCTATTTAGGTATCACCATCTAATAACACAGCACAGACTGCTGGACTCTCTGAAATAAAATGAAACAAAATAAACCAGCATCGTACTAATGGACAAACATCATCTACTTAATAATACATTCATCTGTGTGAAATTATGCAAGTACATGCACTTAAATGACCATGTGTGTGTGTGTGTGTGTTCATGCAAGTCTGTATGTATGTGTAATCAACAATAAACATATCTTAATCAACAACAATGCCTTCATACGCATATTACTCGTAGATACTAACTCCATCATCACGCGAGATAAAACTTAAATGAAGCACTTCTTTCTATGATGAAATATTCCACACAGCGCACTGGTCTAAATGACATCAATTTATCAGTATCTTAGAGGTCTAGCTGCTCTAAAGAAAAAGGAGTTATATACTCTATTCTTACAGCTCTGTACTAAATGTAATAGGCATAGGCTACTCACGGAGCTAGAGGGTAGCTAATCTTTCTCTCACAATAATCACTGATGTAACATTAACCACACTTACGGCTCACAAGAATGCAATATAACCATTATTTAACACTACACAACTAATAATAATAATGGTAATAAATACACACTTGTATACAGCGCAATGCGACGCTAGAATTCCTCTTATAAATTCACTTAGTACTTTACACATTTAACACACAGTCTCACTGTTGAAAATAGCGATGAGATATACGTGAAATTACACTTAATAAACATAAATCGCCAGTCAGCTTCTATCAAGCTATAGATAGACAAATGCTACAAAACATTAACTTTTAAACCTGAAAGTCTAATATTACTAAATCTAAAGTATTATAAAAATGTACTTATATGCAAGCATACCTCTATGTCGTTAGTTCTCTTAGCACAGACGCAACTATGCAAAAGCCCAAACCTCAGTTGGTTATCTTACGAGGGCGCATTTTGCATAAGAACGATCTTGCAACTTCTCAGCTCTCTCCTTGAAGCCTCTCACTGTTTCAGTTTAAATCTGCATCTCCAACAATGCACCACATGATAGCTACGTCAAAATGTCAGGGAAAACTCCACCCATCTCTCTAGGGAGCAAATCAGGAGTCCTATGCTCAGTTTGGATGACATGAGATCACATTTTAGTAAAGATTATCTTCCTAGACGTCCACAATAGGTCCGCCCACTAATGATTACATTCCCACGATATCACTTGCCTGGAGTCACACCTCACGGTTTTAGTGCTCAACAAGATGTGTTATCAGACCGCGTCAGGATGTCTAACAACCAATGTCTGTCTCCTGTTACATCTGCGTCTCACACGTTTGTCTACTTCACGGATGGCAAAGGTGTGTTTCGTTTAAATCGCCCATTCCCGTGTGAGAATGCCAACATGAGCACAAAGATACACCGTAGACAAGATCGACAACTATTACTCAGTCAAAAATTACACCTTTCTGGCCACACGGTCACATGTTCCGCCCTAAATTTTTTGTGGTCCCCACAAACGTACTCTGCTCCATTGTCAGTTCCACTTTTATGTCTGATTGCTTGTCGTTGTCTAGGAGAATTGTCCGCTCATACAGCGTCGCTACTTGATTGAGAGTTCAGCGAGTTAGTGCCTGCAGTTGTCGGCCTTGGCGGTGGATTGCTTCCAACGTGTTTTACACTTGTTTTCCGTCGATGTTGGCATGCATTCCCCCCAACCTGATTTAGATTGGTGTCCTCTCCAGAGCGTCGGTGTGTATTCCCTCCTATCTGTTTAAGATGAGTTTCCTCTTCTGAACGTTGACTGCTTTTCTTGGCGCCCTTAAGGTAACAGTTGTTACGGCCATCTCTTGGCCTGCACCCTGAAGGCAACTTAGATGTGTCGGTACGTTTAGAGAGGGTGCTCTTTGAGGGACAAACCGATATCAAGTGCTCTGGGGACTTACACTGAAAACATCGCTTCGGAAGCGGGCCCCGAGGGCACTTGGCAGCCATGTGGTCTGAAAAGTCTCCACAATTGTAGCATCTTATTTTTCTAGGCTTCCTCTGTGCCATGGGTCGCCTCCTGCTGCCCTTACATTCCTGGCCGCCAATGCCGCATACAAAGACCGCTTCAATGCCCTGAACAGATGGTTTGCTGTCAAATTCTACTTTCTCATTTCTCTCGAGACTACGGAATCCCTTTCTGAAAATCTTAGTCTGATGCACAAAAACATCAACACATCCATCATCCGGTGTTATAAATCCCCATCCTTTGTCGACATTATACCATTTACAGAATCCTTGCCGCCTTGCTGGTGCATCTGTGTTTTTACTTACCTCTACATCACTGCGTTCACTATCAACTGCCTGACTCTCACCAACAGGAAGGTCTAGTTTTGGTTCCAGTTGATTCAAACCTTGGTTCTGCTCTAGGTTTTCACACGGCTGGCACTGTTTCCTTTTTCTTCGCGTCTCCTTTTGTGCTGGCGCCATACTCTGTGCTAGCTGTGCTATCTGGGACTTTAGGCGAGCTGCTTCAGCTTCGAGTTCGTCCTTCTCCGTGAGGGCTTCTACACTGGCTACCTGCACTGGTGCATCATGCTTTTTGCCTTCCCAGAAAAGGGCATAGTCCCTAACTTCCCTAAATGAAACACCAGGAGTCTTTAGCACATGTTCCTTCACAAATGTCCTGCTCAGATCATTACTAAGTTGGGCAACAAAATGATCTCTGAGCATGGATTGGTCTGTGGGAGCCAAGCCTTTCTCCACGCGCGTTGCATTCAATCTCAGAAATAATTCATGCAACATGTGAGAGAATTCCATTACTGATAAGCTAGGCCCCTGTCTCATGGCATAGAAACCCCAAGTTATCTCATTGACTAGTTGTCGTTCACTGTAGGCTTCTTCCACAATTTCGAGTAACTTCTCAGGGCTGGCCTTGGCTCCGCCATGTATCCGTAATTCCCTAGAGACCACTGATGTAACGTTAGTCCACACAATGTCTAACTTATCTTCTACAGACGTAGTCAGCGCTTAAACAAATTACAGGTACCTAAGCCCAGGCTTGACCTATTTAAAACTAGTTTGGCTTACTCAGCTGCTCATCTTTGGAACAATCTTCCCAATGACCTGATAAACACGCACAGTCCTTACTCATACAATCGTATACTGTCCAATACTTTATGAGTGCTGATTATAGGCCACCCTAACTGATTGTGTTGTACTTTTATCTAATATACTGTATGGAGGCTCTGATGATCTAGTTTTCATTACAATATACTTATTCTTAATATTATATTCTTAATAATTTATATTCTTAATTTTATGATCAGGTACTGTTAATGTATGCTGTTATACTTCCTTGTAATGTTGCACTGCCCTTAAATTAATTAATACTTTCAGTACGCTGGAGAATGTTGAGTAACAGTAATAAAAGATGAGCAAGAGGACGGAAGAATGCAAGAGGGGACTGTGTCCGATTTTCAACCCTTGGCAAATTAATTGCTTTCATATATGTCTATCTAACTATCGATCTTGTCTGATTCTGGTCTTGCGTTTGGGACGCAAAGACAGCGAGGAAAGTAACTGTTTACCCACCTCATCTTGATGAACCTAAAAAAAAAAAAAAAGTCCCTGAGTCATTCAGTTGAACACCGTATGAACATTTTACAAGTTCTCATAACATACCTCTGAATATGTCTCAAATCACTAATTTACAGTACGAAGAATTCGACTCTTATGTCTTTGTCGCGAGAGGTTCCTTAATTTATGAAGTATAAGACAGCAAGGTGTATCAGGTGATACTAGGATGGTTGCCAGAGAAGAGCCTGGTCTTAAAAGAAATACCCCATTCTCAGAAAAGAGCAATGGTGTATAGAATTCATAGGTATAAAGTCAGGCTGTAAAGAATTTCTGGCCGAGATATTAATATTCAGTACCAGACTTCTATGGTGCCCCTCTCAGAGTTATACCTATGGGCTGTTATAGTATCTAGGGGATTTAATTAAATTCAAAGTAATTCAAAGCTGACATAAAGTAATAAAAACAGTGCACTACAATTTCTTAATTTTATTTATGTACAGTCATCTGTTTAGTTTTGTTTGTGTAAACACAAACCCTAAAAATAAACTCACACTGATAATGTTGCATGTATCTACACCAAATAAAAGTCAATCACTAAAATTAAAGTCTTTTCCTAGTTGTTAAGGCTCCCTTGTTCTGAAAATAGTCTTAGTTCAACTAATCCTCTGGAACCAATGTTAATGTTGGTACTTGAATTTATCTTCATCATTAGGGGAATGGATATTGACAACTGTCATAATGACTTCACTGTTACTGATATCACTTGAATTTATCTTCAAAGTATTTCTTTGTTATGTAGCTTTTGAAAATGTCACACTGACTAAAGTCTATGTTGCTTCCAGACTAATTTAATCATCACTGTTTTCATCACTACTAATATAACCGGGTGTGGTACGCCAATGCTCTGCGAGTCAGTCTTGTCTAATAGGACTTAACTTCTTCGCTTCCGCCTTTTCCTTGAAGCCAGAATATAAGATGGAGAAGCCCAACACTGAGGGTCCCCACTCTTCCAACTGATGTAGGTACAGGGTGCTTGTTCAAATCTTACACCGCTAGGTACAACACCAATGTTCTTCTCTGCTAACAAGATGAGTGACAGGATACCTCTGACCTGAAATGTAATAGGTCTTACATAGCATCTGGCTCTAAAATCCTCCTACCCAGATTGTAGATTAGTGAGGCAGTTCAGAATAAGTGATGATAACACAGGAAAGGTAGACTCAGTCAGTGACAAATAGGTTTATGCAATAATATAATACATTACAGCACACAGGAAAGGTAGACTCAGTCAGTGACAAATAGGTTTATGCAATACTATAATACATTACAGCACACAGGAAAGGTAGACTCAGTCAGTGACAAATAGGTTTATGCAATAATATAACAACATTACAACACATGCTTTCCTAATATGTCCATGACCGACATCACCAAAACTGCATAGGCCTTAGGGTGAGTGTTGGGTGTCTAAATAAGTTTTAAGCAATAATATAACACAGCATTACAACACACACACTTTCCCAATATGTCCAGGATTGACATCATTAACTGCATAGGCCTTACGGCGAGTAGTGTTGAGTGTATAGGCCTACTCAAAAAATATATTAAATTACAATCTTTCCTCTTTTACTATTTCCTGATAGTATTGTCTAGTCCAGCAATCAGAAAAGGCTTTAAAAGCTTCTAAAACTAACAACCTTCATTCCGTCCGGCCTTAGTTTAAATGTCGAACATAATTTATACAGCACAAAGCAGCTTTCATTCTATGAATCACACAATGAGATTTTACACACACAATCACTTCCCTTAAACACTAGTAATTAATATTATACATATTATGACTTAATTCTCTTACCCACAATCTCAGATTCAACAGGCTTTTAATAAACCCATGCAGTCTGCTTCACTGGCAAATGGCGAAGGAGCTGGGGTAGAATCTGATTCTGTCCTGACGACTTTGGTTCTGGCGGTTCAAGAGAAATCTCCCGTTGAAGTTGAAGTTATTTCCATCTGTTATTTTGCTGTAATACCCTGTTCAACCAAAACCCATTGAAGGGTTGCAAACGGTTATATTGGGGTATATTGTGTGTTTAGGTTCTTCGATGTTGTCCGGTTGTCAGTCCTGAAAAGGACTGGTCCTAAAAAGGACCACTAGCTGACTGTCCGGATTCCTCTCCATAGCTTGCCTGTCCGTGGTGTGTTCACTGTGTTTTTCATATCCTGCCTCCCTATCTGGCTTGTGTGGTTGTGTGTATTTTTGCCCTCTTCGTTTCTGTTTCTTGTGTCTTCCTCTTCTCCTGTATCTGGGAAAGCGCTTTTTCTATAATTGTTGGGAGTAGCTCTTCTAGCGTTTCCTCGATGACTTCTTTGTTTGATTGGTGGTTCGTTTTAGTATCTTTTGTGTTTGATGTAATTTCTTCAATGGTCATTATTTCTGCCTCTATTCTTTTCAGTAGTTGTTCGTTTCCTTCTTTCAGTTCTATCAGCTTCCTGACATCTTCTTCTACCTGCTGCTGAATTCTTTTCATGTCTTGGTGTATTATTTTCATGTCGTTCATGAATTGTTGTTGTTTCGCGCTTTCCGAGCTATCAGGGATTTCTTCACATCTGGCCGTTGATGTTCTGTCTTTGTGTGGGTGCCGGTTTTCTCTCTCCTTTCGCAGTTGCTGTTTTAGATCTTTCACCTCAGTCGTGAGCTGTCTGACCTTTTCTGTTAGGCTGTCTTGGCGCCTATTACCTTGAGTACTTGAAATCAGTGTGTTTTTTGCCTCTTGGTACGATATCCCCTTTCCAATGGCAACTGTAATTATTTGCCTTGTTTGTTGGTATTCGGGACACCCTCTGTATCGTGCTCCGTGCTTTCCGAGGCAGTTGGAACATTTTCTATTGTTATTTGGTGCTTTGTAGTCGCGGTCTTGTTTTGCCTTTGGGCAGTCTTTGTATTCGTGGCTGCCCGCACAGTATCTGCAGACCGTCTCTTTTCTGCACGTGTTCTTTGTGTGAGAAAATCCCTGGCACTTTGAACACTGCATCACTGGTGGGATGTAAGCATGTGTTCTTCGAGGTCTATTC
Source organism: Oreohelix idahoensis (assembly GCA_024509875.1). NCBI lineage: Eukaryota > Metazoa > Mollusca > Gastropoda > Stylommatophora > Oreohelicidae > Oreohelix > Oreohelix idahoensis. The sequence goes on along the minus strand of JAMPIV010016654.1, from coordinate 314,070 downwards.
TGGATAGTGATGTTTTCCGGGACTGTTTTCCCTTGTAGAGTCACTATTATCAGTCTGGTGTCTTCTTTGTTCCAGGACTTAAGCCTTTCTGCGTGTGTGAATCTGTACCGAGGGTTTTCGGCCTGGATGTAGCTGAGGGCCTCTGTGTCTGACAAGCTTGTGTCTATCCCTTTGTTGACTACTCTCTTGGTTTCATTGTAGATTTCTGCTTGGATTTTGATCCGGTGTGGTAGTTGATATTCTTTAGGCCCGAATGTCAGAGCAGTCATCAGCGATTTAGTCTTTTCTGTATCATTCAGGGCAAGTATCACTCACTGTTGGTGCCTTCTGATACTTATTATGCCTCTTTTGCCTACTACTTTCTCCAGGATATTGATTACTTTGTCATCCGGGAGTGCCCTGAGTGTGGCTTCTCCTTCGGACAACTGCGTAATTTTTATTTTGCGCTCTTGATCCTGTTCTTTGTGATTGCTTTTTCGTAGTTCGCCTGGGCGGCATCTCCCTTCTGTCTGCTCATGATTTTGCTTCTCTTGATCACCACGGGGGACTTGGCTATTCTCTGTTGAATTCCGGCGTATCTCGATGTCTGACACTGGAGCCACCTCAAATAGTGCTTCTTTCAATGTTGGAGTGAGACTAAGGAACTCGTCTCTGTCTTCACGCAGTCTGTATAGTTCGCTCATAGCGGTCTCTGCGATATCTTCTGGGTCTAATTCGTCTAGTTCAGATGATGCCGTCCCCTCATCAGCAGCTGGCCGCGAGGTGACGTCCCGTTGTTCTGCACTTTTGTCCACCTCCTGAGCCGGTCCGAGTTGAAGAGTTGTCTCCTCCACAGTGTTTGCAGGTGACCTTTCGGCATCGTGTGGTGGTGTCATTGGTGTTTGGCGCAGCTTCTCTGTGCCAGACCGGGCCTCTGCAGAAGAGTCGGGTACGTGTGGTGGAGGCAACATGGATCTAAGCTCCTGTTTTCCTTTCTCTTTCCTTTCCAGCGTCTGTTCTATCCCCTGTATCAGTCTCTTCACCCTCTCACGCTCAGGGTCTAGGCCGTGGACGTTTGCAGCGGCCCTTTTCTCTCTTCTTTCCAACCATCCCCTCATCTTCTCCAGGTGGTGTAGCAATCTCATCGTTTCCTCATCCTCTGAATCTACATCTTCTAGGCCAGGGACGCCTGCATCTGCCCTCACCTCTGTCTCGCAAGGAGTCGGGCCCCTCAGCCTCTCAGTCGGGAGAAATCTCCCAGATTTGTTTCCCCTTTTTATTACAGGTAGCGGGCGAACGGAAGACAAGTGATTCGATTGGCTGGCTGGGTCAGTTTATGTTTACAAAAATTTCTGTAAAACCACCACTTTCTGCCCGATCTGTCGATCATACAAAACTCCGATAACACTGACAAACAACATTTTTCTTTCTTATATAAGAATAAGTGTTCTTAGGTCAGTTTCTTGCGCTGATTTCAAATCTGAAATCCGTTTATCTCTATCACGTCGGGTTCTTAAGATATTTGTGAATAAATATATTTTTGGGAAACCGTTATTTGCTCCGTTTCATTTTTACTATATAACTTATTAAAAATTAATAAAAAGCAACATAATTCTACTTTTTATACTGTTAAAAGATGCATGACATATGTTACGCGATTTTTCAAATAGTTACTGTATTTTGAAATAATTCTGAGCAAAACATGGATTCTAGAAGTTGTAGAAATTCGGCTGATCTGTTCTGTTACGTATGCGGATATTTTACCGATCGTGTTGACCAGAAAAACTTTACACCATTACTAAAGATAGCATATGAACTTTATTTCGATTCGAAAGTTGATGATGCAAATAAATCTTGGAAGCCAAATGCGGTTTGTTCGATACATTGGCAGATTGGTTACGAAAATCGCCGAAGCATAAGTCGATGCCTTTTGGCGTGCCAGTAATATGGCGTGAACATACAAATCACCCTACTGATTGTTACTTCTGCTTGACAAATATCCATGGTTTCACTTTTAAAACTAGAAAGTCTGTGGTTTATCCAAATATTGAATCGGTTTCGAAACCAGTGCCTCATGATCCAATCACGTGTCCGATCCAAGTACCACCAGAACAATATCCGTTGGACGTAAATTAACCATCAGAAAGTGATAGTTTACCTGCTTTAGAAACTAATTCTGACTCAGATTACATACCGGTGAATGATGGTGTTTACTTAATTAACCATTCAGAACTTTCAGATCTAATACGTGATCTCGCTCTTACCAAAGGACAGGCGGAATTACTCGGTTCGCGACTCAAAGAATGGAATCTTTTAGCGCCCAATACTCCGATATCTAAATTTCGTCATAGACACAGAGAACTTGCTCAATACTTTGAGATGGATGATGACATTTGCTATTGCAAAGATGTAAACGGTCATGAGCACATAGTCAACGAATGGCGATTTTTCATCGATTCTTCCAAGACTAGTCTAAAAGCCGTGTTATTGCATAACAGAAATTTTTTTTTCATCAATTCCAGTCGCCTACTCTGTTCATATGAAAGAAACTTATGACAATATGGCTATACGTTTGGAAAAAAAAAAGTACAATGACTACCAATGGCGGATTTGTGGAGACCTAAAGGTCATTGCAATTCTCACGGGCATGCAGACTGGGTATACAAAATTTTGTTGCTTCCGATGTGAATGGGACAGCAGCAACAGACAGGAACATTATGCAAGAAAGGTGTGGCCTATCCGGGATCGTATGCAGCTCGGGCATAAAAATGTAATACGCGAGCCATTAGTTAACAAAGACACCTTCATTTTACCACTGTTACATATAAAGTTGGGGCTCATGAAGAATTTTGTAAAAGCGTTAGATAAAACGAGCAAAGCTTTCACTTATCTTCGAGAAAAGTTTCCGCAAGTTAGCGATGCAAAGATAAAGGAAGGTATCTTTGTAGGACCTCAGATTAGGAAAGTTATTGCAGACAAACAATTCGAGAACTTGTTACATGGTAGGGAACTTCGCGCATGGATGGCATTCAAATCGATCGTCGATAACTTTCTGGAAAATCACAAATCTGTCGACTATGTTGCATATTGTTAAGCAGTGCATAGATGCATACATAATTATGGGATGTAACATGTCCCTCAAAATCCATTTGCTCGATTCGCATCTTAACTTTTCCCCTGACAACCTTGGCGAAGTCAGCGATGAACATGGAGAATGATTCCATCAAGATATCGCCGTAATGGAGTCACGTTATCAAGGATGGTGGAGTGTGACCATGCTTGCCGATTATTGTTGGATGCTTCATCGCGATGTACCACATGCCATTCACCGGCGAAAGTCGACTGCAAAGAAATTCAAGCCTACATAACTGTTATACTTCTTGTACGAATGATGTTGTAATACTGTATGCGTTGTTAAAAAACTTCAATTGCATATTTCTAGAGATCCCGACCTGATAGAGAAAAACGGTTTGCAGATTTAAAAACAGCGCATTAAAATTGACCAGAAACACATAGAAATGTTAGAGAAAGAAAAAAATGTTTTTTTTTGTTAGTCAGTGTAATTTATTCTTCCGGTGTTTCCCAACCGATTCCTTCCATCCAGGTCTTGTTTAAACCGGCCAATTGGGCGCTACCATTTAAACAAGCTAACCCTTTTCTGCCTTCCCTGTAGCGTTTGCACTCACAGTTGAAACCGGGGAAAACAGCCTTCGCTCTAAGTTATTACTGCATGTAATCACTCATAACTCCGGTGTCCATGCTTCTACAACTTAAATTCATGTATCTAATGAAAGTTTAAGATTCCTGTTATTTCACAGTGCTCACTGTTCCGAGGAACATACCCTATCCTTTGGCCTGAAGTCACAAGTACACATTCACGTTTACACAGATTCCCTCTAGCAATCCTGCAGCCCACGGTTCCTGACCGGTTTTCAGCTCGTGCAGCGATTGGTCGAAAACATTTGTTGACATATTTCGATATAGGTAGGCAAGGTAGGCTCTTGTTAATTGCCCTTAGATATTGGTTCAGGACTACGCTACAGTCTTGTTGTTATTGTTTTTTGTTGTTGTTGTTGTTGTTTTTTTTTTATTTTATTTTTTTTATTTTTTTTTTATATTTATTTTTATTTTTTTTCAAATTCATTATTATTTTTTTTTTTTTTTGGTTTTTTTATTATTTTAATTTTATTTTTAAAAAACTTTAATTATGATGATTATTGCAAATGTAATATTACTTTTATAATGATAAATGCCTTAATAATGCTTAAAGTAAATGTGAGGATGAAAGGATATTAGTATACATGATGAGAGAAAGAGGAAGGGCAGAATGTCAGACGGGCCTGCGTGCCCAATTCTTAACCCTTTGAAAATAAAGTTCGTTCGTTCGTTCGTTCTACAGTTAAGGGCCCTACCTTCCATGCAGCTTTTACCTCTTTCACAAACTCTTGCCAAGTGGGGCCTGGCTTTTCACCAAATCGTCTTACCTCTGGCACTGTTATGTAAATCACCTTCACCTGCGCATTGCTCTGGCTCTTTCCTGGTGTGAGGATTTCTTCATGAGAGACACCTTCAGCTGTCGATGCGCTCCCAGGCTCTGACCGGCATGTTGCGTCGGCGCATTGAGTTGACATCACTGCTCTAGCCCTAACCTAGCAAAATGCAATGCAAAAACAGATGGAAAGAAAACACTTATTATAATATTACAATAAATAATAGCAAGTGTCTCTTATTTTTTTGCTTGCTCTTGTCTTCTCTTCGCTGTTGTGGCCTGCAGCAGTTTCAGGTGCTGCCTGGTGATACAATTGAGTCCCTGGCTGAATGTCAATCGTGGTAGGTCGGCCACTGGTTTGGCATAATAACACTGGCGTAGCAATAGTGTTCCTGTTTGTTATGATTGAGTATCATTAGCGAGGATACTATTGCAGGAAAATTGAAATAACTGCAAACGGCGGGTCCTTGGCTTGATAAGATATTCAATGGATGTACGGTGGTATGATTCTTCTCTGGGCCTGCGATGGTACAACTCTTCACCTGGCCTACGTTGGTGCGACTCTTCAATGGGCCTATGGTGCTTCGAATCTTCATGCGGTGGTGCCATTCTTTGCTGGTCCTATGGTGGTGCGAATCTTCACTGGGGAGATGTACTGGGTAGATGTGCTGCTCCGTCTGTGCTGGGTGTTGTAATACTCCTGGAAGGTTTAGCTCAGGTATCCTTGGTGTATTAATGAAACCCTATCAGGTAGCACAAGAATCATACAGAAACAATGTTGTCCGCAAGTTTACTTTGAAGACAATTCCTAAGCAACACCATATAACCAAGCTATTTAGGTAACACCATCTAATAACACAGCACAGACTGCTGGACTCTCTGAAATAAAATGAAACAAAATAAACCAGCATCGTACTAATAGACAAACATCATCTACTTAATAATACATTCATCTGTGTGAAATTATGCAAGTACATGCACTTAAATGACCATGTGTGTGTGTGTGTGTGTGTGTGTGTGTGTTCATGCAAGTCTGTATGTATGTGTAATCAACAATAAACATATCTTAATCAACAACAATGCCTTCATACGCATATTACTCGTTGATACTAACTCCATCATCACGCGAGATAAAACTTAAATGAAGCACTTCTTTCTATGATGAAATATTCCACACAGCGCACTGGTCTAAATGACATCAATTTATCAGTATCTTAGAGGTCTAGCTGCTCTAAAGAAAAAGGAGATATATACTCTATTCTTACAGCTCTGTACTAAATGTAATAAGCATAGGCTACTCACGGAGCTAGAGGGTAGCTAATCTTTCTCTCACAATAATCACTGATGTAACATTAACCACACTTACGGCTCACAAGAATGCAATATAACCATTATTTAACACTACACAACTAATAATAATAATGGTAATAAATACACACTTGTATACAGCGCAATGCGACGCTAGAATTCCTCTTATAAATTCACTTAGTACTTTACACATTTAACACAAAGTCTTGCTGTTGAAAATAGCAATGAGATATACGTAAAATTACACTTAAATACACATAAATCGTCAGTCAGCTTCTATCAAGCTTTAGATAGACAAACGCTACAAAGCATTAACTTTTAAACCTTGTAGCGGAAGGTTTTATAAGTGTGAGATGATAGTGCTAGAGTAGAAATAGTATTCTCTCCAGAATGTGTGAGGTCCCAGTGACAGAGAAGTACACTGGTATTACTCGATAGTCACGGCTGTGAAAGTATCTGGACTGAAAATATTCAGAGAACAGTCAGACCTTACTGCGCCACCTCCGCTATGTGACAACCTGTGATATTTAATAAAAATTCAACCAAACTTAGTATCAACTATATTAAATCAATAAAGCTGGTAAATACAATTTATATCCTCTTTATTTACATCTATCTAATTGTGGTGAATGTGTGTGACTGTTGATACAAAATTTATATTTATACAAAAACCAAATTGGCGAAATCAGTTACAGTTTACACAAGTTACACTAAAATGTCACTTCTTTAGACTCTTCCAATTAGTTGGCTAATAGACTTTTTCACTGTCTTATTCCCTTTATAACTTTCACTAGTTTATCACGCAAATTGTCATCATAAAACTCTGCTTGACAGTTATCACTTCTTGGGTGCACGATTGTCACAAATATCACTCATCTGTTTTTATAATCAGTGTTCATTTGAGATGTACAGCTTCAGTAGGTCGTGCTTCTACCAATCCAGGCACTGCTGGGGCGATTAGCATTGATCCTCGAGCAATTCTTGATCATTGACCTCTGACTTTTGGTTGACAAGTATGAACCTGCAGATAATTGTAGAATATGTGGCTATTTGTGGATAACAATTACCACATTCCTATTGTAGGTGAGATGAATTTGTTTTCAGATGTATGCGTGAAAATGCATGATTATGGATCAGTGACAAGACAGGTGTCTACTGTGGAACATTTTATAAAATCAAATAATACAAAATAATATGTACACACATATATTGTGTGAGGTTATAGTATCCCCCTGCCTGACACGTTAGCTCTGTAAAATACAGTAACTTGAAGACAGATTGAATAAGCCCTGATAATGATTGTTGGTAGTCCTGAAAAGGACTGTGCTAACCCTGATACGGACTCAGTCATGGTGGTTATATTTCGGGTTCCAATCTTCAACAATCATACCAAGTAATCAATTAATATACATGTCACGTAGGGTTTATATTCATTTAATTTCCTACATCTTCTTCCTATTCTTTCACCCGAATTCTCTCTTTTATTATCTCTGTATTTCCTTTTTCCTGTATATTTTTCATCCATTCGTTTTGCGAATATTATTTTCACATATTCGCAAACTTTACCTGTTTTCCTTTCTCTAAAACTGAGAATCGCACCTGGGTGGTATTGCGTACATGTCAGTCGCGCTGGTCGGACGATAGGCGTGAATTTACAGCATTCGCTAGACATTCGTCTGAGGGTCTCTGGCCTGGGGCGTGAAAATTCACCCGAGGGACATGGAAAGTAGACAGAGAGTCTGCATTTCAGTAAACGCATGAGGTTTTTCGTCGGGAAAAACCCGGTTTAGCGTGAAAATCCACTCCGCACTGCAGACGGTGGTCTGAGATTTGCAACTCATGCAAGCCCTCGGCCACTGATGGCTGTTACGTCACGCGATAAGCGGACGAAGGTGTTATACGGACAGGGGAGACTATTTCGCTTGGCGAAATAAGATTAGGATCCTGTGTCCGATTTTAAAGATATTGGCCAAGTTTGAAACTTTAATTTCATTCTCGCTCATAGACTCACAGTAGATAGGTTGCTCGTAAACAGAATAGCTGTTAGCGAAGATCTCAGTTTGTTTCGGCAATTTGTCGAACTTCTAGACTTCCAGAAATATTTTCAGCAATCTTATTCTTAAGTTGTGCGACTACCTGTAATTCTGTGGTTGAGGTAATTAATATGATAGATATATAGATTTTGTGAGTGTTAAAGTGTTAAATCGCTTAATTCATTTTAATCTATTTCTTTAGCGCAGAAGAGAAATAAAGTGGTAGGCTATTATATTTTCTAGGGAAGCATTCAGTGGAAAGCAGAATAAAATTAAAATTTCTAGCTTATAACGGCAATTGTAGCTATTTATGAATTTAATTTAACTGCTAATACTCAGTCGAGTGTATTTTTCTAAACTAACGTATAAACTCTAGAATCGAGCCTCATGAATGGTGACGGAATACGCACGTGTTCCTAATTCATGAGGATTACTGATTTTTAAATATAACTTACGTCACGGGAAGTTTAAATGATAAGCAAAGCTCTCTGCTTGCAAGTTTAAATGTAAGTTATAACCAGTACAGATTCTGTTTATATTATTATATGTGTTATTTTTCCTCCACACAGTGAAAGTTTTGGGGTGACCCTAACTTTACCAGCACCTAGTAGTAGTTTCCATACTTGTGAAGAAATAGACAGTCCTTATTTTGAACCACGTGTTTTTCTTAAGTACCACTGGTCTAAACAGTGCATATGCAACCCGAGTTAGCCAGAAATACTATATCCCAATAACGGGTTTTCAAAGACTGTAATGATAAATACTGGACCTTGGAGCCAGATCTTAATTTCTTCTAGAAACTCTACGTAATTTTTCTGCCTGGTTGCGCGAAATACTTCTAGTATTAACTAACATTTCCCGACTATATATATATATATATATATATATATATATATATATATATATATATATATATATATATATATATATATATTTTTGTGGACAAATCTGTGGTGTGACTAAAGTGAATCCTATACTGAGGGAAGGCACCGACCTTACATTCATCATTTCTAGAAACCTACGCTATTGACACTGTGCTCTGCTAACTCCCGCGCCTGGAATAATTGTTAGGTGACTTAATCAGACATTTGAACAAATTTGCACACCCAAGTAGTCGTTCCCGGAGACTCCGAGTTAAATACGTCTTTTGGAACTGGGGACTTCTTGGCAGAAGACTGCATTTTTTGAGTCTGTGTGAAAATCTAAAATCAGTGTGTTCCAAGAGGCAGCGAGCAAAGTCGTGAGTACCTGTATGAGAGGCCATGGCGGAATGAATGAGTGTACGCTGGTTTGAGTGATATTTTCACTATTATATCTTTGACACCCTGTTGCTGTCCTATATTTTTTTCAATCTGCATAATTTGTTGCTAAGGCTAGAGTTCTTGTGTTTTTGTCTTAGGTTAACTCAGATTTTTTTTTCAAACTCTGTGCATATAATTACGAGATAAAACGAAGAAAACTCTTAGACTCAAACCCTATGTATCTGTGACTCGGGCGCCATCATCTGTTCTCTAAAGGGGGCCGGGCTAAACCTAGAGTTAACACTATAACGGGGCTATCATCCTTGCAACATTTCCTTGAATTTTTATGACTATGTGTATATGTATTTTCCTTGATGTACTTTCTTTGATGTTGTGAGCCGATTTTTCCTGATATTAAAATCGCTCTTGAACTTAATAATCGTGTTTGGTCAGCTCGTTCTAGATAATATATATATCATTGTTATAGTTTTCCCACGTCTGTGTGTTTACCTGTCGTCACGTGTATGTGCGTGCCTGTGAGTGATAGAAATATACGTAATATGTATAGTGGTGTAGTCTGTCTGACGCTGTAACAACTGTTGTAGAAGATAGGTGAGAGAGAGAAGAATTCTTTTCGCTTTCAGAGACAGCCACTATATCAAAAAATCTATCATCTCACGTGTGTGGAAATTCTATTACCTTTCACTAACTCTCACTGAGTCTATCACCTATTCAAACCTATTCAGAAGGGACCAAACCTAGTCTTAATTCTCCTATCGAAAATCTACGACAAATGGTCGCTCGTTACCGGGAATTGAACCCAAAATCCTAAGGCGATACGACAAATGGGTTCTCGTCCGTAGGATTTTTGAACTTAGAATAGGAAGACGAGTACGACAAATGTGGACTCGTCTATCTGGATTTTGAACTTAAGATTCTGTATTCTGATATAGAGTAAGAGTGTGATGTCTTGTGACTGTGTATCTTTTTAAAAAATATTACCCCCTAGACTAGCGATCTGTTTACGGGCGTGCTGACCACACAAACTAATAAGTTTTTTTTTTCCACAGCATCTTTGAATAATATACATTTTCGTTACAGGTTGATTTTGTCGGGATATATGTTAACTGCTGATTGTAATACTAAACGCTGGTAAAGTAGTGAGTGTATAACATTCACTGGGTACTGAGGCAGAACGGCGTTTGAACTAAGTTAAGGAGTGTGTTTCGGACTTTTTGTCCAGATTAATTCCCTCCCTTACCCGATCTGACTTCAGGGGCGAACTTATTGTGGATTTTTAAAAATTAAGGGATTATTTTTCTCTTTAATTTTTGCAATATTCTTTTGCTTTTCCACTGTAGCAACTTATTTTTCAGTTGTAATCTTAACTACCATTTATTTGGCGTAGTCGTGTTTTGCATTGAGTGCTTTATTTCCGATAATAGCAGCGATAGTTAGATTATTTTTTGGAGGAGGTATCCCAGGGTTAAGGATATCATCTTTTGAATTTTTGGTTTTTTTTTCTCGTAAGTGGTAGGAACCAGGTTATTCTTTTTCCTATTTTCTATCTCCACGTGTCTCAGTCACTGACATAATATGGCCGAGAGGGCAAAGCTTAGACAACTCCTCAGGGACGAAGCGAGAGAGGAGGGACTGGAAGGAGAAGAAGCGAAAGCTTTTGTCAGGGACGAACTTGAGAGATATGATGCGGAGAGGAAAGAAGAAGAATTAAAGAGGAAAGAAGAAGCAGCGGAGAGGAAAGAAGCGGAAGATCGGCTATTACAGCAGAAGAAGATGGATGAGGAAATGGAAATTCGCAGGATGCAGCATGAGGAAAGAGAGAAGGAGAGACAGCAGGAGAAGGAGAGGGAGGAGAGACAGCTCGAGGAAAAAGAGAAACAGACAGCATGAGTTGGCTCTTAAAACTCTAGAATTCCAAAGTCGTGGTGCCGCCTCTACCTCCAGCAATGGAGAGTCTTCTCCTCATTCTTCCTTAACTGATCCTTCTAATACTCAATCTCTTCACCTCAGTGCTATGTCTTTTCCGCTAGAATCTTTCCCTTGTCCAAATGAGAAGATTGACACATGGTTAGAAAAATTTGAGAAAATTGCAACTCTGTACGGGTTAGAGAGGTCGCGTTGGAATATGAAACTTTCCCAGGCCCTAAAAGGTTCTGCTTATGATGTTTATTCTAAGCTGGAAAGTAGCCAACAAGACAACTATGATCTGTTGAAGAAAGCGTTACTGGAGCGCTTTGAAATGAACGCTCGCAAGTTTTTGCAACTGTTTCGCAACAGCCGGAAAGAGAATTCTGAAACTTTTCACCAGTTCTCATCTCGTCTTAAGGGATATCTAACAAAGTGCCTTGAGCTTTCGCAGCTCCCCTCTACCTATGAAGGTCTTGAGGAACTTGTTCTAACTGAACAAATAAAGAACACTTTGTCTGCTGATACCCGGAGATTTCTCGCTGAGCAGGGGGCAGAAAAACTTGAAGACATTTTAGAAAAGTCTGAGCGTTATCACAATGCGCTGGCTGAACTACCGGCCACAAAGCGGAAACCGACAGAGGAGCATTTTCGAAAACATAACCTTGAGCAATCTTCTCAGGCTTCTAACCTAGATAACCACAGAGAAACTGGACCTCAAAACCCCCCTCTTGAAAAATCCAAGTTCTACAAGAACAAGTACCCCAACCACCCCAAACAGTCTGATCAACCCGACCGCCCTACATGGCAGCGTAGCCAGAAAGGACAAGGTGGCAAAGGGAGAACCCCTGAGCACGGGACATATGATCAGACCGAGCACACCGAGCCGAAACGCATCGGATGCTTATTGACAGTCTCGCAAGGTGGAATTATTGACAGTGATTCCCAACCTGTTGGGGATAGACCCTCAACGCGAGGTATTGTTACTTTGAACGGTTCTCAAACTTCTTGCTTATTTGACACGGGGCTTTCTTATGACTGCATTGTTGCCAGGAACCTGGTCAAACCCGGTCAAGAGACAGCAGAGACCGTCCAAATTTGTGGAGTTCGTAAGAGTGATGCACCTACAGCGCTTCCCATCGCATTGGTGGAGATACACTCTGACTTTGTCAGAGGGGTGATCAAAGCGGCTGTTATGGATGATCCCATCTACCCAGTCATACTTGGCGGGAGATACGTGTGTATTGGGAAACCGGAAGAGCCGATTGTGGCAGCAGTAACTACAAGAGGGCAAACCAAGAAGGAACGGGAGCCTGCGCCTAATTTGTTACCTATGGAACTTAAAGAAGCGCAACAAAAGGATCCTACTTTGGCACCCTGCTTTAGGAAACTGCCCATGGCGAAGGAACCCAAACAGCACGGGGAAATTTTTTCTGAGGATGGCGTACTTTATCGGAGAACGGGCAAGCCTGACCAAGGTTACAACCAGCTACTAGTACCGAAACAGTACAGAAGCCAAATCCTAGAAATGGGGCACTCTCTTCCCTTTAGCGGACATATGGGACAGAACGCCACAAACCAACGTATAACCACTCATTATTGGTGGCCAGGAGTAAATACTGATATTATCAGATATTTCAAATCCTGTGCCCAGTGCCAACGTGTGCCACCTAAGCAACGAGCACCCCCAGTCCACATGGGTGAAATGCCAATAATGGGAACACCATTCGAACGGGTTGTGATCGACATTTTAGGGCCTTTCGAAAGGACTAAAAGAAGGAACAGGTTCATCCTGACCTTAGTCGATACATGCACTTTATGGGCAGAAGCTATCCCGCTAACATGCGCAGATGCCAAGCATGTCGCAGAAGCCCTCGTGCAGATTTTCACTCGGTTGGGATTCTCTCAGCAAGTGTTGACGGATAATGGATCTCCATACCAAAACCTGTTGATGGATGAGATCGTTAAGATCTTGAGGACCCAGCACATCCACACTAAGCCATATACTCCGGCCGGAAATGGGCTCGTGGAACGTGCTAATGGAAACCTCACCATGATGCTAAGTAAGCTGGCACAAGTGAAACCTGAAGATTGGGATCTCTGTATTCCTGCAGCATTATTTGGCTACAGAGAATCTCCTCATACTTCCACAGGATTTCCGCCAGCTACACTCTTATTCGGCAGACCCATTAAGGGCCCGCTTGAAGCCTTACTTCAGTCTCTGACAGACGAGAAGGCTGATGAGACAGTTGTCTCAGCCAGTAAATATGTGTCGGTTTTAAAGGAACGGTTGAAACTAGGGTGGGACCTAGCAACGACTAACTTTAAGCGAGCACGCACCAAGCACGCTAACCGATACAGGAAAGTCGCGGAAGAGAGAGAACTGGAAGCAGGAGAGAAAGTTTTGGTGTTGCTCCCTACCGAGAACAACCAACTGAAGATCGGATGGCAAGGGCCGTTTACCGTCCTGAAAAAGATTTCTAAGGCTAACTATTGAAGGAAAGGAGAAGGTTTTCCATTTAAATCTCTTAAAGAGATACTTGGAAAAACCAGTGCCAACCTCCGACCATCTCCTGACGATCGCCAAAACTGACGAAGATGACGATAGTGGCAGGGATATTCCACCGCTATCACAGGAAATCTTTCAAAAATGTCAGAAGCGGCGACGCTCTTTCAAGCGCGCATATGAGACATTCCAGGGGAAGGAAACTTTGAGGAGTGGACTTGAGTAGGAATTGGACAGAGATGGAGGGGGAAGAGGAGAGGGAAGAAGACAGACACCCCGAAGCTACGGTTATAGGAAATTAAACTCCATAACGTAGACATGGAGTGCTTCCATATCTTAAAGGGGGGAGGCTCTGTCACGTAGGGTTTATATTCATTTAATTTCCTACATCTTCTTCCTATTCTTTCACCCGAATTTTCTCTTTTATTATCTCTGTATTTCCTTTTTCCTGTATATTTTTCATCCATTCGTTTTGCGAATATTATTTTCACATATTCGCAAACTTTACCTGTTTTCCTTTCTCTAAAACTGAGAATCGCACCTGGGTGGTATTGCGTACATGTCAGTCGCGCTGGTCGGACGATAGGCGTGAATTTACAGCATTCGCTAGACATTCGTCTGAGGGTCTCTGGCCTGGGGCGTGAAAATTCACCCGAGGGACATGGAAAGTAGACAGAGAGTCTGCATTTCAGTAAACGCATGAGGTTTTTCGTCAGGAAAAAACCCGGCTTAGCGTGAAAATCCACTCCGCACTGCAGACGGTGGTCTGAGATTTGCAACTCATGCAAGCCCTCGGCCACTGATGGCTGTTACGTCACGCGATAAGCGGACGAAGGTGTTATACGGACAGGGGAGACTATTTCGCTTGGCGAAATAAGATTAGGATCCTGTGTCCGATTTTAAAGATATTGGCCAAGTTTGAAACTTTAATTTCATTCTCGCTCATAGACTCACAGTAGATAGGTTGCTCGTAAACAGAATAGCTGTTAGCGAAGATCTCAGTTTGTTTCGGCAATTTGTCGAACTTCTAGACTTCCAGAAATATTTTCAGCAATTTATTCTTAAGTTGTGCGACTACCTGTAATTCTGTGGTTGAGGTAATTAATATGATAGATATATAGATTTTGTGAGTGTTAAAGTGTTAAATCGCTTAATTCATTTTAATCTATTTCTTTAGCGCAGAAGAGAAATAAAGTGGTAGGCTATTATATTTTCTAGGGAAGCATTCAGTGGAAAGCAGAATAAAATTAAAATTTCTAGCTTATAACGGCAATTGTGGCTATTTATGAATTTAATTTAACTGCTAATACTCAGTCGAGTGTATTTTTCTAAACTAACGTATAAACTCTAGAATCGAGCCTCATGAATGGTGACGGAATACGCACGTGTTCCTAATTCATGAGGATTGCTGATTTTTAAATATAACTTACGTCACGGGAAGTTTAAATGATAAGCAAAGCTCTCTGCTTGCAAGTTTAAATGTAAGTTATAACCAGTACAGATTCTGTTTATTATATTATATGTGTTATTTTTCCTCCACACAGTGAAAGTTTTGGGGTGACCCTAACTTTACCAGCACCTAGTAGTAGTTTCCATACTTGTGAAGAAATAGACAGTCCTTATTTTGAACCACGTGGGTTTCTTAAGTACCACTGGTCTAAACAGTGCATATGCAACCCGAGTTAGCCAGAAATACTATATCCCAATAACGGGTTTTCAAAGACTGTAATGATAAATACTGGACCTTGGAGCCAGATCTTAATTTCTTTTAGAAACTCTACGTAATTTTTCTGCCTAGTGGCGCGAAATACTTCTAGTATTAACTAACATTTCCCGACTATATATATATATATATATATTTTTGTGGACAAATCTGTGGTGTGACTAAAGTGAATCCTATACTGAGGGAAGGCACCGACCTGACATTCATCATTTCTAGAAACCTACGCTATTGACACTGTGCTCTGCTAACTCCCGCGCCTGGAATAATTGTTAGGTGACTTAATCAGACATTTGAACAAATTTGCACACCCAAGTAGTCGTTCCCGGAGACTCCGAGTTAAATACGTCTTTTGGAACTGGGGACTTCTTGGCAGAAGACTGCATTTTTTTGAGTCTGTGTGAAAATCTAAAATCAGTGTGTTCCAAGAGGCAGCGAGCAAAGTCGTGAGTACCTGTATGAGAGGCCATGGCGGAATGAATGAGTGTACGCTGGTTTGAGTGATATTTTCACTATTATATCTTTGACACCCTGTTGCTGTCCTATATTTTTTTTTCAATCTGCATAATTTGTTGCTAAGGCTAGAGTTCTTGTGTTTTTGTCTTAGGTTAAATCAGATTTTTTTTTTCAAACTCTGTGCATATAATTACGAGATAAAACGAAGAAAACTCTTAGACTCAAACCCTATGTATCTGTGACTCGGGCGCCATCATCTGTTCTCTAAAGGGGGCCGGGCTAAAGCTAGAGTTAACACTATAACGGGGCTATCATCCTTGCAACATTTCCTTGAATTTTTATGAATATGTGTATATGTATTTTCCTTGATGTACTTTCTTTGATGTTGTGAGCCGATTTTTCCTGATATTAAAATCGCTCTTTAACTTAATAATCGTGTTCGGTCAGCTCGTTCTAGATAATATATATATATATCATTGTTATAGTTTTCCCACGTCTGTGTGTTTACCTGTCGTCACGTGTATGTGCGTGCCTGTGAGTGATAGAAATATACGTAATATGTATAGTGGTGTAGTCTGTCTGACGCTGTAACAACTGTTGTAGAAGATAGGTGAGAGAGAGAAGAATTCTTTTCGCTTTCAGAGACAGCCACTATATCAAAATCTATCATCTCACGTGTGTGGAAATTCTATTACCTTTCACTAACTCTCACTGAGTCTATCACCTATTCAAACCTATTCAGAAGGGACCAAACCTAGTCTTAATTCTCCTATCGAAAATCTACGACAATACATGATACTTTCATAACATATAGATTAAACAAATCCTGAAATAAAGTTGTAATTACTGTATTATTTTACATAGTAACTTTACATACCCTCGCAGGATCTAATTAAGATCAGTAAAGACTGGCTTTTGTGGAGTAACAGAACTGCCTGGCTGCAAATAACAAGATATTGGCCGTGACACGTTTCTCTCTCTCCAGCCGTTGTCCTTCTGTCTTGCTTCGCAGTACAAGTGAATTTGAAATCATTTACGACCGCCCTTATATAGGGAGCTTTCGGACGTACAGGAAACAAGGCTCGCAACTCCAGCAAACTTCCCAAAATAGTTGTAACTTCGAGGGGGTTGTGCTAAATGAGTTTCAAACCTTGGTCTCGTGCATTTCACCTTTCCCAGTTCAAGCCTTTGGAGTTATATATTTCCGTTCTCCGTGAGTTGACCTTTATATCCATATGTTGTTTTCCTATATCTGTCGTGTTAACGATTTTATCTAGAATTTTAAATAGGAAAAGCACAGGATTTCTCAATGCACGGACCCTTATTCTTGCAAAATTCTTCACAACTACTTACTCCCTTCTGATTTCCTTGTACCTATACATAATTGAAGATATTCCCGTCAAAGGGAGACCATTCTCATCCTTGTCTGTCATTCCGTTCTCCTTCCCGATGTCTAATTCTAACCATGATTTCGGACGATTATTCTTCCTTATACACTCGCCGAAGTCGTTAAATCTGTCCGTGGGAAACCCCTTTTCTGATTGGCTGCCCTAGATACACACAGGAAAATACCCCCGCATTCCTTTGTTCAGGCCAGAACACTGGTGTCCCACTTTTCGGTCTTCAAACATTTAACTATGCAATTGCGTAACATGCGACAAACCTGAAAGTCTAATATTACTAAATCTAAAGTATTATAAAAATGTACTTATATGCAAGCATACCTCTATGTCGTTAGTTCTCTTAGCACAGACGCAACTATGCAAAAGCCCAAACCTCAGTTGGTTATCTTACGAGGGCGCATTTTGCACAAGAACGATCTTGCTACTTCTCAGCTCTCTCCTTGAAGCCTCTCACTGTTTCAGTTTAAATCTGCATCTCCAACCATGCACCACATGATAGCTACGTCAAAATGTCAGGGAAAACTCCACCCATCTCTCTAGGGAGCAAATTAGGAGTCATATGCTCAGTTTGGATGACATGAGATCACATTTTAGTAAAGATTATCTTCCTAGACGTCCACAATAGGTCCGCCCACTAATGATTACATTCCCACGATATCACTTGCCTGGAGTCACACCTCACGGTTTTAGTGCTCAACAAGATGTGTTATCAGACCGCGCCAGGATGTCTAACAACCAATGTCTGTCTCCTGTTACATCTGCGTCTCACACGTTTGTCTACTTCACGGATGGCAAAGGTATGTTTCGTTTAAATCGCCCATTCCCGTGTGAGAATGCCAACATGAGCACAAAGATACACCGTAGACAAGATCGACAACTATTACTCAGTCAAAAATTACACCTTTCTGGCCACACTGTCACATAACTACAACCCATACTTTGGCTGGTAAAATCTACAAAAAAGAGGAAGGTTTATATCGATGAGCAGCACATGAGAGATGGCAATTAGTTGTCCCACCATAAAAACCAGACGTTATGAAAGCAGGACCTGTGTTGCCCCCGGGGAACATGCTCCAGTGGGATCGACTATGCGAAACCTCAATGAGAATTACTTCTGTCTTATGTGGTGGCAATTACGAGTACGTTCAAGACTGCTCCCACTGGAGCACAGAGATTCTGTCGCTCTCCAAGCACATAGCGGATGGGAGGAGGAACACACTTTCACATGAGGGCAAAGATACAGCAAAAATGACGGCCATGCTCTGTGAATATTTGACACATATTATGAAAGTCCAAGTGTTTATGTGCGAATTGCTCGTGCTTTTCATTTGTTTGTGTTTTACTCACCTTCTTCTTTCCTGTGCCGTTTCTAATCTGATAATTTGCAAACGACGACTCAGATTTTGTTTTATTGTTTTGATCTCTAACTGGTTTTGAAACCCATTGACTCTCATCTGAGCAGGGTAGAGTTGTTTGTATACAGTTATGTCACACTTTTCTGTCAGAAGTAGCGAGACAGGTTAATTGAACAACTTTTGTTAAAGTATACTCAGGTGGGGAAGTATTTGCCATGAAGTCAGGACGGTCAGGTTCCGTGTATTGATAATCGGAAAATAAATTACGAATGTGCCGAAAGGAATGTTTAAAACACATGGCAGATTATCTTAGGTGGGACATGAAGATTATGTAATACTTCCGGAGATGGACTCAGTGTTTGTCAACATTTAAGATAACAATTTAAACTGAGGTTTCATCATGAGTTACAAATATGATTCATAAAAACAACTAGTAGCTTTCATACATTACGTGCAAGAATTTTCAAATAAAACTCATTGCATGTTGTTATGGGGGATTTTCATGAGATGGAGTGAAAAGGGGGGGGGGAGGTGGGGAGCGGGAGAATCTTTACGAAAGTCAGAAATTCGAATATGCTTGGTCTAGGTGAAATATATTAAAATAGACTGCTTATGATTCGAAACTTTCACGTTCGCAGGAAGCTGAAAGCATGGGCAAAAAGTCCCTTATAATGTAGCACAATTTTAGACCCCGGCATTGTATTTCCATCTGGTCAAAAAGACATTTCAGACAAGCCAGGCAAGAGATAGAAAAAGGATTCCAACAAAAAGAATCGGACAAAGTATTCGAGGATCTTCTGAAATCAGACAGAAAGAAAACTCATTTTATAACCATTGGAAGCCACGAGTCCTAGGAACCTGTATACTGAACGATAATTGGATTAAAATCAAAGTAATACCCCGACTACCTGTAAGTCGGCCTCTGAAAACCAGTGGCCTGACTGTTAAAGAGTGTTATATTGTATTTTTGCATATTAACCACACTTAATCTATTAGCAGTTTAGTCTACGCGGTAATGTGTTTTTCTGTGGTTAACATGATGTTGCACGTTTTTTTATTTTAAGTGAACGCGATATATTTTATACGTCACTAGGTGATTATGACGTAACCGTTATACATCTAATTTATGCAAACGGTTGTTTCTAGGCCTTTCGTCAAAAGAATCCGTCAGAGAACGACGTTGATGTTGTAGCTCCCGAGATATTGGAAGATTAATCATTTTTCCACGTGGCTTAAAGTAGCTACGAAGGTCGCCACTTATTTCAAGAAGATGCCGGACTTATGCTTCAAGTTCCGTTCTTTATAGAGAAGTATTTTCAACGGGAGTATTTTAAGTATCTTCATTTATCTGGTCCACACTACTTGTGTGATAACCTTTATAGGCACCCGTAGTATAGAGACCAGATATGAATTGATTAGACGGAGACTGTAGGAGGATTCTATAATATGTTTGTGCTTTCAGTTTACCATGAATGAACTTATTTTTCGTCTAAATAAACTTGTCATGTTATGTGGACCCATCCACCGACGTTTTCCTGAACTATATTTTGATGGACTGTTTGAAATGGCACTCACCACAGTCGCTATACGCAGCACGATACTCTGAGTTCTTCATATTACAAGAACCAATTATAACATAAATCACTTTCTTCAATCCCAACTGTAACAGAGAGAAATTGGTAGGCCAGTACTGGGGAACTTCGATATCAAGAACGTTTATCCTCCATAAAATGAAAGATCAGTGATTGAAGAAAATTTTCAAGAACGTTGCGTGAACTGGTCACCGTTGGCCTTATTTGAATAACTTGAAGTCAACTGCGCATGTCTGCCGGAGTCAAGAGTTCAACCGTCAACTGGGCAAAATGTCTGCAGCTGTCATGAGCACTTAAGTTTATCTCCAGATGTCGGCTTTCAAGTCGGTTACGGTCTTCTGCTGATTTACGGGACTGCTGTTTGCCGTGCCAGGAGAGTTTACAAGTCATGTTGTGATTCCATTAATTTCGGCTTGGGAGCAAGTTTACTACATTACTTCGATAATATCTTGCATCCGACATTATATATCTCTCGCAAGTTAACAGAGACAGAAAAGAAATATTCGGTTGTTGAAAAGGAACTTCTAGCTGTCGTTTGGGCGATCCAGGTACTTGAAAGGTATCTACTTGGAGCGCCCTTCATTATTCAGACTGACCAAAAGTCTGTCGCAGCTTTAAAACGGGCTAATCATCGCAACCATAAGTTAGCTCGTTTCTCTATACATCAATACCTCACTCTTTCGACAGGTTAGGGACCAGAGCTATGACGAAAGTCGAAAATCGTGGAAAGTCGAAGCATAGCTTTTATTTAGCTTACAAATGCATTAGGGCCGCCAAAAAAACGTAAATTACTAACTATATAACACTTGCGAATGCTTGCAACACCTAGATAAACAGAAATAAACATAAGAGTAAAGAAAATAAAAAATACGTAAATAGCATCTTACCTTAAAATCATTCTTGAGCTAGTAGACGATGAATATATACAGTATGTACAGTTTTGAATGTTGGTAATTTAGGGGGATTCTAGACTTAGAAAACCAGATGGAGAAAATTGTGGAGGTTCATCTTCAGAACTGGAGGATTTCAATCTAATTCTTTTAGGAGAAGGGCACTTTGAAGGAGATCTAACTGGGACTGGGGCTGATGTTGATGGCTCGGAATCTGAAGGGTTAGAGGGAGGGGTGACTGAAGTTGGTTGTGGCGGTTGCGTCTTGAAAAAGGAGAACAAAGACGTTTACCTCATTGATGTCTTCTTCCTTTCCCTAAGAAGTTCTCTGTAACAGGCTATTTGGTGTTCTAGCCCACTATTTACTTTTGAACTTCAGTCGAAATTTATTCTACGTTGAAGATCTGCTGCTTTGTGTAGCCAACTTCTTCTATAATTGTTTCAAGCTTCACTTGAAAAGCTCCCGCAGCTGCGGTATCTGCGCTAGCTGATTCTCCCTTCACTGCTATATTATGCAAATTTGACCTTTTCTTAAATTTCTCAAACCTGCCCCTGCTAGCTCCAAATGTCTCTTCAGCTGATGTCACTCCTTGTTCAGCCTTCATTGCATTAAATAAAGTTTGTGCTTTAGCCTGGATAAGATCTTGGCTTAGGGGAATGTTGTGGCTGACTTGGTCTTCAATCCACACATTTAACACTTTCTCCATCTCACCAATTAGATTGTGCCTCTTTCTAATAAGTTTGGTATGCACTGGCGTAGCGTTTTTAATTTCCTCTAACACTTTAGCTCTGTTCTTTACAATTGTGCCAACTGTAGTGCTTGGTACACCTAGCCTGCGGCCTATTTCAGCATTTAAGATGCCTTGTTCATTAAGCTTGATTAGCTTAAGCTTTTCTTGCAAATTGAGAACCTTATGGGTTCTTTTAACTTTGTCACTACACTGAGGACCCATTATGAATATATTAAAGCACAAAAATAAGTAGTACTGTATAAGGCCTAATCACACAAAAATGTACAGTATAAAAACTGTACACGTGTCTTATAATCACGATATGAACACTGTCATTAGACTGTTATCACTAAAATAACTATAAACTGTTTACAGTATAATCACAAAAATAATATTGTAATGAAAATAGTTTTTATTTTTTTAATCAACAAAAATAAGATAGTTTGTTAATATATGTTTTAATGACAAATATAAGAGATTCAATGCGGACAACTTAAAAAAAAAACAGTGCACACCGAACGATTTCTGTTCAAAGACAGAATGACGAAACAATCAAGATGACGCGCAGTTGTGACCAAATGCGACGAAAGAGCGAAGCGAGCGACGAAATTTGGAAACGTGGTTAGAATTGAAAACCGACGAAAGAGCGAAGCGACGAAAGTCGAAGCAACGAAAGTCGAGGTATCGGTGTACTGCTTCAGCCTTTCAACTTTGAGACAGAGGCCATCCCAGGATCAGATAACGTAGTGGTGGATTCGTTATCTTGTTGTCCACCTTCTGTACCTGCTATCTGATGGTACTTTGCTGACTATCGTTTGAATCCTTCCTTTCAACTTACGGGACATCGTACAGGACTATATTGTCATGTTAACTCACGTTTGTACCCAATATTGGTGCATGATTCTAACTTTAATGGACATTGGATTGTTTCCATGAAGATTCGCTAACTGCGTTGGTGCAATCTACCTGCCCTGGCTGATCGAATCTTGACTGAACTGCCTTATACGTACACCTTCCATTGACTCCAATTACTTGTCAGAATTCGACAAAGCTGGATAAGCACTTTGCACAATATGAATTTCATTAACAGTATTGACTTTCGTACAAATAACATTGGATGATTCTTGATCGTGACTTTGTGATGCTCATCATCTTACAGTGGAATTTCCCCTGGACTTGTATGTTATTGGACAGTACGATATCTCGTGGACCTGTGATATAATATTGATTGTGTTCTATAATTCATATTTAGATCTTTAAGTTATTAGCTTGTTACTTAATCTTAGTATTATCATTGTCTTATAATAATTAATCTATTTGTTTCGCATGTTTAATATAATTTCCATATACACTACATAATTATAGGTTTTCTATTGATAAGGGATATAACTCATGGTTTATATTTTTTCTCTTATACTTTTTCTAGCTACTTCCCCTTTGTCATTTACCTTCCGCTTCCGAAATTCGATCTGTTTTGTCTGTTTATTTCTTTCGCACATATCTTTTCCCCATATAGACATACTCTTTTCTGATTGTTAACATTACAATATATGTTGGTTTTAATTCACATCCTTATATTGTTACGTTGCATAATACTTAGGTACACACACACCTATTATTAATTAGTTATTATTATAGATAGGAATTATAGTTGGTAAATATT
Source organism: Oreohelix idahoensis (assembly GCA_024509875.1). Lineage (NCBI taxonomy): Eukaryota > Metazoa > Mollusca > Gastropoda > Stylommatophora > Oreohelicidae > Oreohelix > Oreohelix idahoensis. Next base: position 290,779 of record JAMPIV010016654.1, on the reverse strand, counting down.
TTGTTTATCAGTTCTCATACATACTTTCCTTAGTTGACTGTAATGTACTATGATCTCTACTATACTTGACAGTTGACAATCTTCTTTCTAACCTTAGTTATTTTGCTACATATGCTTTAAGTTTTGACTTACGTTTTTTTTTTTAACAAGGACCATTGACTTATTTATGTAATCATATTTGGCCTTTGGTTGGATTTTTTCGCGGTTCCCTTTATTGATTAATTGCGATTTTTTATCACTATTGTTGTTATTACAAAAAAAAAAAAAATTCAAATTCTTTGAATTTCTTTTACCGTTCGCCCAGGGTAATTGTTAAAGAGTATTATATTGTATTTTTGCATATTAACCACACTTAATCTATTAGCAGTTTAATCTATGCGGTAATGTGTTTTTCTGTGGTTAACATGATGTAAATTAATATTAGACAAACATAAAGGTATGTTTTCAGGCACTCGTAAGAAATAAAGAAGTAGAACACTTGGACAACAGAAAAACAACAGACGTGAGTGGCTTACCCAGGGTTCGAACCCCGTACCTTCCGTACGACAACTCCTCCTAGCTATCAAGCGAATCACACTGACCCCACGGCCAGCTAGGCATCCCCTAAAAAGATGCTTTGCTGGCTATTTATCAGTACGAAACACACAAGATAACACCGGAAGTATACAGTGGGCAACTCAGCCCTTAAATGACGCAATCACTTCTGTTGTTCTCCTATTAACAGTAATATTAATTTACTGTTTACAGGACTCGGGTTTCCCTTCCTTATGTGTTATTTATGTTTATACAATACCAGAAACCTACCCTCTGTTCTATACTAATGTCCTTAAGTCTTCTACTATTTACTGGACCCAGTATCAAGGTCTTTGTCTTGTTTGGACTGACACATACTGTTAATAGGAGAACAACAGAAGTGATTGCGTCATTTAAGGGCTGAGTTGCCCACTGTATACTTCCGGTGTTATCTTGTGTGTTTCGTACTGATAAATAGCCAGCAAAGCATCTTTTTTGGGGATGCCTAGCTGGCCGTGGGGTCAGTGTGATTCGCTTGATAGCTAGGCGGAGTTGTCGTACGGAAGGTACGGGGTTCGAACCCTGGGTAAGCCACTCACGTCTGTTGTTTTTCTGTTGTCCAAGTGTTCTACTTCTTTATTTCTTACGAGTGCCTGAAAACATACCTTTATGTTTGTCTAATATTAATTTACTGTTTACAGGACTCGGGTTTCCCTTCCTTATGTGTTATTTATGTTTTAACATGATGTAGCACGTTTTGTTATTATAAGGGAACGCGATATATTTTATACGTCACTAGGTGATTATGACGTAATCCGTTCTGCATCTAATTTATGCAAACGGTTGTTTCTAGGCCTTTCGTCAAAAGAATCCGTCAGAGAACGACGTTGATGTTGTAGCTCCCTAGATATTGGAAGATTAATCATTTTTCCACGTGGCTTAAAGTAACTACGAAGGTCGCCACTTATTTCAAGAAGATGCCGGACTTATGCTTCAAGTTCCGTTCTTTATAGAGAAGTATTTTCAACGGGAGTATTTTAAGTATCTTCATTTATCTGGTCCACACTAGTTGGGTGATAACCTTTATAGGCACCCGTAGTATAGAGACCAGATATGAATTGATTAGACGGAGACTGTAGGAGGATTCTATAATATGTTTGTGCTTTCAGTTTACCATGAATGAACTTATTATTCGTCTTAATAAACTTGTCATGGTATGTGGACCCATCCACCGACGTTTTCCTGAACTATATTTTGATGGACTGTTTGAAATGGCACTCACCACATTCGCTATACGCAGCACGATACTCTGAGTTCTTCATATTACAAGAACCAATTATAACATAAATCGCTTTCTTCAATCCGAACTGAAACACTGACACTATTTGGAAGTATTATCTGTGCCATAATTCTGTAAGTTCTCATCGGAAACGGTGTAAGATGCGCATTTTATTTCTTTATGTTTTGCATTTCACATGTTTAACTTGCTGGTGGTTGTACAGGCTCATGCAAGGCTAGCAGCCTCCGCATATGAAAACCATAGATTCATGACCCACCACAGCAAGCGCTGATGACTGCTTCGTGCAGGTTCTCTCACACGGAACCAGAAGCAGAGGTTATCCCAGGCTCCAAGTGGAACAGAGTGTTAACGATGATATTACGATGTACAGAAATGCTTTGTTGTACTGCAACACTTTTTCATCAGATGTACTGGCGTTAGTCTTGACGTGTGGATGCGAGTCATGGGCAATGACTACAACTCACAAAAATTAGATCCAAACCTCAGAAATGAGGTGTCTGAGGAAGGTGGTTAAAGCAACAAGAAGAGACATGGTCCGCAACCAGACGATATGTCAAGGTCTAAAAACCTAACCACTGCAGATCCAAGTAGAACAGTCCGAACTGAGATGGTTTGACCATGTCTGCTGAATGGGAGAAGATCAGCTAAAACGGCAAGCATGGGAAACTAAGAGCCAAGGATCTAGATCTCCAGGACGACCCAAAGTCCGCTGGGAGGATAACATTAGACAATCTTTGAAGGACCGAGGACTAGAATGGAACCAAACCAGGAGGAAGACAGCAATAGAATTGTATGGCGCTCTCTCTTACAAACCACTACACCTCACGGTAGAAGAGGAACGGCTAAGTAAATAAGTAAGTAATTTATTTTTTTAAAAATATTTTTATCTTTTTTGTTACATATGATATAATATTGGAAATATATGTATAGAAAACGGTAGAATTTTCCAGAAGTTTCCACATTTTATTCAGTAATTGTCGTGAAACACAGTAAAAATTCTATGTGGTTTATTCAGAGATTGGTGCCGCGGTAGCGCAGTGGTTTGTCGATCCTTCCTGTTTTACGGGAACTTCAGTTAAGTACGTGACATTTGGCGGCACCGTAGAGTGCTATCCTGTGTCAGATGTAGAAATTAATACTCCATTTTTCACAGGTAAAATAAGAGTATGTGCTTTTCATTATCGTTTGCGTATTTAATTATAGGTAACATCCCATGGATCAAGGATTGCTCTCCACAAGACATTGATAAATGGGATATTACATCCTTTGTCAGCTAATGCTGTCACAACTAGAGCGCAAAGGTTGGCAGACTAAACGAGACCATTACACATAAAACATGTCATAACATTGATAGAGAGTCTTTTATTGAAGACCAAAAAGAAAACACGTCATTAAAATATGTGTTTGCGCTCACTGACACATATAAATTAAGGTTATACGCCAAGGAAGTCTGTGGTAGGAATGTATGCAGTTATTCTATGATGATCAATCATGAGGCCAGTATTAAACATACTAAGAAATCCAGGTATTGGTTAAATCTCAAAGACAACATTTTGATACAATGTTTTGATAATTACGTATCCATACGCAAATATGTGTTAATTCCAAGTTCTTTTAGACCACTAATTTTATCTAATGCCCACGACGTAGCATTCGTAGGTCATATGGGTATTGCAAGTAACACATATAGAGTGCTATCACATTTTTATTGGCCGGGCGTAAATAAAGACATCAACATTTTCTGCAGATCATGCAGTATTTGACAGCAAGTCGTGCGAAAGTGCGCACGTAATTTGGCACCATTGCATACTACAGACATTAATGTGCGTTCGTTCTCCTAAATGGCCATTGATATTATCGGGCATTTATCAGTGCCGTCTGCAAGATGATTTCGTTATGTTCTTACTTGCAGTGACATGTGCACTCGCTGGCCAGAAGCTATTCATATGAAGAATATCACTTCTACTTCTGTGGCTAACTCACTATTGCTAATTTTTTCTCGCCTTGGATTTCCTGATGAAATACTATCAGAATGAGTAAACACTTACAGATAAAATATACGATAAGCGCTTAAGCGCACCACGCTTTTTGTCAATTTGATGTTAGAGGTACGCAATTTGTTTCAGGTTTGGTGACAGATGTGATAAATGCACTAAACATTAAGCACTCACTGTCAGCCATATATAATCCGGCTAGTAATGGTTTGGTAGACCGCTGGAACTCTACATTAAAACAGCTATTGGGGAAAGTTACCACTAGTTGTCCACAGGATTGGGACCGTTTTCTTCATGCTGTATTGTGTGCTTATGGGAAGGTGCCTAACGAACAAACTGGTGTTTCACCTTTCGAATTAATTTTTGGTGCCAACTCTTGAGGTCCGATGTCGATACTGAAACGATTGTTAATAATGTTCTGAGCAGGATGTCGATGTAAAGTCTTCTTTTCAATACGTAGTTGTGCTACGGCAATGCTTGGTAGATGCTCGTCATGGGGCACTAACGCATCTGAATCTGCTAAAGCCAAGACACGATTTCGTTATAATCGTAATAGACAACTAATGTCTTTCTCGGTGGGTGATGATGTTTTCATTATTTTACGATGTAAATAAGACGGCTTGCTTATAACATGGCATGAAGCTGTAGCGGCCTTTCTTAGTCCGTAACAGGCTTTAACATATTGGTAGTCTCAGGTCCATTGATCTGTAGTCCTACCTTTGTTAAAACATTGCGCATCTACATATATGAAAGTATTAATTGTTTGTGAGTTTTATTTTCTTAGCGCACGATTGTGCACTAGGGTGAGTAAGGGTTATTCGGTACGCACGTGTTGCCAAACATTAGTCGACGTCAGAGCTTGGTTGAGCAAGCTGAGATTCCAAGATCAGTCCATTGATTTGTGGGGTTTAAACCCGTATTTCGGGGAGATGATTATTGTTATATGACCCGTCCTTCTGTTTAGAAGATGTGGACGGTTGTCAGCCACGTAAGTGTGATTTCTCTGAGGAGAACGCAAGTATTATGATAATTTTTATTAGAATTTTATTCAACGCGAGCATCTAGTTGGAATCGACGACATGTCGGTACCAAAATGGATTCACGTTTGAAGAATGTAATTTATTTGAAAGCCGACCGATGCCTAGAAAAGGGATTGTCGGGGATTAACGTGGATTTTGTGAAATAAGTCATTATTCGGCCGTCTGGAATAGTTTTGGCTTATAGCAGAGGTGACTAAATTATTCTCTTTAAATTAAGGTTATACGCCAAGGAAGTCTGTGGTAGGAATGTATGCAGTTATTCTATGATGATCAATCATGAGGCCAGTACAGTAGTAGGATATACTTATGAATGAGACCTTAGATGTAAGAAAAACATAATGGGGATCTCACAGTCATTGCCAAGGTCACAGCACACTGGAATGTGACATTATAATGTTAACGGCCTCATCTTCAATTTGTATGCTAGGATAATAATGTCGTATGCCCTGTCCTTAATTGCAAGATGGATTCTAGCATAGAAAGGACTAATTGTATTTTTTAAACATGAACTCTACGTTATGTACCGTCCTGTTGAACGTTAATCGTCAGTCGTCAAGAACTAATGTTGTCCTCTCGTCAACCGTGTTATGTCAAATAAATTGAATGAACTTTACAACAACGAGTTGAATACTGTACTACAGTCTTGGCATTTATTGATATGCCCCTCTGTTGGATTTTCTATTTTTGACTGAATACCACATTGCTTAAATGGACCATTCGCGTAATACTAGTTGTCGGTTACAACGACCATTAAGAGGAGGAGCTACACTGAAATGCTATTGCCGTTATTACACTACTGGTTGCCATAGAAACGGCGGCCATATTGGATTCTATTGTTCTATTTCAATTTGCTAAGGCTTTTTTATTTATTAAGCTATGAATACCAAATATGAATACAACGTTTATCATTATATTTTAAAACGTTTCGATTGGTGGATTTTTGATAACTTTAATACAAAAAAAGTTGTAGGACTTTGAATATAGTGTCTTAAAAAAGTAACAAATTTTGATAAATTTTACATTACATTTTGCAATAAATCAAAAGTTTAATCAGATACTCAAAATCCAGCAATGTGAAAGTTTTAACAGATTATGGGCAACATATGTGCCAATTTTTATGTCAATTAACACATAAGTGTGGAAGTTTTAAGGAAATTAGGATGAGAAAATTAGATTTTGAGAAAATCGCATTTTTCTCCATAAATAGACTACAATTAAATAAATCTGTAATATTTCCCTTGAAAAATTGCTTACTTGTCATTTAGAACATACTGGTAGCATAGCCAGCTTCCTCTGCAGCTTCCTATCTGGCTTTCTGTTGAAATTTGTGCCTAATTTCCTTCCTTGTCTTAGCGCAGTTTTCTGCCGTTTTAGAGCTGAGCAATATTGGATTCTTTGTTCTATTTCAATTTGCTAAAGCTTTTTTATTTATTATGCTATGAATACCAAATATGAACACAATGTTTATCATTATATGTTAAAACTTTTCCAGTGATGGATTTTTGATATCTTTTATACAAAAAAAAGTTGTAGGACTTTGAAAATAGCGTCTATAATAGTAACAAATTTTACTAAATTTTACATTACTTTTGTCAATTAACCAAAAGTTTGATCAGATACTTAAAATCCATCACATAAACAGTTTTAAATGATTATGGGCAATATATGTGTCAATTCTTATGTCAATTAATACGTAAGTGTGGAAGTTATAAGAAAATTAGTATGAGAATAATGATTTCTTTAAAATCACACTTTTTGTTATAATTAGAATATAATTAAATAAGTATGTAATACTGCAGCAAAATAAAATAACTTACTAGTCATGCAGAACATACCGGCAGCATATCCAGCTTCCTCTGCAGTTTCTCTTCTGGCTGTCTGTTGAGATTTGTGCTAAATGTCCTTCATTTTCTTAGTGCAGTTTTCTGCCATTTTAGAGCTGAGCACAAGACGTTTAACGCTTTCTTGCTCCTGCCAGTCGACAAGCCTCTTTTCCACTGTTCAGCCCCAGGACTTTCTTGAAAAATATAGCAGCCTCAGGTCCTTGATTAAATTCAGCAATATTAGGGCCATATGGTTTAATTGCTATGATCTGATTGAATGCTTTGCTATCACAATCACTTTACACGGTGTAGCAAAATTTCTGTCGCGTCAGACAACAGCTTCACAAATCACTACCTGCCTCAGCTTCCATGACACTTGAACTTCCTAGAAAGAGGCAAATGTTTACATTAGTAAAATTTCAAATAAAGATGTAAACAAGCATTAATAAACTGTGCCTTAAAGTACAATGGAAGCAAAACAATACATGTAAGTAATGAAATATGTTTCTAAACTTGATATTTATGGAGATCAAAATAAATTACATGAATGTCTATGCTTAGGCAAGGGGAAACATAAAGTAAGTTTCGAAAGTAAGTACCTTCAAAATGTATATGACAGCCTTGCTTCACTTTCCACTTGATGAAGTTTCCAATCTTTCTTCTGGTACCAAGAACCAGCTGTTGCACATGTCTGGCAGGCATTTTTTAAATAACACATAAGCATCTGTGACATGTCAATAAAAATACACAAGAAACAAACATTAAATTGAGGAAACAAATATGCACTATGCTTACAAGAATCATGATAATGTACTGAATTATGAGAAGTCACCCGTTATTCTGTAAACTCAGGAAAACGTGATGATTTTTAATTGACTGTCTACTACTCGTAATAGCTAGTTCATGTAACTCCCTGGTGGTTGAAATGAAGCACAGTGGGCCGCCTTCTTTGATGTCATTCCAGTAAGTAGCCAACGTCGTAAGGTTTAGGGTTAGGTTAAGATTCTTAAACCTGGTTGAAATGAGTCACTGTGGGCCGTCTTCTTAGATGTTATCCCAGTAAGTCGCCAACGTCGTTAAGGTTAGGTTTAGGATACATTAACGTAACCATTAGCCCTTTTTACTGCATCTCTGAATTCTAATTTAAGGAACTATCGTACAGACGGTCCTGTCTGCTTCATTTCAACCACTAAGCCTAACCCTTACTCCTGTTTACTGCGTCTCTAAATTCTTGTCAAAGGCCGCATCGAACAAACGGTCCGCTGTGTTTTATTTCAACCTTCCTTGCCTGAGTACTAATGTCCCAGTTTTTACCATTATATTGTCACAATAAGTACGTTTTACCTGCAGTGTAGGATAAGTCTTGCTTCCATCTCTAACTCTGGCCTATTCCAGTTGGAGGTAACGAGAGCATCTTGTTTTTTAGGCATTGTCACATCAATAACAATCAAAACTGAGATTCCGTAAACACGCGGCCATATTGTCGTTGCCAGTCACGTGAACGCACACAGCCAATTAAAAATTTAGAATCGAGGGGAAACCCTAAATGTTGACTTTGAAATTATAAATTTCCTATTTGCCATTTGGAATCCCGAAATAAGTGACCTGCTTACAGTAAAGTGTAGATTTGGACGAATCCAACGATGCATAATATGTAGGGGTGTAAGCTTGGTTGCTATGAACGAAACTAGGTCTAAATTGGACATATTTTGTCGAGTTTGAGAAAATCTGTCCGTACCATACCTTTTTCAAAGTCAAAATACATATTGTTAGAATGCATTTGGACATTTAATTCTGTTATATTTAGATTCGGGAGATGCTAAAGTATCAGAAAATGTACTAATCCCAAATTCTTTAATTTTTTTTATTTCAACCTAGAAATGCCTGGCGCTCCTCCCCTTAAGAACAACCGCTACAACTTGGTGAGCTATACATCTTAAAAACACTGTTACATCTTGGTTGAACCAGCGTGTTTTGGAAATTACGATTTTCAAGAAGGGACCGTTCTCAAAGTCAATTAAATCGGTTGAAGAGAAATACCTCGATCTTCAAAACGTAACGTCAACATACACTTGGAATCAAGACGACAGTTAGCTGAAGGTCAAGGACAACGTTGAACCTCGACTTCCAGTTTCGACATTGGACACTGATATTATGTTAAGTCAATTAAGATAACAAGGCTCATACATGCAGTTCCGGATGCAAGGAATATTTTTTCTCCTTGAAAGATAAGTAAAAAAACATTGTGTGTTCACTCCACCGTTTTACTTGGAGCTGCACCTTATCTTGCATATATGTCCACTGCTTTTTTATTCATGTTGCGTGTTCCATGTTCAATGTTTTTCGTTGGGTAGGAGAATTATGAAGGGGACATCCCAGGTTCATCTCAGGGCCTTCATAATTGTTCTGTAGATTTATTTGCAGACTTCCCATAGTGGAATGTTCCGACACCTGTGTGTCGAAGGATTTTCGGTCCACTGTGTCTGGCTGTCTGTGACACCTGACTGTTTAGTTGTGACGTCCAGTTTCATTGTAGTTTTCGTTGTGATTTTTATCCGTACTTTAGTTTTATGATGTATTTTGTTTGTATCATCGTCCATTCTCACCTTACTATCGTTCAGTTTTTTGCAAACCTATGTTTATACACTGTGTTGTCAATTGTCTTGTTTAATTGGTTATCGCAGTTTTCATTGCACTTTCTGCAAAATTATTTCTAATTTTTTTCATTCTTACTTTTTTTATTTCTGCGATTGTTTTCATTTGTCATTAACTATCTTGTCTTGTCACTATTGTTGTAATTGTCTATTGCTTTTGTTGTATCATATTATTGCATTGCATCAATTATTTTTTTTCTTGATTAATAATATATTGAAAATTACCTGATATTGCATACAGTTCTGGGACATGAGCGAGTAACACTTCTTAGAGTGATTAGTTCAAATTATTGCACATTAATTAACTAATATTTACTAAGAAAAAAGTACAGTAACTACTTAGTGATCATAATGTATTCACTAGATTATTTTATTAAACAGGCTAAATCCCTTCAGATGACTCCTGAAGAGGTAAAAGTATTCGCACTTGCTGAATATGAAAAGTCTCAGAAGTTAGAAACTCTAAAACTAGAAAATCAGAAATCTGAGGCAGAACAGAAAAGGATTGAGGCTGAAGAAAATGAAAAAAAAAGGAAATTTGAGGCAGAACAGAAAAGATTTGAGGCAGAACAGAAAAGGATTGAGGCTGAAGAAAATGAGAAAAAAAGGAGATTTGAGGCTGTAGAAAACGAGAGAAAAACTACGGAAAAAAAGCAACTTAAAATTGAAATGGGAAGTAAGCAAAGGGAAATGGAAGAGAGGAGATTGATAGCTAAAGAAAATACAAGAAAATATCAGCTTCAGGTTCAACATGAACAAAAAATGAAGGAAATGGAATTGGAACAATTTAGATTAGCTCAGGAAGCTAATTCTCAGAAAACTCATGAGGGTCAAACTTCATCTAAACAAGGACATATAAAAAATTTTCATTTAATATTACCAAAAATTAATCCTCCATCAGACGATGTGATTCATTACCTACATAGGTTCGAAGCAACATGTGAAGCCTATAACGTTGATAAAGACAGTATTGTGTAAAATTATCAGAACTACTTACGGGCAAAGTTGTGTCAGTATATCATAAGGCGACTGCTGCTGATAAAAATAATTATGAGGCTCTCAGAACTGCGTTACTTACTAAATATCAAATGACAGAAAATGAATGTCGTTTGCGCTTTAAATCTATGGTGCCACAAAGCGGAAAACATTTTAGCGATTTTATTACACAAATAAGTCTTACATTGGACAGATGGATTGAACTATCAAAAACAGAGAAAACTTATGACGCACTAAGAGATTTATTATAAAGTCTTATCCTCGGTAAACCCATCGTTTCTTGCTTTTTTGCATGAACGTAATCATTCTAACATTAAGGACATGCAGCAAAGCTGTATACAATTTTGAACAGCACATCCGAATTTTGAAATTAGCAATTCTTTGATTAAGGATGAATTGCCGGTTGCTTTCGCTATGCGACAGAATAATTATTCGCGACATCGTTCTTTAAGTAACGACAGATACCTTAAAAAGGGAAATAACGCGAATTTCAATTCTTACAATTTTTATAAGGGGAAACAATTCTAACAATCTACTCCTTATAATGTTTCCTGGGGCCAATCTCACAGATCACGAGATTTTGATCGAAATAATTTTGGAAATAATCAAAGCAATAATTATCATCATAATGGGAAATTTAGATCACAATCTTTCAATAACAGACAAGGTTATCAAAATAGACAGAATGTTCAATGGCACAATGGTAATTGTCATACTAACCGTGATTTTAACGTAAACAAAAATGCAACTAATAGCAATTTTGGAGATAATAGCCAAAATCGATCGCGACGAAGAGATAGATCTTCGAGCAGACCACGACAACACTCCAATGTTGCTTTGAGAGATACACAGGCTAACAAAGAACAGGATAATAATGTTAATGCACATAGTGCCATGTCATGTTCTCTTGATTTCGAGCAGGTCAAGTCTTGCGAGGAGTGTAATACCCTATTCCAGCCCAAGGCGATCACGACGCTACGATGCGGACATGTTTTGCCAAGTCTCCCGACGGTTTGTACGGCCACATCTGCTGCTACACATGACGGAATAGGATGCCTTCAATTACATCGTGGTTATGTTAACACTATTCTTGCATCTGTTCTATTTGATTCAGGTTGCACCACTGTCGGCATCAGGCAATCATTGATAGATCCGTCCTGCGCTACTGGCAAGACCGTGAAGTGTGTGACTTTTGGAGGGACTGTGGAGATTTTTCCTACAGCTATAGTTAACCTTCATACACCATTTTTTCAGGAAAAATTCACGCATGCCTTCTTCCTGCACCTATAAGTGATATTATACTTGGTCGCATACATGGGGTTAAAGAGTGTACCCCACAGCAGATTGCTGAATGGGAAGAGCGACATATACATACTGCAAATGCAGTTGTAACTAGAGCGCAAGCTAATGATATGTTGCGGAATACACCTTCTGAACCCGCGGTCAATGCTAATGATGATGATGTTGACACTCCTTTTCACGGGAGTCGTTTATAACATTGCAAAAAAATGATGCTTCATTGAATTGATTTTTTAAACTAGCCAATAACAAGTCTACTAAAAGAAATGCAAAATCTAGACATAACTTTGTCCTAAAGAATGGGATATTGGTGAGACTAATACAAGACACTGATTCATCATTTCGGTCTCAGATTTTAGTACTTCTTTCTATGAGAGCTCGTATATTGCGTCATGCACACGACTCTCAATGCGCAGGCCATATGGGTTTTTCACAAACCAAATCTAGAGTGCTATCTGCATTCTATTGGCCAGGCGTTCACAGAGATGTGAATATTTACTGCCGGTCGTGTATGACATGTCAGGAAGTCAAAGTTCAAGGTCCATACCATGCAGCTCCTATTCAAGCTGCGGACATTCCGATTCGTCCATTTGAGAAAATGGCTATTGATATCATTGGTCCTATGCAACATTCTGCCAGAGGACATACTCATATTCTCACTTGTATTGATTTGTGTACTCGTTGGCCCGAGGGCATACCTCTGAAGAATACAACATCTGCTAGTGTTCAGAGGAATTATGGTTGATCTTTTCGCGCTTAGGTTTTCCGCGTAAGATCCTATCTGACCATGGTGTTCAGTTCGTATCTGAAGCTATGTTACAAGTCATGAAGTTGTTGGGTATTGATAGATCGCTTAGTTCGATCTACCATGCCATGTCAAATGGATTAATTGAGCGTCTGAATAGGACACTCAAACAGTTACTGGGTAAGATTACGCAAGATCACCCTCAGGACTGGGACAGAGTCCTACTATCTGCCCTCTTTGCGTATTGCGAGGTGCAAAACGAAGATACTGGTTTCTCTCTGTATCAGTTAGTTTTCGGCATTTAACCTCGCGGACCAATGTCATTACTCCACGACTTACTCATTGAAGAGAATATCGAAGAGGAGACTCAATCCTCTTATGAGTATGTGATCTCTTTGAGAAAAAGGATCATAGAGGCATGTAGGTTGCTACCGCATCATCTGAACAAGCAAAAGAAAAAGCTAGACTTTTCGCAAACAAGTATAGAAGTCTTCGCCAGCTTCTTCCTGGTGACGAGGCATATGTGTTATTGCCTTCTAAAAATAATCGTCTACTTATTACTTGGAGTGGTCCTTTTAGAATAATCTCCAGAATTTCGGATGTCGACTACATAGTCAATATCAAGGGCAAACATAAAACCTTTCACATTAATATGTTAAAGGAATATCATACACGTCCTGACTATCTTCAGTCAGTATTCCAGTCAACTGACGATCCTACACCTCCTATTCATCATGATACCACTTTATCTGTCATCCAAGAAGAAGAATCTTCTTTTCTTGACGTACCATTACTGATACCGGTTGTACCACTACGTGCTACTGAAAGTTGGAAGGATGTAACTATTTTCTCTGAACTATCTGCTGATCAATGTCAGCAAGTCTCTGCTCTTATTGAGTCTTATAAGGATGTTCTCACTGACATCCCAGGTCATACGTCGGTTATACAACATGACATTCTCTTGACTGACGACACACCAATTCGAGTTCGTCCATTCCCTATCCCTTTGCACTTTCGTTCTCAGGTTGATAAGGAATTGGATGAAATGCTTCAATTAAAAATAATTGAACCTTCTACGTCTCCATATTCTTCTTCAATGATGATCATCAGAAAAAAGTATAACAATATCCGTCTTTGTGTAGACTACAGGAAATTAAACAAAGTCACACAATTCGACGCTGAACCTCTACCCCTTCTAGAAGATTTATTGGTCAAATTAGCTAATTCTACTTTCTTCTCTAAATTTGACCTGTCAAAGGGATATTGGCAAGTCCCATTGACAGAAAGGTCAAAACCACTCACTGCTTTCTCTACCCCTCGGGGCCTATTCCAATGGAATTTTATGCCATTTGGGCTAGTGAACGCACCTGCCACTTTCGTGCGCATGATGCGTCGAATTCTGTCTCATCATCCCGATGTTATTGCTTACATCGATGACATATGTCTTTTCAATGACATGGGATGAACACATGCAAGGATTGAACACATTACTGTCCACATTACAAGATTATAACTTAACAGCTAAGCCATCGAAGGCATTTGTGGGTTTCCACGACATTTCTTTTTTGGGTCACCACATTGGTCGCGATATGTTATACACAGAGGACAGTATTGTCTCAAAGATCCTCAACATTTCTACACCTAAAACAAAGAAACAAGTACGATCTTTGTTAGGATTAATACAGTTTTATGGTAAATTCATTCCTCACCTGTCGACCATTACTGCGTCTTTCTCCTCTTTACTAAAGAAAGGTGCAGCTAACGTGATTCGGTGGTCTAACGAACATCAAATCGCGTTGGACAGTATAAAAATTTTTTTTCTGATGCTCCTGTTTTAAGGTTGCCTAATCCAAATCTATCGTTTATCTTGCGCAGTTATGCAACTAATTACGGAATAGGAAGCGTATTACTCCAAGAATATGATGGCACCTTGCATCCAGTTCTCTATGTGTCTAGAAAGTTAACTTCTACAGAACAGAAGTATTCCGTCCTCGATAAGGAACTCCTTGCGCTTGTTTGGTCTATAACAAAACTCCAAAGATACTTACTGGGATCACACTTTATTGTGGAATCCGACCAAAAAGCTCTTACTGCTCTCAACACTAAAGATGTGAAATCATCAAAATCTACAAGGTATGCGATCGCCCTCCAACCGTATAGTTTTACCATACGATCCATACCTGGTTCTCAGAATGTTCTGGCTGACATCTTGTCCAGATGTCCGAATGAGTCAACTGAGATGCTGCGCCCTGCGGAAAACTGAACCTCTACACAAACAACTCGGCAATTGTAACTTTCTACTTATGCTAACTTGATTATTGGAGTCATTAACATACATTCGAGTTAGAATCTACATTGATTATTAAAGAAAATAACATTGAACGTTCATTTAGATTGCTATAATGGTGAAAATAACAGTCACTTACTTATGACAGTGATGTGAAGATAACTTTGAACAGTGATAATGTCTTCTTAGGGAAATAACATTTCGAGTGCTTGGATATTCATGGAGCGGAACTTAGTTCATTATTAACTGCTCCCGCACATGATAATGGTACTTACGTAACTTCTATGAATTAAGAACAGTGCGAATATAAGAAAAAAAAATCGATTCATTAGATGTTCACAAGTAAATCTTAAGTAATTAGTACAAGATTTAATATATTTAATTATGAAATAGTTAATAATAATGACGAAAGTTAGTATTTATACTGCAGTGATTTAACATTCGTAATTTAATTAGTACCACTAATCAGTTTTAGAGAAACGGTTAAGTGTGTTGATCTATACATGATTTTTATTTGTATTCTTTCACTTATTCACTTTTAAGACATTCCCATCTCTTTTATGTTAATTCATTGCTTTTAACATTTCTTTTCATTTGCGTTTAGATTCGGTATAATTCAACATTTCTTATACTCTATTTTATTTCAATTTTTTTTTTTTTTTGCCACATTGTGCCAAAGTCGGTCTCTTGTGGTTGTATGCTTTTGTGCATACCTTTTTTTTAGTTGAATTGATTTACATTTCATGTTCATTTTTTCCTTATTGATTAATATAGATATCATATTGTGTTATTAAAACAGGATTATGTAAATTTGAGTCACCTCTCTCCGCGAGTAGAAAAAAAATAAAAAATTAATTAATAGAATTAATTTTTTTTGGCGGGGTTTGTAAGGAAGCTGTAGCGGCCTTTCTTAGTCCGTAACAGGCTTTAACATATTGGTAGTCTCAGGTCCATTGATCTGTGGTCCTACCTTTGTTAAAACATTGCGCATCTACATATATGATAGTATTAATTGTTTGTGAGTTTTATTTTCTTAGCGCACGATTGTGCACTAGGGTGAGTAAGGGTTATTCGGTACGCACGTGTTGCCAAACATTAGTCGACGTCAGAGCTTGGTTGAGCAAGCTGAGATTCCAAGATCAGTCCAATGATTTGTGGGGTTTAAACCCGTATTTCGGGGAGAAGATTATTGTTATGTGACCCGTCCTTCTGTTTAGAAGATGTGGACGGTTGTCAGCCACGTAAGTGTGATTTCTCTGAGGAGAACGCAAGTATTATGATAATTTTTATTAGAATTTTATTCAACGCGAGCATCTAGTTGGAATCGACGACATGTCGGTACCAAAATGGATTCACGTTTGAAGAATGTAATTTATTTGAAAGCCGACCGATGCCTAGAAAAGGGATTGTCGGGGAATAACGTGGATTTTGTGAAATGAGTCATTATTCGGCCGTCTGGAATAGTTTCGGCTTATAGCAGAGGTGACTCAAATATTCTCTATAAATTAAGGTTATACGCCAAGGAAGTCTGTGGTAGGAATGTATGCAGTTATTCTATGATGATCAATCATGAGGCCAGTACAGTAGTAGGATATACTTATGAATGAGACCTTAGATGTAAGAAAAACATAATGGGGATCTCACAGTCATTGCCAAGGTCACAGGACACTGGAATGTGACATTATAATGTTAACGGCCTCATCTTCAATTTGTATGCTAGGATAATAATGCCGTATGCCCTGTCCTTAATTGCAAGATGGATTCTAGCATAGAAAGGACTAATTGTATTTTTTAAACATAAACTCTACGTTATGTACCGTCCTGTTGAACGTTAATCGTCAGTCGTCAAGATCTAATGTTATCCTCTCGTCAACCGTGTTATGTCACATAAATTGAATGAACTTTACAACAACGAGTTGAATACTGTACTACAGTCTTGGCATTTATTGATATGCCCCTCTGTTGGATTTTCTATTTTTGACTGAATACCACATTGCTTAAATGGACCATTCGCGTAATACTAGTTGTCGGTTACAACGACCATTAAGAACAACCGCTACAACTTGGTGAGCTATACATCTTAAAAACACTGTTACAGACCTTTTAAATTGGTTGCAAAAAGAACTGACGTGGACTACGTTATCGACGTAAAAGGCAAACATAAATCCTGTCATATAAATATGTTACGCCAATACAATACACGACCAGCACATTTCCAAGTGATATGATTCAGTTGAAAAACCGTCAATACAACAGACATCGATTGCTTTGACTGACCAAGAACCAACTAGTTTTGATGATGTGCTTTCATCTTTTCCGTTGGCACCTCTTCATGCTTTTGAAACATGGGAAAATGTGACAATATTTGCCAATAGAACGCAGGATTCAGGTTTTGGATTTATTGCAGTCTTTTCAAGATGTTTTAACGGACCTACCAGGACATACACATGTTATAGCTCATGACATAAAGTAAACTGACTACACACCGTTTAAGCTGAGACCTTATACCATACCACTACAATTTATGGAACGGGTCGAAAGGGAGACTGATACCATTCTTCGAGTTGGCATTATTTCACCTTCTGAATAACCTTTTGCTTTTCCGGTATTGGAAGTGCGTAAGAAGGATAAGTCTATAAGGATATGCATTGACTTTCGTCGTCTTAACGGAGTTACTATTTCCGACGCGAAACATATACCTTTGTTGGATGACTTGTTGCCACAACTATCGTTGGGTACATTCTTCAGCAAATTAGACCTATCGAAAGGTTATTGGCAAATTCCGTTGAACGAGGCGTCTAAACCTTTCACTGCTTTTTCTACACCGTGTGGTCTTTTTCATTATAATGTCATGTGTTTTGGTTTAATGAATGATCCGGCTACATGTGTACGCATGATGCGTCGGGTTTTTGATAACAGACCAGATATTATTACCCACATAGATGACATTTGCCTTTTCAACGATACGTGGGAAGAACATATTTCGGGTCTGTATTCATTATTGCATACTCCGACGTCACATAATCTTACAGCTCGACCCTGTAAAATCCAAACTGGTTTTCAAGAGATTTCGTTCTTGGGTCATAAAACAGGGCGACGTATGTTTCAGCCAGAGGATTCTACTGTAAAGAGGATTTTATATCTTGCAATTCCAACCACTAAGAAACACGTTCGCAGTTTGCTAAGTCTTATTAACTTTTACCATAAGTTCATTCCTCAGTTTTCTACTTTATCATCAGTCATATCCTGTTTAACTAAAAAAAAGTATGCCAGATAAGGTTAACTGGATTAATCAGTGTGACGAAGCATTACCCAACAATAAGGTTTGTTTTCCTCGAGACCCTGTGTTATAAATACCAAATTTAAAAACACCTGTACTCCTCGGGACAAATGCGTCTTTACATGGCGTCAGGGGCTGCTTAATGCAACGTTATGATGGCGAGTATCACCCAGTAATATACGTGAGCCGTTAAACTTAACGCGGATGAATTAAAGTATCATCTTGTGGAGCGTGAACTTATAGGTATTGTTTAGAGTCTAAAGAAACTAGACAGGTATTTGATAGGTTCACATGCCGTCATCCAGACGGATCAGAAAGCCTTTACTTTTCTTCAGTTTATGAAACCACACAATGCAAAATTAACTCGGTATGCATTAGAGCTACAAGCATATGATTACTCTGTTTTACCCATTAAGGGTAGAGACCATATACTCGCGACGTCCTCTCAAGATGCACACATTGACATATATATATATCTGGATTTCAGAATTTTGAGTTTTACATACGTTCTTTTCAGACATTGGCTAACTGATAGACTACTTTGATTCATAGACCTGTTTGCAGGATCCATAAACAATGTAAACACTAACTTGGTTATTAAGAATAATATAATTCTAATCTTACTGGAATACTTAGTATAATAGCTTAGTTAATTAGTTGATCCCATATTATATTAGTTTAAACATTAATAACACATAAGGAAGGGAAACCCGAGGCCTGTAAACAGTAAATTAATATTAGACAAACATAAAGGTATGTTTTCAGGCACTCGTAAGAAATAAAGAAGTAGAACACTTGGACAACAGAAAAACAACAGACGTGAGTGGCTTACCCAGGGTTCGAACCCCGTAGCTTCCGTACGACAACTCCGCCTAGCTATACAAGCGAATCACTAGCTGGCCGTGGGGTCAGTGTGATTCGCTTGTATAGCTAGGCGGAGTTGTCGTACGGAAGCTACGGGGTTCGAACCCTGGGTAAGCCACTCACGTCTGTTGTTTTTCTGTTGTCCAAGTGTTCTACTTCTTTATTTCTTACGAGTGCCTGAAAACATACCTTTATGTTTGTCTAATATTAATTTATTATATTAGTTTACTTTGTGTTAGTCTGACTTGTTCTGATTAAATTGTCTTACTATTGTCTGAAAACTTGCAGTTTTCAGTTGGCGAATGTCTTTTGCACCCCAATTGTGAGTCCACAATGGAAGTAAATGTTTTGCTCACAAGTGTTGGCACATTTTGTGGTCGCTATGCGTAAATTTGCAGATGACGTGCCTTTGAGTGGCCTAGCAACATTTTTTATTCCGATGTGTATATTGGAAGTGTACGCTGCATGTCTTGTAGTTATGGGAGGGGTTCCCATTGGAACTTACAGTTGAATATATGATATAAGAATTGTGTCCTTATGGAAGATATTGTGTGAGATAGTGGATCAATATTATCAATCGATATAGGAATAGTGCAATGCGTAAAGATGCTAATGTTCATGTGTTTGTGGATCGATGAATTTGGATATTTTTATGTCGTTGGCACAGTTTGCCATTTATGCGTTTAAGAATGTGTTGAGTTAGCTTCAGCGGGACTTGGGACCTATATTATTATTCGGGACCCAAAGATGCAGCAGCATTCAGCGACCCATAGCTTGACTGCTTGCTTCAGGGTCAGCGAACCAGAGCTGACCAAGACCCTACTCCACCTCCACGTGGTGGTCCTGGAAACAGGCTGCATCACTGCAATCTGGCTGAGAGAGTAGGGATCAAAGAGGGAAGGCAAACCCGGTCCCAAAAAATGCTGTTCTGAAGTCGGATGTTGTAGTGAAATTGACAGAGATACAACGGTAAAATTCCTCCAAGGATAACATTTAAGGATAAAAACATAATGCGTAGGCTGCTGATGTACATGATCGCCTAGACCGCGGGTCATCATCCCCATAAAATTGACTTGCTAGACCGGAGGGGAACGGAGTATCAAAAGGGAAAAAAATATGACTGGAAAGGCTAAAGAGACGCAATTGGGGGGGGGGGGGGGGAAATGGATGAAAGTAAAAAAATTCAAGTCCCCCAAATTGACACGAGGTACGGAATTGGACGTTTTGCGATACCAAGCGCTTGATTTGAATTTGAGCGGAAGAACGCAGATGTCTGAAAAAAAATTACAAAAATTAAAAAGTAAATTTTTCTTAATATTAATGTTAGGAATATAAAAATTAGCTGGCCAGATGGCCTATTCTGAGCAGTGAACGAATATGGTTTTAATTTTACAGACAGATAGATAGTATTGAAAATAACGACAAAAGACAGTGTAGTTTACATCAGCCACAGACTGCATTGAATCTAACATATCGTTATTTGCACACAAAAACACGACCTTGGACACAGATGTTCAAATTTACTTGGCATAGAAGTGAAGGGACATTGGTGGTAGCTGTGTCTAAATATAACTTTTTACAACAAAAATTTGAAGGGGAGAGAACGGTTGGGTCAAAAATCGAGCACAATTTTGTAGAAACACAAGTAGAGACGGACAGACTAACAGATAACCATCCATACGTGACTGAAGCTTGACTGAAATGACTTTAGTGAGGAAATTTGAAATTAAAAATAAACCTCGGCAGTGATTGGCCACAGACAATCATATCATTAGCGCTCAGAGCGCATTTGGGGTCATTCTTCAATAATTGTTCAGTGTTAGACACAGATTTTAAAGTGTGGTGTTTTCCCATATGAAAGACAGTGAGTTAAATTTAGGGACGCCATCCTATAGCCAGCAGCTCAGCTGAGTTTTGCTAGCACTTCTGTGTTAATTATTCATAATCTGGTAAGATTGAAATTATTTCTTTATATATTTTGAATATTGTTTCATGTTCGAGTGATTTGATACTGCCATATCATAATCTAGCCTTACAAACAAGTAGGGATTTTGCTCTAGACCCCCCGCCCAAGTCAGGGTCTAGGGACTAACAATGTACCTAAACACCAGCAAGGATTATGCAAGACAGATCAAGAGTTGAGAATAAGGAAACATATTACCTATCCTCTTTTAGGGTAGAAAACTAATAATTATTTTTCAGAATCTATAGTCTGGGAGGATCTATCGGATGTAAACCCACCATGGTAACTGTGCTGTTTGGTCAGAGAGATCTGACCTGTCTGTATAATGTGGTTGTTGTGTCAGTGTGGTGTCCAGACGTGGGTAGAGAATAGATTTTGACACATGGCCCATACTTTGATTGCAGAGCTGCGAGTTTCTGTCGTCCACGAAGAAGTATCTATTCGGGTGGTGATTTACACAAGTGTATCTGTGCAGTCCTTGTGACAGAGACCACCATTAGTGCCCGCCAGCACGGAGAGGTGGGACCGCCTGATTTCAGCACCAGAGCTACAAATACCAGATGAGTGAGCCTCTGGTCTGCTGGATATTCACCAACCCCATTTAGTTGCAGATACCCCATAAAAATTCCCACCATTTTCTGGACACTGTGTAGTCAATATAGACAGGTGTGATGAGACCACCCCAACAGCACAGACAATAAATATCCTCCCTAGTAGCTGACTACCAGAACATTTTAATAAAACTAACTATTCTAGTACTTAAATATGTTCACTTTTGCATTTATTATGTAACATTCCATGCATAATTTTTATAAATTTTAAATCCTTCTTTTAAAACAAGTTCTGGTCAAAATAAAACTTGATCCAGAACAAATAAATGTAATATAATTATATCAAAAACTTTACACACGTGAGTTAGTTCAGTGTATTGTAACACTTGTTAATCTTATTAGTCTTGTTAAATATCTATGGGTATATTTATAACTATCACACCACAGTACACATCATAACCCTAGACACTTTACGCAGCTACATTCATTAAAAAAAAAAAAAAAATTAAGTGTGAGGTCGTAGTGGTAGCAAGAAAGGCCTTCTGACAATTCTCAATTACATTTTATCTCAGGAGCCTTCACAGCTGGCCTCATACAATTTACATGTAGTACCATCATCATCATACAATACCATCAATACCACTACATATATTGGGGTCTTGTCCAGGGATAATTAGCCCAACAGTAATATTAAGATCTCCTGGTGGGAGAAATAAAAGTAGGGAAATAAATTGTAAAATTTCCTTTAAAAGTAAAAGTGTCCCTGCAGATAAAAGTTGGTGAATCTTCACAGCCAGTAATAATTAATTAGTTAACTGGTTAGTTAGAATTAGTTAGACTATAGTAATTAGAAGTACTTAGTGTATTTACTGGTTAGAGATTTAGCTTATATATTATTATATTGTCTAAAAAAGTATGGCTGAGCTAGCAAAGTTTAGATCAGCTGCTGTGCTCACTGCGAAGGAGATGGGGATGGATGGTCAAATTTTAATTCAATACGTAACGACTGAATGTGATAAATATATTGAAAGGGAAGATAGAAAGGTAGCTGAAGAGAAGAGGTTACAAATTGAGGCTGATAGAGAAATTAAGAGGCTGCAGATTGAGGCAGAAGAAAAACGACAGCAAAGGGAGGCAGAAGAAAAACGACAGCAAAGGGAGGCAGAAGATAAAAAGGCCGAAAGGGAGGCAGAAGATAAAAAGGCCGAAAGGGAGGCAGAGTAAAAAAGGTTGACTGCCGAAAGGGAGGCTGAAGATAGAAGGTTGCAGAGGGAGCACGAATTACGACTAAGGGAGCTGGAATTACAAGGCCCGGCCCCTGAAAATGGTGCCAGCCCTTTTGCCTCAGATGCTACGCCCAGTATGGGAGCCTCAAACTCAGCTATGGGGTTTCATTTAGACCATTTTGTTGAGAAAGACGATGACATAGAGGGGTACCTGGGACGTTTTGAGTTATTAGCTACTACATATGGGTTAGAGAGAGAGAGGTGGAGTTTAAAGCTATCACAGGGATTGAGGGGTGCTTCTTATGAAGTATTTGCCAAAATGAACAGGGAAGACCAAGACAATTATGACATGTTAAAGCAGGCTTTGTTATTAAGGTACGAGAAGAATGGTGAATTTTATCGTAAGAGATTTAGAAATGCCAAACTGTTGTCTGGGGAGACATACCACCAATTCTCTGCCAGACTAGAAACCTATTTGGAGAAATGGACGGCTCTGGGGAAGACCCAAGATCTTAAAGAAATGATCATGATTGAGCAATTGAGAGAGTCCATGGCTCCAGACATGAGAAAATTTCTCATGGAACAGGGTGCAGAGAAGTTGGGGGAAATTTTAAATGTTGCTGAGAGGTATCAGGCAGCTCAGGCAGAGGTAAGTGGTGCTAAGAAGAAGCACATAGACAATTTTAAAGCTCCACAGCAATTTAATAAATTTGATAATAGAGAGCAGGGAAATAAGGGTAGGACAAACTTTGAGCGGCCAAGAAATGACTATCGCGACAGAAACTCACAGTTCAATGACCAAAAGTTCAATGAAAGAAAACCGTTGAACCAAGGGAAAAGATGGTGTAAATGGTGCAAGAAGGATAACCATAACACCGAATTTTGTAGAAGGAAACCTTCAAACATTGCTGCAATGAAGTCGGGGACGCAAAGATTAAAGGTTAATCCTAAGGGACAACAGGAACCTTATCACCCCCCAGTTTGTGAGGATGTTATTTGTAATGGGGTCACCATAAGGTGCCTTTATGATACAGGTTTGGATTATGATTCAGTTGTGAAGTCTAGCCTAGTGGACCCAAGACAGTATACCACAGAAACAGTGGAAATACAAGGGGCGACTAAGGACATACCACTCATGACACTTCCCATCGCAAGGATAACGGTGAAAACTCGCTATGTGGAAGGAGAAATCAGAGCAGCAGTGATAGATGAACCAATCTACCCTCTAATCTTGGGGTGTAGATACGTCTTCTTGGGGAATCCCGAGAAACCTGTGATCATGGCGACAGTGCAGACCAGGTCACAGAAGAAGGAGGAAGAAGGTGAACCTATAAACGCTCATCCAGAGGAGATGAGGAAGGCGCAGGCTGAGGATAGGACACTCAAGCCCTGTTTTAAAAAATTGCCCAAATGCCACACACCTCCGAGCAAGGGGGAATATTTCATGAAGAATAGATTATTATACAGGAAGACAGGAACTAGATCCACTGGTCACGGACAGTTAGTTCTTCCCAAGAGATATAGGGCAAATTTGATAAGGAGCTTACATGTTGGAAAAGATGGTGACCATGAGAAAGTCGGTACCATCTGCCAAAAGATTGCTCTAAAATACTATTGGCCCGACGTAAATGTCGATGTTGAAAACTTTGTAGAAGCATGTGGCGTATTTCATGAGGGAACACCCACAAAGGGAAAATATATGTGCAGGACCTAGAACCGCCACGGGGCAACTTTAGGCCTGAAAGGAAAACTAATTATACACGGGTAGACAAAGTGGAATGGGAGCCCCCTTTTCACACCCAGTCTTCACTTGAATGGATTAACATGGCCGCTATGCGAAGAGTACAAAGAAGAAATTTAACCCAGGATAGGATGACAATCCCTCGGTCAGACTTATATAAACTGGAGGAACAGACAAGAGAGCGAAGATCTCTCATAAACAATCTTAAGTGGGGAGACAAACCCCAGAGAAAAATTGGTAGTGGTCGATTTGTGAGTGATGATTCTAGGAAGAAAAGTCCTCATTATAAAGCTTCTAATGGACGGGACCAGATGAGTTCCATGAAAAATAAGTATGATAAATTAAAGATCCAGATGTAACTTTATTAAGGACCTGGACAGATGAGAAGGCAGAAGAGACTGTTACCTCATCGTATCAATATGTGAACGAACTGACCACTCGTTTGAAAGCTGGATGGAAACTGGCAAATGATAATTTGAAGCAAGCCAGGAAGAAACATGCAGCATATTTTAATAGGAAGGCAAAGGACAGGGAACTGGCAGTCGGAGAGAAGGTGCTGCTTCTACTACCGGGAAGCCAGAATAAATTACAAATTGGTTGGCAAGGTCCATATACGGTTCTAGAGAAGGTGTCTAGAACAAACTATAAAATTGACAAAAAGGGGAAGGAAAAAGTTTATCATGTAAACCTGTTAAAGAAGTATCTGGACAGACCACTCCAGGAAAGCACCCCCTTATTGACCTTGGCTATTGCAACCCAGATGCAAAAAGAACCACTCACCTCACATGAATACCCATTACATCCTTGTGAAACAGCAGCACAGGTAAAAGTCAGTAAGCACCTGACTAAAAACCAGAGGGAGAGAGTTCAACAAGTTCTGGAAGAACATACAGATGTATTAACAGATAAACCAGGCCATACAAATTTGCTACAGTATGACATGAAACTGGTAGACTCAAACCCAATCTGTATGAGAGCCTATTCTATTCCGTTCGCGAAGGAGAAGGCATTAAAGGAAGAAATAGATTATTTATTGAAGGAGGGGATTATTTCGCACAGTGAATCATCTTTTAGTTCTAGTGTCGTTTTGTTGAGGAAACCGTCTGGGGAACACAGACTGTGCATAGATTACAGGAAACTGAATGCTGTCACAGAAGGACAAGTGGATCCATTACCAGACACAAAACAGCTATTTGCCAGACTGAACAAGGCAAAATACTTTTCAAAAGTGGATCTTAGTAAAGGCTATTACCAGATCCCAGTGAAGCCTGAAGTGAGACCTTATTTGGCTTTTAGCACTTCGGATGGACATTATGAATTCAATATGCTACCATTCGGACTGAAAAATGCTCCGAGTGTGTTTTCAAGGATGATGCGAAAATTGTTGGACCCCCTGAATAACCCATGTATCACGAATTTCATGGATGATATACTCGTCGCCACAGAGACATTTGAAGAACACATTGAAGCTCTGGAGATGTTGTTTGATAGACTTCGGGAGGCGAACTTAACTGCTAGGCCAACAAAATGTTGTATTGGATGCAAAGAGTTGGAATTCTTGGGACACACTGTATATCAGGGTAATATGACCCCTGATCCTAAGAACTTGGAAAAACTGCAGAGAGCACCTAGGCCGCAAACCAAAAAGGACGTGCGATCATTCGTGTCGTTATGCGGATTTTATCAGAAATACATCAAAAATTTTAACGCCATTTGTGCTCCTCTGACTGATCTGACTCGCAAGGGACTTCCAGATAAAATTATTTGGACTGCACAATGTGAATTAGCGTTCCAAGAGTTAAAGGAAAAACTCACTAGCAAGCCTATTCTCAAACTGCCTGATTTGACACAGGACTTTGTCTTAAGAACCGATGCAAGTAATGTAGGACTTGGAGGGGCTTTGTTGCAAAGATCATCTTCACCTGATGGGGAACTGAAACCAGTCGCTTATGCAAGCCGCAAATTGAATAAGGCGGAACAAGGATACTCCACAAGCGAAAAAGAATGTTTAGCATTAATCTGGGCAATAAAGAAGTTTCAAATCTATCTGTATGGTAGGACATTTGTGGTGGAGACGGATCATCAGCCTCTCGTGTTCTTGTCTCAGGCTAAGCATGAAAACGCAAGATTGCTGAGGTGGTCTTTATTGCTTCAACCTTATCAGTTTAGTATCCAATATATCCCAGGCAAATTGAATGTCGGTGCAGATTCCTCAGTCGGCACCCCTGTGATCAAAATTAGAGTAATGGCAGACGGGAGGAGTAATTTTACCTATGTGTATCGCTGGTTTTGGAACTTGCCATAGGCATGTTTTCAGGTGGGGAGATGTGTAGTGAAATTGACAGAGATACAACGGTAAAATTCCTCCAAGGATAACATTTAAGGATAAAAACATAATGCGTAGGCTGCTGATGTACATGATCGCCTAGACCGCGGGTCATCATCCCCATAAAATTGACTTGCTAGACCGGAGGGGAACGGAGTATCAAAAGGGAAAAAAATATGACTGGAAAGGCTAAAGAGACGCAATTGGGGGGGGGGGGGGGGGGGGGGGGGATGGATGAAAGTAAAAAAATTCAAGTCCCCCAAATTGACACGAGGTACGGAATTGGACGTTTTGCGATACCAAGCGCTTGATTTGAATTTGAGCGGAAGAACGCAGATGTCTGAAAAAAAATTACAAAAATTAAAAAGTAAATTTTTCTTAATATTAATGTTAGGAATATAAAAATTAGCTGGCCAGATGGCCTATTCTGAGCAGTGAACGAATATGGTTTTAATTTTACAGACGGATAGATAGTATTGAAAATAATGACAAAAGACAGTGTAGTTTACATCAGCCACAGACTGCATTGAATCTAACATATCGTTATTTGCACACAAAAACACGACCTTGGACACAGATGTTCAAATTTACTTGGCATAGAAGTGAAGGGACATTGGTGGTAGCTGTGTCTAAATATAACTTTTTACAACAAAAATTTGAAGGGGAGAGAACGGTTGGGTCAAAAATCGAGCACAATTTTGTAGAAACACAAGTAGAGACGGACAGACTAACAGATAACCATCCATACGTGACTGAAGCTTGACTGAAATGACTTTAGTGAGGAAATTTGAAATTAAAAATAAACCTCGGCAGTGATTGGCCACAGACAATCATATCATTAGCGCTCAGAGCGCATTTGGGGTCATTCTTCAATAATTGTTCAGTGTTAGACACAGATTTTAAAGTGTGGTGTTTTCCCATATGAAAGACAGTGAGTTAAATTTAGGGACGCCATCCTATAGCCAGCAGCTCAGCTGAGTTTTGCTAGCACTTCTGTGTTAATTATTCATAATCTGGTAAGATTGAAATTATTTCTTTATATATTTTGAATATTGTTTCATGTTCGAGTGATTTGATACTGCCATATCATAATCTAGCCTTACAAACAAGTAGGGATTTTGCTCTAGACCCCCCGCCCAAGTCAGGGTCTAGGGACTAACAATGTACTTAAACACCAGCAAGGATTATGCAAGACAGATCAAGAGTTGAGAATAAGGAAACATATTACCTATCCTCTTTTAGGGTAGAAAACTAATAATTATTTTTCAGAATCTATAGTCTGGGAGGATCTATCGGATGTAAACCCACCATGGTAACTGTGCTGTTTGGTCAGAGAGATCTGACCTGTCTGTATAATGTGGTTGTTGTGTCAGTGTGGTGTCCAGACGTGGGTAGAGAATAGATTTTGACACATGGCCCATACTTTGATTGCAGAGCTGCGAGTTTCTGTCGTCCACGAAGAAGTATCTATTCGGGTGGTGATTTACACAAGTGTATCTGTGCAGTCCTTGTGACAGAGACCACCATTAGTGCCCGCCAGCAAGGAGAGGTGGGACCGCCTGATTTCAGCACCAGAGCTACAAATACCAGATGAGTGAGCCTCTGGTCTGCTGGATATTCACCAACCCCATTTAGTTGCAGATACCCCATAAAAATTCCCACCATTTTCTGGACACTGTGTAGTCAATATAGACAGGTGTGATGAGACCACCCCAACAGCACAGACAATAAATATCCTCCCTAGTAGCTGACTACCAGAACATTTTAATAAAACTAACTATTCTAGTACTTAAATATGTTCACTTTTGCATTTATTATGTAACATTCCATGCATAATTTTTATAAATTTTAAATCCTTCTTTTAAAACAAGTTCTGGTCAAAATAAAACTTGATCCAGAACAAATAAATGTAATATAATTATATCAAAAACTTTACACACGTGAGTTAGTTCAGTGTATTGTAACACTTGTTAATCTTATTAGTCTTGTTAAATATCTATGGGTATATTTATAACTATCACACCACAGTACACATCATAACCCTAGACACTTTACGCAGCTACATTCATTAAAAAAAAAAATTAAGTGTGAGGTCGTAGTGGTAGCAAGAAAGGCCTTCTGACAATTCTCAATTACATTTTATCTCAGGAGCCTTCACAGCTGGCCTCATACAATTTACATGTAGTACCATCATCATCATACAATACCATCAATACCACTACAGATGTGTCGGCTGAAAGGCGCAGATATCGCAGCTCCGATGTAAACAGACACAACGCAATCAACGTCCTTTTCAGGACGAACGAGGAAGAAGAAGAAGATATTATTATTCATACCCTACACTACAGAGTTTCGTCACAGCTTTCTTTACAGTTAAGTTGAAATTATGATTGGTTTCCACCTAACTTGATTACTTTTAATGTTCTTACATTTCCCAAAGCTGTGAATGCTCTTATTTTCTTCTGTCTTTTACTTTTGATATTACAATCTGTTCTTTTATCTTAGTCTTAGACACTACCAAGATACAGAATGGAACCAGGCCAGGAGGAAGACAGCCGATAGGATAGTCTTGAGCTCTATCTTCCAAACCTCTACACCTCACGGTAGAAGGGGAACGACTAAGTAAGTACTACCAAGATACATCCGTGACTCAAAATCTTACGTGAATTTTTTTTTTTTTTTTTTTTCGTACGCCCGCTAATACTCGAGGCGAAATCTCAGGTTATTATTAATGTCTAACCTGACATTGATTTTACGTGAGTATCCCTTTTCTCTTGTACAGAGACAGGTGTCCCTCGCCATTCAGGCAGACACTCGCCGATTTCGGAGGTACCCATTAGAGCTGGGTCCGGCTCAGGAGCCGCCAATCCCTGGTCGACGACACTGCTTCAAATGTCCTCGCCAGGTCTCGAGTTAATCCAGTCCAAATCCCGGTCGACGAAAAATCCTCAAATGCCGTCGCCCGGGTTTGATCCTGGATCACCCGGTCGCCAGAGCGGTGTGGTAACCACTACGCTAGCGCGGCTCCTCTTACGTGGATATTTCTCATTGTGCAGTATTTTCCAGTATTTGCTTCCTTTATTTATGTCATGATTTTATTGAAATGTCTCTCACTGTTAGCTGAGTGCACTGCCCTGTCCTGTTCACTGTTTTTGTCTACGCCAACTTTTCTGTCTTATAGCTCCTAAAACCGTTATGTCAGGCATTGGTCATGTCAATCTTTCGTTGGACAGGCTAATTCATCCCCTTTACACTTAGTTATCGGCTTCTAGCTAAAGGTCGTTTTATTCTGTCTTTCTAGTAGATGACGGCTAGTTACCCGTATTCTTTGATTTACAGAGAATCGTGGACCCGGGGAAGTAACTTTAACTTTTCATCCTTCCGCCTGCGCCTAGAAATCTCGAACTCAGGGCGCTCGCATGATCGCTTAGTGTTGCTTAAGATTTCGTCTTTTTCTTGTATCTTAAGCGCCAGAAAAACATTTCCCTAGACCCTTATGTCTTGTTACGTTAGATCTGTGCACGTGCAGAAGCCACACTCAGCCACATGCAGACTCTATCTTACTATTTAAGCTAAGCGTCCCTAACACTCTTTACTATTGTTTTCAGAGACAATTTTTGCTACCTTACAAAGTGGATCAGTGCTAATTACCAATCTCAGTTGTTTTGATTTTTAAGAATATTCTTTCAGTCGAGCCTTGGTCAGCACATGTGTCTGTGCTTCCTGATGTGATTTGCTGCTGTCAGGGGTTAAAATTTCCACAAAATAAATATTACCAGGCAGTCTACGTCATACTGCCAGGTTTCAGTTTTAAGGCTCGTGTGTGGATTACGTAACCACAGCCTATTGTTGAAAGTGTCTATTGCTCCAGCACATACGGGCTGTCGCCTTTGCCAGCCAGTGATTTTCGGCAACGCTGTCTGACCCATTAACAGCCATTCGACTTGGAGTATACTAATATACATCGATTTCTGTTACCTACACATAAGCAGTAGCCTTGCGTCCTTGATTATTTACATACAGCACTTATTGGCGCCAGTTGCAGTTAACAAACATCTCATCACCTACAGGATGTTGTCTCGGCCATCCAGTCAGTATCGGCAACACTGTCCGGCCCTTTGGTAGCTGGTTACCGCTGAGTATACTGATATAACTGTCGTACAGAGTGGCTGTGAGTTATTTTTGGTCCCGTCTGAGTAGAGTGAATGGTGATAAGTACGTGAGAAAAAGGAGTGAGAAATAGATTTCACGGGTGAATAGCTTAAGGAGAAGATATGTCTCTGGAATGAGTAAGTTTCTCTAGTCAAGCCTATCTATACGACTATAATTTAGTACAAGACAATCTTGCCCTCCTCATACATATAAATATACGTTTAACTACACACACACAGCTTTGTGACAACAAGACACACAAACGTGAAAAACTACGGTTAATTGGGTATGGGTCTGACCAACACACAAAGTTAAGGTTATTTTGTTGTTTATTGTCATTTAAACTTGACAACATCAAATATCTAAAGAAAGATCAAATAAAATCAGATTTACATACATATGAAATAGCAAAATAGATGTGCCCTCCCCCTATTGAGAAAAAAACTCAATATTGAGAAAAGAATACAATGATGTTAATAACCCCAAAGGTCAGAGAATAGCACTATGTTACAGAGCAGACAGTAAAGGCAACAAGTTCTTACTAAATGCGACCCAGTAAAGTAAACAAGTTTAAGCAAAATCCAATGTTGGTAAAGTTACTGTAACAAAGAAAAATATTCACTCTCTCTGTCATGCAGTGGCCACTCAATCACGCTTACTTGCTCTTGGTGATATCCCTTGGAAATACAATTATCCTGAATATAAAAATGCTATGTTTAATTCCCAAATTGGCCCCAGTCCATCCTCTAACAAATCAAGACTAGAGATGAAAGCCGAATCGGATGTTTTACATTTCCGTTGATGAACAAAATGTCACCGCGAATAGTTAGTGTAGAAAAACGTGCTCTTGAGGTTCACAGTTAAAAAGAGGAAAATACTTCCAGTACTGGGTAACATCTGGTTGCTAAAAATGTTACGAATGATGATGATGATAATCCAGTCGGCTGACTTTATGAGACAGTGCTGATTCTGAAAGAGCGTAACTTTCTGGATAAATCCGCTTGAATACGACTGTCAGAAGTCGGGAGTATAAGTGTTATTGTGTATACTCCAGTGGGCTGGTAAAAATTGGAAAAATATCTGGGTATGGTAAGTTCAGTTAAATTTACAAGTTAAAATGTTTCTCATATACCGTTGGCAAATCCTTGCTCACAAATGAAATTGGTGACGCAAAAGCCAAGAAAACACAACATTAACCAATCATTAAAGAAAACAAAGACCGCTGGACGCTCTTGATCATGTCTTCTAGGAATTAAAAAAACGTTTATGGAAAAATGCTACAATTCTATATATATATATTTATATATATATATATATATATATATTTTTAAGGGTCCGAACAAATGAAAGTCACATTGTGACAGATCGCGGCTGTAGGCTGGGTGTGGCAGAACTTCCCACCTCTTCCTTGCTAACGCTTCCTGCACAACGTTCGCAACATGTGGGCGAGCATTGTCGTGCAACAGAATCACACCACGCAAAAGCATGCCGGGTCGTTTATTCTTGATGGCTGTATGCAGGTTTTCTAGTGTGTCTTTGTAGCGGATGGCATTGATGTTCACGCCAGGCTCTTTAAAGTTTACCAATAGAAGCCCTTCATGGTCAAAAAATGCGGTCAGCATAACCTTACCAGCGGAAATCTGTGACTTGAATTTTTTGGGTTTTGGTGATCCGGGATGTTTCCATCGCCTGCCACTATGCGCAACAGAAATGCATCACCCTCCTCTTCGTAACGCAGCAGGTGGTTCAAACTCCACCCCATGCGTTCTTCCTTACGGTGATCGGTCAGCATCAGTGGGACCCATTGTGAACACACCTTTCGATACTTCAGTTTCTTCCTAACCACCATTTGAACTGTCCCAAGAGACACAGCGAATTCCTCTGCTAGAGAACGTAAGCTCCGACGACGGTCCACCCGTATTGCTGCTTCAATCTCGGCGATGGCTTCTTCTGTCGCAACAATATGCACCTGACCTGGCCGCGGAAGATCTTTCGTTAACTGACGTCCTTCTCGAAACATTCGTGCCCAGTCTTTCACTGAAGTCTTAGACACACTTTTGTCACCATACACTGCTTTAGTTCGGCGATGAATGTCGACTGGTCGACATCCTTCGACTGTTAGGAACTGAATCACCGCTCGCTGATCGACCTTGGACGGATTCCGTATCACACCGGCCATTATTTTAACGGTCTGCAGCACAAACTATGAATACTAGGAGAATGAACACTTACACACTTGTACATGCGTATGAGCTTATTACGTCAGATGTGACGTCATCATGCTCCTCCTACAAAAGTCCACTTGGCGCAGCACGGGAGGGTTTCATTTGAACACGCCTCGTATATATATATATATATATATATATATATATATATATATATATATATATATATATATATATATGCACATAGACGGGGACAAGACGATCTCTTATCCACTCCGTCAGTCCTGATTAAAGTAAAACGGCACATGTGTTTTTCTTTACGCCTATACTGTCATCTTTCGCTAGCGCTGCGATTAGGTCAGATGGTGTTATGCAAATCTCCAGCCCCCTGTCGCACCGGCAGTAAGCGAACAATTTTAATTATTTTTCAATTATCCATACGCGCACGTACATAAATATCGCCTGTCTTTTATAGCCATTAAATTTTCGGCGTCTGTTGGTCATCGTATGGTATTAAATAATAGGCACTTATAATAAATACGCGCAATGAAATAAAACGTGAATACTTTTGTGTTACTATCAGTCGCGCCTAACATTTAAATCAGTCAACTGAAACCGTCTCTTCTTGTGTGAGAAATCGGGTTCACTAGTTTTAACAGCTAGAACTCTAAGTGAATTATAATGATAAAAGCTTAACATTTTTAATTGGTAAAAGGTAACCCTCTTAAACACGTAAACACTAATTTCTATTACCAGAAATTCAGAATGAAAGATCCCCACGAATGCTATTAACACATTTTCCACAATGGTTCTAGAACAACGTGCTTAGACTATCCAACAATACTGAGTGACAACTTATATCAGGTTTAAGAAAACACAGTTTATATATCATTATGTTTCTCTGATCTATAGATGATGTTACTTTCCGCACTATGGTGTGTGATGGAGAATCATGAACAGAGTTCCCAGATAAAAGCTTACGCCCGTTTTTCGCCGAGCGCTTTCGATCGTCATCAAAAGACGTATACTTGTAACGGGGTTCTCTAAGATTTTCTCTGTACGAATGCCCGCTTCTGAGATCAAAGAGCCCAGGGGTTTTTCTGACTCCCCTGACTACGAACTTCAAAGGGTCTGTGGTTTTTCACGTGCAATCTGTTATGTATCGTATGATTGACAGATAAGCTCGCGTGAGGAGACCAGATGAACAAACCTGATTCGCTTCCTGTTATGACTGACAGGCCATGCAATTTGTAAACATTGAGTTAGCTCGTGTTCACAGAAAAAGAGGTAGGACCAAAAAAGTGAGTAAACACAGACTGTAAATGCATGGTTTTGCTAGCAAATCATAGAACGCTACGAGGTTACAAGCCTGTCAGGTTACTAAAGGCTCTCTTTCCATTATACGTCACAATAACGACCGCGCGGAGTAGTAGTTGCCAGTACTCGTCACCTGTTTTGTAGTTCAATTCTTCATTATCCAGTACAAGAGGTGCCTCGGTGCGCCTACTGGATACTGGCTCGCCAGTAAAAGTCTTCATCGTTTGGATAGATTTGGATCAGTGTGTGCAAGTATTTCTGCACTAGTTTTAATCTCCTTCACCTGCTAGTGTGGTCTCCAGACACCGAAAATTGTGCATTCATACGATTTATTACCACACTGTTACAGAGACAGCTTATCTCCACAGCCTGGAAATTTCAACCTGGGTGGAACAGTGTAGTGGTTTTTCTTCTAGCAGAGAAAGTAACTTACTAACCAGGATTATTACTATAAGGAGTGGCTGTTTCCTCGTGAAACTGGGGGCCTAACTTTTTAGGTAGTTTTTTTTCCTGGGAGGGAGAAAGTGTACGGGTGTTGGTGGTTTAGAGTGAGGTGTTTTGCTTGAGAGATTTAGTGAAGTCTTGTGTTATTTTTCTGTGGTTGTGATATTGACATGTTCACTTGCCCTTCAGAGCTAGTGAAGGCATTACTTATTTTTTTGATTCAGTGTTGTGGTTTCTTTAATAAATATATTTATATGTACTAAGCGGTCAGAATTCACTCTCTTCTAACTGTCACTCAATGTTTGCTGTTGTAGTCCGTATGTAATAGGGAAATCGTGTGTCAGAAATCCGGTTTCCAAAATTTGCATAAAGAAAACTAACGGACTATAAATTTAGATCAAAGGGCGAAGATCTATTGACTTATAGAATTGAAAGCAGAGGGCGATAATCCAAACTAGACATTAACAGTAATGTTTTTACGCCCCTTGAAGGAACAATGCTGACTCAAATTTTTAGCTAACTGAGTGAAGTTACGTTTG
This sequence comes from Oreohelix idahoensis, assembly GCA_024509875.1. Classification (NCBI taxonomy): domain Eukaryota; kingdom Metazoa; phylum Mollusca; class Gastropoda; order Stylommatophora; family Oreohelicidae; genus Oreohelix; species Oreohelix idahoensis. The sequence goes on along the minus strand of JAMPIV010016654.1, from coordinate 255,560 downwards.
CACGGGATTTTGTAGGAACGAGTGAAATGTTTTTGAGAAAGTCTGATCTAGAGACTTTGGTAATAGTTGTAATTGCAAATCGTGTTACAAAATATAGTCATTCAGATTTTGAACGCGATTGTGTTAAGAGCTAGAATGGGCTGTCTCCCAAGTATTGTGTAAAGATAGTATTTTATAAGTGGCAAGCGCAATTGAGCGGTATCATCTGACAATATGCCAATGAGTTGGTTGCTTCTGTGGTGACAGAATTATGAAACTATTGTCTATCCACCCAATCGCTTGGTACGCCACTATAATAGTTATTATATTTATTCTGTGGACAAGAATGACAATGTCGCCAGTTCAAGAGAAATGTGTGAGATTACAAGACACCCAGCCCAGGTATGTTGCGTGTTACCAACATGATAAACTGTTTAGTACATGAAGAGAACGATAGATAGAAGTTAGTCTTGAGAAGTAGGAAATAATAGACTTTGGCTAAAATTATCATCCCTGACGGTAGTCCATTCTCACCAATATACGCCAAGCAGGACACAGAAGAAATAAGAGATAGAGTCAGAAGAATTAGAATACAAAATGTTAGAGAGACCAATGATTTCACATAGATGAAGAATTTTGATGACAGCAGAAAAGTATTGACAGCGGTAGTTCTCCAAGTAGTAACCACCATAGCAAATTAGTGACAGATAGAACTACTAAAGCAGCACGAATTAACAAGGGAGCAAGTCAATTGTACAATTAAATGAATTGAATATGTGGCTGCACCAAACTGCCAACCTTAGATGAAGGTTGGGCTCATCATTTCACCTTCGCCACTTTATTGTGTGTAAATAAAGTTTTCACCGTTATTTACTACTGCTGTCCGAGTGAAGTCATTCGCCAACTCGTGACATCATTCATCAGTTGTCAGTTAAACACTGTTGTGAACTGTTGTCGTTATGTGGAAAGAAAGTAGAAGTTTAACACCTCCACACATAAAGAGCTGTCTACTGTTAGGGTAGTGGTACGTACCCACTATACAACAAAAATCATCGTCATTAACGTATATGCCAACGGCCACACTTACTGTAGTAGATTATTCTATTTAGCATTGGAGGACTCACGAGGATATGACATCTTAAATAGAGTCCGATTATGGCTGTGAAGTAGACATAAGATACTTGATTATATCTCTCTTCTCTCCAGAGGTCCTACCTCTCTCCATATTTTCATTATTGACTTTAATTTTCTCTATTTTAACAATACTCATTCATATTCTGTCTAGACTCAGACATTCTCTATTTCCACACTCGTGACAATTTAGACACATTGTTTTAACGGATCCGAACAGGTAAAGGTAAAGGATCCCGTTACACGCCCATTGAGGCATATTGGGAATATGGTGTAAGGCCCATATTTTTTTGACCATCGGTACACTAGGGGTGATGTGGTCAGCATCACGCCGGCTGGTTTAACCTTCCCAGAGTGGCTCTGGTACCCAATTGGGGCTGGGTCGACCCAGGAGCCGTTTGCGGCCTAAAAAAATCCCACCTCATCTGGGGATCGAATCATAGACCACTAAGCTAGGAAGCCAGTGCACTAACCACTATGCTACCGCGGTTCCAAAACAGGATCAAAGAGTAATAACACTGTCCAGAACCTATAATTGTAGGAGGCTGCTAAGGACAGTTGAACATAGGACAGACTAACCATGAATGTTAAAACATTCAGCCAAAAAAAACAAACATGTTCAGCAACAACATTAACGAATTATTCAGTTCAAAATTCCAATCAGCCATGCAACAGGTAAGAAGGCCCTCTCTGAAGATGGTTTTTGTCGCAACCTAGAGAATACATATTGCAAGATGTTGTGATATGTGAACACTATTCATCTGTACCTATCTGATCCTGTCTAAGTGTTTCCAGGCACAGCCAGCTCTTGAGCGGTGCAAACAGTGCGCCCGCATCGGGCGCCATCACGGAGAGGTGCCGTAATGCGTTAAAAATGTTTTTTTTTTTTTAAATTAAAACATTTAAAGAACATGAAACATACAATTTCACACTAATAATTATTTGCTGAAGTGAGCGCCAAAATACAATGTCGCACCACACGGAAAAATCAATAAGGCCGGCTTTGTTTCTAAATATATGCGAATCTTCTTTTTCACGTACAAATATACACTTTAAAAAAATGTAATGAGAATGTACTAAGTTTAGAGTTTTACTTCTGGTATTTTTACTGTTGGTTCCCCGTGCACCTATTGTTTCCTTCTCGCCACTATTCATTTTCCTCTTCCAGTGTTTGTCCCACTTCACGTTGAAATGCATTCCTATACACGTAGGCTCTATCAAGTTTAGTGGAGAATTACTTTTAGGGATGAGCCCACTCTCCCGTTGAACAGGTGCTAAAGTCATAGATACTGGGCCAGAAGGCGCACCGGAAACCACAGTATCACGCAACTCGCTTTTTTTTTTTTTTTTTTTTTTATGGAGAGTACACCGTCACTACGATAGAAAATGCAATTTCATTTGACTGAAAACAAAGCAGTTTTATTGTATTTTGTTCTTCCAACTCTTGTGTTCACATAATTACAAGTGTGTTTTATTACAAGTTTGGAAAAGGTAAAACGAATGCACATGCCATATAGAGCCAACGTAAAAGAAAGTCAGTGTTCAGGTTTTTTTTTTTTTTTTTTTTCTATAACCAGCGGCACTCGAGCTTTCCAGCTCTTTCGGCCCAATGACATGTCATTGCGAGGCTGGGGGGCCAGTGGACTTTCCTTCCAACCCGGTCAGGAGCTTCGCTCCTTCCCATACACACGGGATTTATGTGCAGGAGCCGTTCAGGTTATTCAGTCAAATTTCCGGTCGTAAACATTTCTTCAAACGCCGACGGCCGGGTTTGAACCATGAACACCTGGTCGCCAGTACAACGTTGTAGCCATTACACCAGCGCGGCTCCCAGTGTTCATGTTAAATATGGGTTCAAAAGTTACAAGTACCAGTTTTAGACAGCCTTAATCCTTTCCAAGTTCCGCTGAGAACATCATTGCATTGGCTTCTTTCTATTCGGTTGTACTACAGTATTAGATTTACAAAGCAGTATTAATGTACTTACTAGGGATTTCGTTAAATGCAACTAAGGGGGGGGGGGGGGGGGGGGGGGGGGGGGGGGGGGGGGGGGGGGGGTGGCCTAGGCATCGATCGACTCATTAACTTTATTAAGTTGAAACTTAAAGCCCGACGCCCCTCCCCCCCCCCCACTCCAGTAACCAGTTAATTTAACTCAGCCATTCAGTAACGAGTCACGTGTATTTCGCGTAGGTCTCTTAAGAGAAGAATAATAAAAAAAAGGTCTACTGTTCTCTCAGGCATGTCGTACAAGGCTACTAATATGTGGTTGTACTTTGGGCTGACAACCTCATCGTCATCATGTAAAAAAAATTGCAATAGGAACCATTGTAGTAGGAGCATGTGAATACCTTGTACAGGCTCCCTGTCAGGGGGGGCAAGCTGCAGAGGTAGCTGTGTAGAAGAACATAATGGACAATTATGATTCTGATTGTTAGGGGGTGATATGTCCCCAATTATGTCGGTTTTCAAAAAGGGGGAGGGGTGGGGGGGGGGAGGGGGGTGAAGGTGCTTCTGAAAACGTAAGACGTATTTCCCTTGCGTGAGATTTTAGCTTAGGTTAACCCACAATACAATGCAGTAAAAGAGTCTGAAGTTCTCAGGATGGTAAAAATATGTATTCTACAATTTCAAACAACTGGCGAAGATATATATATATATATGTGAAAATCGCAAGTAGATATCCAGATCATACGGGTCTGGCAACTTGAGCATATAGAATGATTGTTTCCTGAACCACCATTGCAAGATCTGGTGACTGCTTCATACGAGTTTCTCACAGAGAACCAAATACAGAAGTAAGCCCAAGTTCGAAGTGGATCAAGGACAGCATGTGTAAATACATATTACTAGCAACAACCCGCCGAAATTGGCAAGTTTTTAATTATAGTGTGTTGTTTCTGTTACACGTATTACATAGCTGCTTATTCTATAGTCTCGCTTGCTCGCTATGAATGACGCGATCATCTCTTCCTTTTAGCCATCTTATTATTTTGACCCATAATAATAAGTCTGCAATACTTTAAATTAAAATTTTGCATTGAAGAATCAATAAAATAAACTACATTTTTAAGAAAAATGATGAGTTAAACCCGTTTCCTGAATGAAACTGGACAGAAGAGTATCTTGATTGTCCGGTAATTTAATCTGCATCTCCGCACCTTCCTGTCTCCAGTTCAAGTTGTTGGCTTCTTTCCATAATCAAACTGTTTGCTCGCTGTGAATGACGCGATCGTTTCTTTCTGTTAGCCATCTTATTATTTTGATCCATAATAATAAGTCTGCAATACTTTAAATTAAAATTTTGTCTTGAAGAAACAATCAGAAACTTACATTTTAAGGTTATTTTTTTTTAAGAAAAAGGATGAGTTTAATCCGTTTCCCGAATGAAACTGGACAGAAGAGTATCTTGATAGTCTGTTGATTTAATGCACACCGTCACACTTTGCTATTTTCGCGAGAGTACAAATAAGGGGAAACAATACAATTATTGTCTAACTTTAAAACATAGTTGCACCCCCTTAGATGTGCTCGAAAGTTAATGCACTCTCTCGAAAATAGAAAAAAGTGCGCAAATGACGCTGTGCAAAGTGTGACAGACCGACCGACCGAAGTACCTTACGACGGAATTATGGTATTGGTTGATTTATATGTATTTTAGACATGTTCACCCAGGCACATGCCATCGCATTTTCCGTAATCCAGTCATACTTTTTGTTCATACTAACTGAAATAATTGTGACATTTTATCATATTTACTGAGCAATAATGTATACTCAGACGGGATGAAATTGCTGAGAAAAAGAGCCGTTGGAAGAGACAGCGGGAAGGTGCCTGATTAGTATCAAAGAACATAAACTTAGCAGAGTACTTTCATTTCCTGTAAAGTGTGTGCTACCAGTCCACGATACCAGTTTGTAAGACGAATCTGTGGTTCAGAGCTTGTAGTCGACACGAGACGCCTACCTTCACCGGACTGTGAAGATACTCGCATTTACCAGGAACGGTTACCCCTGGCACTCACGTTTTGGGACGTGCTCTGGCCACAGAAATCGTAAATTAACAGAGCAGTTAAAAGCAACAACAACACTTCATCAATCTGACAGCTAAGTCAAATCTTATCAGGCCAGAACCAAATGACCACTTTTAGTTGTTTCAAACTTAGTCCACATCCAGCGAAGGTTCAGTGAAGAAACAAGTTTTAACTCACGAATCCTTCATTTATTTACAATTGCTTAAGGATAATTGATAATACCATTTGTTATATGTTTGACAAATTCATAGTTGATTAAATTTGTTACCGAGAGAAGTGCACACGTATTAATCAGTACTTTCCATAGATAAAAGAGCTGCTGAAATAACATTTTATTGTTAAATCAGTTGGGTTGGGTTAAACGAGCTAATAAATAAAGCATACAATATATCACTTCACAAAAGACGGCGGGGATGTACTAAGTTAACTTTGCTAAGACACATTCAGCATTGTTCTTGTCTTCTGAAAATCTTTTGAATACTCCCTCAAGGTAGAAGTATCATCATCCATCTATTTCTATCTCTGCAAGAGCAATCTTTTGCGAAGGTAGATACTTTTGAATCCCACTTTAGATACTCTGTGTTTTGACAATTGTTGGACCATCACTGCAGAGCAAGGGGAGGCATCCGTGACAAAATGTATGCAATGTCCAAAGTAGAAATAGAGTGTTCTTTGGGACACATAACAGAATGAGCTCACTATAATTAAAATACCATCACCTTTGACGTGTTACTTTCTAGTGTATTATACATTTATCTGTGTGAAAAGCAAGAAGTATCTAAGTTAATCCCTGCTACTTTGATTGCCAGTCCTTAAGAGTAGTTTATAGTCATTGTAACAGCAAATCCCCCAGGATATTGTATTTGCTTAAAATCGAAAGCTTTGTCAGTGGCTATCAGAAGATGTGTAAAATGAAATTTTTTTTTCCCTGTAAATTGTGTCTGTGGTGGGGCGCTGTTTGAATATATTGTGGGTTCGTTTTTATTATTTCAGATAAATTGCTACCCCTGTCCACAGTTCAAGTATATGTTGATTATGTTAATGTATATTTGATTATTCCTGCTGTTGTTTCATAATAATGCTCGTTATTCTGTTACGTCCAGGGTGACCCAACGATTATAGTTTTATTCCATACTCAACAACATACATGTGGGTTCTTTAACTGACCCAATCACCAATGACGAACTAAAACAGTCTTCCTTTTTAACGAACTCAACATCCTTTAATAACGTATATTCCTTGTAGCATACAGAAGCGTTCGTCAAGATTAATCCTTAATTACCAAACCTCATCAATACAGTATTAATCATATGCCAAGAGTATTCCTCCTCTTGTACAAACCACATCCATTTAGAAAGGTGAACACTTCACAATATGTTCCCAATGGAACTTACAAGAAAACACAGCGGCCACAAAGCTCAAGGTTTTTTCTTAACACCTTGGCCATACACATTATAAACATCTCTTTTCTCTCATTTTCCGGTGCGCTTCATTTTCAATATTCCAAATAGTGCCGCATTTATCAGCACTGACTCAAACTCAATAATCCAACATGTGGTGTGCATGGGCAGACACCACATATTACCCCCCTTGCGCGCTACTGGAAACTGCAGGTTTCCAGGCCATCATTAACTATACTTAACTATAATGATAAAAAGGAAAATCAAATTCAAGCAATGAGTGAAATGATATCACGATGAGTGAAATGCAGTTAAAATATGTGGCAACAACTTGTGAGCAACATATTAATGCTACGAAAATATCGCTATATAATCTACCTATCAATTGATTATGAACATAAATAATGTTTGTTGTCACTTCCTGTACCCAGGACAGTTACGTATTTCAATGTATTACTCTCGACAGAGTATCAGCGATTACATTATTATGTCCTTCTATATGGACGATATCAAAGTCATACGCTTGCAACTGCAATGCGAATCTCGTAAGTCTTGCACTTGGTGATTTACAGGTTTGGAGATATGTTAACGCTCTCTGATCTGTCATTATAGTAAAATGCGTACCTACCACATACTTTTGAAGTTTATTCAAAGTCCATACTATACCCAAAAGTTCTCTGTCGAAAATAGAGTATTTAGATTCGGCTTCCGACAGTTTCCTACTCAAGTAGTAAATCGGATGAAACTTGCCATCAAAACTTTGTCCCAAACACCCGCCTATTGCATGGAGCGAAGCATCTGTTACAACAGTAAATGATCTTTTTAAATCTGGCAGTCTTAATATAGGATACTGTGAAAAATGAGTCTTAATGTTTTGTAATGCATGGTTACATTGTTCTGTCGAAACTACTTTGTTAGGCATACCTCTTTTAGTTAGATCAGATAAGACAGCAGTCAAAGACGAGAACCTTGGAATAAACTTGTGGTAAAAATTCACCAATCCTAATAGACTCCGTACTTGCTTCTTTGTAGTTGGAATTGTAAGATCAAGTATGCGTTTTAAATTAGATTCATCAGGCTGTATTACATGTCTGCCAATTTTGTGTCCTAGAAATGAAATTTCATTGAATCCAATTTCTATTTTGGATGGACGGGCTGTGAGATTGTGTATTCTTAGTGTCAGGAGTAAAGATTGTATACCATCTACATGCTCTTCCCATGTGTCATGAAACATGCAAATATCATCTATATAAGATATTAGGTCAGAACGGTTCCCAAATACTCGACGCATCATTCGTACAAAAGTTGCAGGTGCATTTTTGAGCCCAAAACACATGACATTGTATTGGAACAAACCCTTCGCTGTTGCAAATGCCGTCAACGGTTTACATTCTTCGGTCAAAGGGATCTGCCAATACCCTTTTGATAAATCGAATTTGCTAAAGAAAGTAGCAGAAGCTAAATGAGGTAGCAAGTCCTCCAGCACAGGCATTGGTTCAGAATCTGATATCGTGACTTTATTTAGTCGACGGAAATCAATGCATATACGAATGGATTTGTCTTTCTTCCGTACTGCCACCATCGGAAAACAAAATGGAGAATCTGATGGAGAGATTATCCCCATTTTCAACATATTGTCGACCTCGCTGTCAACCTGCTCTCTGATATGCAAAGGAATTGCATACGGTCGTAACTTAATAGGAGTGGGATCCGATAATTTTATTTCGTGAGACATTAATGTTAGTTCGTCCAGGCAGATCAGATAATACATCTTCAAAAGATTTCAATAGATTGAGAATCTGATTCTTCTGATGATTGATCAAACTTCCCGATATTGTCCCAACAAAGGACTCTGTCTGCCAATAACTTGAGCAACCTTCAAATGTCCTTCAAATCCAACGGACGACAGCCTCCCATATCTGTGGTGGGGCGCTGTTTGAATATATTGTGGGTTCGTTTTTATTATTTCAGATAAATTGCTACCCCTGTCCACAGTTCAAGTATATGTTGATTATGTTAATGTATATTTGATTATTCCTGCTGTTGTTTCATAATAATGCTCGTTATTCTGTTACGTCCAGGGTGACCCAACGATTATAGTTTTATTCCATACTCAACAACATACATGTGGGTTCTTTAACTGACCCAATCACCAATGACGAACTAAAACAGTCTTCCTTTTTAACAAACTCAACATCCTTTAATAACGTATATTCCTTGTAGCATACAGAAGCGATCGTCAAGATTAATCCTTAATTACCAAACCTCATCAATACAGTATTAATCATATGCCAAGAGTATTCCTCCTCTTGTACAAACCACATCCATTTAGAAAGGTGAACACTTCGCAATATGTTCCCAATGGAACTTACAAGAAAACACAGCGGCCACAAAGCTCAAGGTTTTTTCTTAACACCTTGGCCATACACATTATAAACATCTCTTTTCTCTCATTTTCCGGTGCGCTTCATTTTCAATATTCCAAATAGTGCCGCATTTATCAGCACTGACTCAAACTCAATAAATCCAACATGTGGTGTGCATGGGCAGACACCACAGTGTCTCATTTTGGCAAAGCACGTCCCATGTTCATCTTAGATACAAAGACCGTCGGTTATATTAGGGCCAAAGCCAAAATGTGAAAGACCTTCTTCTCTCTCGTTGCTGCTTCTTACGGAGCCAGCATTGGATCATGTCACCAGGAAGCCTGCACCAAGCATTTGCATGCGTTTGCACTGTTTGTTTCTTTGGCAGTTAGTTTTTCATTATGATGTTGCCATCTCCATCCACGTGAAGGACCCTGCAGGCTGATGTTTTTCTTCTTTTTGTTTTCATTTCACACATTTTCTCCACAGGCATGTCTGTTAATATACTGTTTTCGGTACGTGATTTTTTTTTTTTAACATACAGATCTATCGCGTGACGTATATTAGGAGAGTCAAGATTAGATTTCAAATTTGCAAATACTGCATAGAAATCCAGGTGCTTCAATTAAAGCTGAGAAAATTAGCTGGATTAACTACAGCCTGCTGGTTATCTATGACATTGTCGATTGATGTGCTTGTTGTTGCAGAGCGGGGTTGGTTCTAGTCTTTGACATTAATATTTCTAACGCTATCATTTTCTTAATATTTATAACCAATCCGCTATGCGTCAGTCACGGCGCTAATGTAACGTTAGTGACCAACCATAACTGAAGAGTGAAATATCATTCATACGTGTGTTCACAAAAATTATGTTGAACATACTCTAAAGGGAATTACTTCGAAGGTATTTTCTGCACAAAATATCACAATAAAGTGTGGACAGCGAAGCATTTGTTCAGTTCAGATCACATGACGTAGTTATCAGGCTAGTATTTTGGCTCCTTAACATCTGGACAGTCTTGGGGACCACTTTAGCCAAGACTTTACAGGAGTGCTTAAGATACTTTTCTTCTTCTTCGTACACTCAGACGTCCACTTGTTGTCAAAGAAACCAGTAGTCAGTTTAAGGTTACTTGAATCTCCGTAGAGCTTTTCCACGAATGGTACTGGTGTCGGTCATATGGGCTTTCTCGTTTCCGCATATGTTGGGTAACTTTGAAGCAGATGTTCAGCAGTCATTTTATCAGTGTTACAGTTACACTGATTGGTAGTTCCTATCTTTAGCTTGTTGATTAGATGGTATCTCAATCTGTTGTGGCGGCCAGTGCGGAGTCTGAAGATTACCACTTGTTCTCTTGTGTTGAGCTGATAGTATGCATTATTTTCATAAGATATTCTCCGCTGCGTTAGTCAAAATCTTAAGGTAACGTCTACTAGTTTTGCACTTGAAGTCAAATTGCTATAGAAGACATAAGCTGAAGATGATACAAAATCTTTAGAGTCGAGTCTACAACAACGATATTAGTCTTAAGAACAGACGTCTTTTGTAATCTGGAAATCACGTAGCTATAGGGACATTGATTTTACATGTTAAGCTCACAATACATGATATTTCATTTAAAATGCGCAGGTGAATCGATTTTGAACATACTTCCAGATTTGAACTTTGACACTTGATCAAAGTCGCAATAACATATTGCCTACATTGATTATGTCTCCCGTCCCTCTCGCCTCAGTCTATCATTTATAATACACAGAACAATTCGTCAACACAATGCTAGCAATGCAGTGTGGGCTTCGTATTTAATACACCGTCATAATTATTCCTAAGAGAAATTTGGAGTCAGTAAGTTTCCAAGGATGAAATATTATTCAATGACTCCGATCTCTTTAGTAAATCCTCTCAAATACCTAGATCGGCCATGCAGTGAGTGCCGTACAGACTGCTACCAATGCCTGTTGTTACTACATTCATCATGAATTTCTAGACTGATCGTGTCTTACGATTGCGGGTTGCAGCCTTAGACAATAATGACATCGAGGTGAGTCCCAGACCCATCCGTGTTATCTGTTAGGGGCTAACAGTGTTATATTGGCTTGCTGCAGTAAAACCCGATGTTGCTGAAGCACTCAGTCGCCTCCTTTTGAAGCAATTCAGTGTTGCTTCCATAACCTCAGATGTGTTGACACAACGAATAAGTGACACATAATTCGTGACAGTAGCACAACATGCAGACACAGTAGTTAGAAACTGCTTGGCAATGAACATCTGTCAGTTGCGTTGAATCCACCATAATATTTGTGAGTCATCATCATCATCATCATCAGTTGCCATCTCCACAACCAAGGTTGGCTGTAATGGATCTCCAACGTCTTCTGTCTCTTGTCTTGGTGGTGCACTCTGATAGACACTTTCCTGTCCATCTCTTGATGTTATCTTCCCACTTATAGCGCTGTCTTCCCCTTGCACATTTGCCTTCAACTCTCCCTTCTGTTATGGTCTTCTGCAAGGTGTTATGCCTTTTTATGTGGCCAAAGTATTTTAGCTGTCGAACTTTGACCTCCCTCATTAGTTCTCTTTTCATACCTAGATTTTCTAGGACCTCCTTATTTGTTTTCATCTCTTTCCATGAGATACGCCCCATTCTTCTATATATCCACATTTCAAGAGCCTCAATTCTTTCTTCCAAATGCTTATTCATCGTCCATGTTTCTGCACCATACAGAAATGCAGAATATATATAACACTTTATGATTCTCAGTTTTAATTTGTGAGATAACTGTTTGGATGTCAGTATATGTTTCATGTTGTTGAATGTAGCTTTGGCCATTCCTATTCTCTTCTTGATTTCTGTTTCACATCTGCCATCTTCTGTTATTATATGACCAAGATATACGTAGCTCTTGACTTGTTCCAGGATTTTCCCATTTACGCTTATCTTTAATGTGGGTTTATCGTATGTTTTGCTAATTATCATAGTTTTTGTTTTCTCAATATTAATGTCGAGTCCATATTCATGACTTATACTGTTCACTTGCTTCACTAGTTCTTGTAACTCCTGTTCGCTTCCAGCTAACAACACGGTATCATCTGCATATCTAAGGTTGTTTATTGACCTTCAACTGACGTTCAGTCCTGGTATTTCCTGTATCTGTTTGAAAATTTTTTCGGTGTATAAATTAAATTTGTGAGTACAGTATTTATTTATCATTTACAATGCAAAAACTTCTAACATATGTACAAATTTGTACAGAAATGAAGATAGCGTATCTGCTATTGAAATAAGATATGTAATGTGTAAACATTAAAACACAAAAGGAAGGGAAACCCGAGGCCTGTAAACAGTAAATAAATATTAGACAAACATAAAAGTATGTTTTCAGGCACTCGTAAGAAATAAAGAAGTAGAACACTAGACAGCAGAAAAACAACAGACGTGAGTGGCTTACCCAGGACTCGAACCCAGGACCTTCCGTGCGACAACCCGGCCTAGCTATGCAAGCGAATCACACTATCCTCCCCGCTATCTGTATAATAGGGGAACAACAGAAGTGATTGCGTCATTAATAGGCTGGACTGCCCATGGTAAATTTCCGGTGTTATGTCTTGCGGTTCGCACTAGTGACCCGTCATCGAAGAATCATTTTTTGGTGATGCCTAGATGGCGGGGAGGATAGTGTGATTCGCTTGCATAGCTAGGCGGGGTTTTCGCACGGAAGGTCCTGGGTTCGAGTCCTGGGTAAGCCACTCACGTCTGTTGTTTTTCTGTTGTCTAGTGCTCTAATTCTTTATTTCTTACGAGTGCCTGAAAACATACCTTTATGTTTGTCTAATATTTATTTATGTAATGTGTGTACACTTGCAAATTTCCCTTCTTTGACAATTTGATCAGAGATCCTAGCTTCCATTCCGTGCTGTTGCACAGCTGACTCATATTTCCTTTAGCTGCAATCTACTTCATTTCTTACAAGTGCTTGCAGCATACCTGTGTTATTTATATATCAGACAATACATGTGTATATCATGGGATGTGGAAATCAATTTTTGTCATCAAACTGTGAATTAATTTCTCCAGATGCTGATGTATTGTTATTATTATTAAATCCTTCTATGGCCAGTCAATATTCGCTGTAATAAATAAAACATTTTACATCTGTCTGCGTCCAAACAGATATCTAATTTTCTACAAACTTGCTCTCATATGCACCTACACAATTAAGTAAAGCTGAGTATGTTAAAAAAAGAGTATGTGTATGTTACATATAATAGAGTGGCTAACCTGTAAATTTAACACTACTTATGTCAAATAACTGGCGAAAAACGTGTCTGTAGTTACTGCTCATATGATAATAAATGAAAATATTCATAGAAGAATTAATGGTTTCCAGGATGAAGCCAAACCCGCCAACAATATATAGTAAATCTCTGTACTTTCCATAAACTGAAAAATCAGGAACTAAACACATTGCTATAAACGTTATACTAATGGGAACAAAACAGGCAATGAAAAGTGTAGAAATCATCACAACCATTTTTGCCACCTTCTTGTTGCGGTTGGACACATTATCAGCTTGAGCGGAATTCGTTGACTTCTGACGCCATTCGGTTTTCTTTCGTAGCATAACCACCAGTATAACTGTGCAAACAATGATGATGATAAATGCCGTGAATGGAAGGAAGGCGTTGTTGATTGCAAAGGAGAACGTCTCAACGTTCACTCTGTCTGCAGTGTAATATAAAGTGAGGAGAGTTTTGTTCGTGTCTGGGAAAAATTGCATACCCATTCTGTTGACTATGAAGACAGGTGCAGAACTGGCAATAAGGATGGCAAAAACGCATATCAGTACGATAGCCATGCGTTTTGATGTAATGAGACCTTTGACCTGAAGATCGTAATTCATAAACATTAATAACAGACTGTTTTAAATAGAGTGAATTTGATGTCATAAATAACGTAACATAACTGATCTATGAAAGAATGAGATGACAATTAGGTGGTGGAAACGGAACAAACACTAAAAATATAATTATATACTAGACTACCAAGGCAATACTTATGTCTTTAATTCGTATTTAAATTAGTTTATTTCTATACATACATGAAATGTAGCTTTAGTACTCTGCATTCTCTTGAAATAATTTGGTAAAGCAAATTCCAACTTCATAGCTCGGCGGTCCATGGTTCGATCCCCAGTTGAGGTGGGATTTTTTAGACCGCAAACGGCTCCAGTGTCGACCCAGCCTCATGAATTGGCTACCAGAGTAACTCTGGGAAGGTTAAGGAGGCCAGTGTGATACTGACCACATCACCCCTAGTGTGCCGATGGTCAAGAAAATATGGGCCTAACACAATATTCACAATATATCTCAATAGGTGTAATTGGATCCTTTACCTTGTTTTTTCAATGTAAAGAAAATTTGGTGCAATTTGCTATGAAGAACAGGATACATATAATACAATTGCTATAAAGAAGTAAACAGCATAACATGTACTGTAAATAATAATGTATATATGTGTGATTCCAGGGAGTGTAGATTATGATAAAGATGACGGTCACTGCCCTCAGTTTCTAAGACGAGAAGAAGGTAATGTTGTAGTGACGTTAGTTAGTTTATTATGCAACACAAATTCTTACAGAAACAGCCACTGCAAAAACATATTACGTGCTTTAGTCTGGTGTCTTGCATATCTTATTAGTTGGTAAGTCTTGAAAGACGGACTCATCTAAATGGAATACTTTGATTTCAAACACCCTGCTGCCGTGTAAATTGGCTAGGGACAACTAAAGGCTAGAGAACGCAAACTGGAATAATAATGCTTCTGGTATATGATGTGCCGGATCGAAAGGCGTAGTTATCACAGCCTATATGTAAACTATGACACAACGTACTTTACTCTGACACACACAATATTCGGAAATAAATATCATGATAGTGATGTTAAATCTAGGGAGTCCCACATCTCAAAGACAAGGGGATTACGCAGAGCTATGTCCGATTGACAGAATGGTTAGAGCATGCTTGTCTCTCACGGCAAATGTGCCAGGTTAGAATCATGGTACCGAAACGCAGCAGTCTACCCAGCTGTCAATGGGTACCTGACTTTTAGTTAGGGAAGGAAAAGGCACGGAGAAAGGGAACTGGTCACCACCTCACGATGCTGGACCTAGAATGGTGAACGAACGAACGAATGAAATCTGTATTTCATCAGGGTGAAGTCTCTAACAGTTCCTCCCCTACGGCATTATCTGCTATGGGACTACCCTTACTTGTTATTTCTGCTGTTAACCAGTTTTGTCCCGGGGATTTAGTTATCGTCATTCACAATCAACAATAAATACAGACAAACAAATAAGCAAATAGTACATTCTGTCCTCCCAGAATGGAGACTGCACGAGATGAGAGGAACAGATTGGCAATACAGTATGGATTTTTCTAACCCCATTGATCAAAACGCTTTTTGGCGATGAGATCAGCCTGAGACAGACCACCAAGTTTGTAAAAGAAAGAGATGTGCTTATATGAGTGAGAACGAAGAAGACAAAGTGGAATGCCGTTGAACATACTTTCAAACAAGCCTCTGATAATGTGGTACAAACCTTTAGAGGTGCTGTTATGCACAAGCACCTCTCCAGTGTTATCAACCCGGTGAACCATCCGGTTACTCTAGTTAAGGTCGTATGTGGCATTCCACCGGTGAGATATGAAAATTCAATAGAATTGAACGGTAGGTCCGAATATCTGAATGCCGGAGTAAAACAGATATTGACTACAACCATTGTCAAAAGGCAACCAATGTCAGAAAGTGCTAAGCCTGTGTGAATAAAAAAAATCAGAATACATTTCAGTAAAATCTTAATCATTATCGCTGTTTTCATCTACACATCGAAGATCGGCTGCAATGGATCTTGAATGCCTTCTGTCTCTTGTCTTAATGGTACACTCCGACAGACTCTTTCCTGTCTCTTGTCTTGATGGTACACTCCGACAGACTCTTTCCTGTCCATTTCTTGATAGTATCTTCCCACTTATAGCTCTTGCAAGTATGCCTTCAACTTGTTTTTTCTGTTGTGGTAATCAGTAATGAGGTATGTCTTTTTACATAGCCAAAATGTGTTAGCTGTCTAATTTTCACCTCCTACATTAATTCCCTTTTGATTTCTAGGTTTTCTAGGTCCTCTTTATTTGTCATCTTCTCTGTCCACTAGACGCACCCCATAATTCTATATATCCACATGTCAAATGTCTCAGTTCTTCCTTCCTATTATTTGTTCGTTGTCCATGTTTCTCCTCCATACGATAATGACGAATATATAAACATATAGCATTAAAGATTTCCAGTTTGAATTTGTGAGTTAATTGTTTAGATGTTAGTATTAGTCTACTGTTGTTGTTTGCAGCTTTGGCTATTCCTATTCTCTTCTTGATTTCTGTTTCGCATCCGCAATCTTCTGTTATTATATCACCAGGATATGAGCAAAGACTCATGTATGTGCTAATAAATTATAATTTTGGAAAGTCATAGTATTATGACGGTCTCTCTCTCTCTCTCTCTCTCTCTCTCTCTCTCTCTCTCTCTCTGAGTCTCTCTCTCTCCCTCTATCTCTCTCTCTCTCTCTCTCTCTCACTCTCTACCATCATTTTTGTCCCTTCCTCACAAACGCAGTCTTAACATTTACCATATCGCGCGCAGCTGGGTTAGTCAAAGACACTGATACATGTTCACATATAAAGTATATTGTCCAACAGTGTACGAAAAATTATTGCTTTAATTATCGATCCACATTTGTGGCTGATGTTCTTTTAAATATTTATTCAAAAACAAAACAAAATAAAACGTTTTATGTACCCAAAAGACTGACGTTCACTGGATCATTGAAACCTTGTCTGACAAAGCAAATGATGTTGATGATGTTAGTGCAAATACCAAAAATTGATATTGTTTGACACATAACAGCATATATAATCCAATGACATACAATGCTTATGTTATCACTGATAACAATATCCGGCATTCCATCCGCAAAATCTGTGTCACTCTGAGACAAGTTTAAAACTATTTGGATGATGTTTAATTCACTTATAGTCATTATGGTTTATCAACTCGACAAAACACAAGGCATCACTGCATTGGCTTAACTATTACTAATGATAGTAAAAGACTGACTGCTTAGAGGTTACACACTAAATCCCGTATAAACAGTCTGTATATTAGGTTCACACGTATATATGTTATGACAGTAAATATTTTCGTTTAAAATACATAAAACGCATCAGAGTAACTATAGAGAATATTATGTCACCAATCGCAGTAATAAACATTAGTTTATACGGCTGCATAATTGTGTGTGTGTGTGTCTCAAATATTTCAATAATTAAATAAAAGTATTCTATGTAATCTCTTGGAGCATACGAGACGAAGGCTGCAAACCAAAAATTATATATTTGTATCTGCATATAGATTTAATATATCGATTATGTATCATCAAGTCATCAATAATGTATAATGAATAGTGAATTGTAGGTTCTTGCTTGCACGACGTTCGCTGCTAAATATTAATGTTGATGGTTGACCAAAAAATAATTATTTACAAAAGTGTATTTCAAATCGTTGAAATAGTCACTCTCTGTAAAAATATGGATAATCTGTTTTTTTACAAACTGTAATTAAATGACAACATGTTTATATTATTTGTTGTCAGAATATATAATCGTCATAACTGAAGTTAGAAACTCGAGTTCATTAATTTTCTCTGACACTAAAAATGTACTTTTGTACTTAATTATACAATGAATCTAGATGTCAGCTGTCTAAAATATAGATGTAATCGTGTTGTTGACTTGCCAGCTGGTGAAAATCTGACCCTAGACCTAAACATTACTGCGTCCATTAAAATTGGTTGAAAATATAATCTCATTGTAAACCTTGAAGATAGATTTGATAGCATCAGTAAAAACTACAGTAATTATGCTAACAATACATAAATAAATAGCTAGATCGTGGTCTCTCGATTCTGTTGGGAACCCCGTTGTTATGTCTTCTCATTAAATATAGTCACAGTATCGTCTGTGTAAATTGCATTGCATACATCGATAATGCATTTATTATAGTGACAAACAGTTAAACTTTTACAGAAAATAATAATGTAAACAAATAAAGCACAACCTATTAAGTAACCGCCATGTTATCATTCAGTACAAAAACTCACCATATGTTCCATATTGATGATATTCTCATGTTTGCAGATGGACCCATGGTTGCTTAAGTTGTTACATACTAAACTACAGATGTGCTAGTTCGCGACATAACATTAAGGTTATGTAATAAAATTAACATTAAGTATTCTTCTTCTCTTTCGTTTGCTCTCAGTTATCACATCTTTACTCCCATAACATTGTTTGTTTGTCTAAGTTATGTCATGGAACCGAGATTGTTGAAGCATGTCGTACACGACGACTAAAATGAGGTTATGCATAAGGCTGGTAACCTCACCATGTAAAACAAATTGACGCAGAAACCACCGGTAAATGAACATGTGAATGTTTGATGCTGGCTTTAGTTTAAAGACGCAGTCACTTATATAACTTTCATATCAGCAAGTATAGACCAAATAAAGGCCGAAATAC
Organism: Oreohelix idahoensis; assembly: GCA_024509875.1. Classification (NCBI taxonomy): domain Eukaryota; kingdom Metazoa; phylum Mollusca; class Gastropoda; order Stylommatophora; family Oreohelicidae; genus Oreohelix; species Oreohelix idahoensis. Next base: position 237,023 of record JAMPIV010016654.1, on the reverse strand, counting down.
TTGTGTCCAGTAACGTGTAGTGGAAGACGAATAACATAGAATAGACAGGTAGGTTCAAGTCACAGATGGGTGAACTCTTAAATAAAAATAGAGGGAACCTTGAGTACTGTGAACAGTAAATAAATTAGTAAATAAATAAATGAAGGTAATTCACAGGTACTCGTTGGACATTAAATACATATTAGACAAACGTAAAGGTATGTTTTCAGGCACTCGTAAGAAATAAATAAGTAGAACACTAGACAACAGAAAAACAACAGACGTGAGTGGCTTACCCAGGATTCGAACCCCGGACCTTCCGTGCGACAACACCGCCTACTTGGACATAAAGGATGATACTAGACAACAGAAAATAAAGTGTAAGTGATAGGCTTACCGGGAATAGGTGTTGGGTCGTCCACGGGTCCTATATACCATAGTTGTGTGAGTGCCATGAGAATTACCTCTGCCAATAATGCACTTTTATGGGGGTGCAAAATTGGATGAGCGTCCTTTCACGATGTACTGTCACTGCAAGACGATGGCGCCGTTTGGTTGGTCCTAGGTTCGATTCCCAGTAAGCCTATCACTTATATTTTCTTTTCTGTTGTCTAGTGTCATCCTTTATGTCTAACGAGTACCTGTTAATTACCTTTATTTATTTATTTACTAATTTATTTACTATTCTATTTAGGATTTTTCAGGATGACAACTACAGATCTTGGGCGATCTTAGCTGCTTCTGCAAGGTTGTGATCCCCGCCAATCTTTTGCATGATTATTTCAATAAAAAGTTCCAACTATTGATATACATATATATAAACAAAGTATACTTATTTATGTAATATATTTATTAGGAAGGCTTAAAATAACTTTTAATTTAAAAAAGAAAAATTAAGATGTTAAAGCTTTGTTGATTAGTGTCTTAAATTTAAGAAAGTTCTATCTTCATTAAGTTAAGTTATTGGAATCGAGATGTCATGTGGGTAGGTCTTTTTAGTTCCACTTAGCCCTTCTGTTTCGATGTTGTGTTGTCGATAGAGCCTGGATTGCGTTATGCTTGGTGTCGCTGCGATCTTGACTTTTCTTCATACGTCAGGAGTCGAGTGGCGCCTGGGATCACGTTAGTTTTGCACGCAGATCTCACAAGTATGCCGTTTCTGAATATCTTCTGTAGCCGTCTCTCAGTATTAGTGTCCAGCAATAACTGACCAAAAACTAGAGAGAGATGAAAGATAAAGTCTCGCATAAATACTTGTCTTCTGATGTAGAAATCAAAAGACTGCCAACTTCTCCCACCACAGTGGTTGTTGGGTCTGCCATGGCAACGTCTCAGTCTGAAAATTACTACTTGTTCTCTTCTTGAAAAAGAGAAGTGTGCTTCTGATTGACACGGGTTGCCTCCCCTTTTCTCTGCAGTGATGGTGCAACAATGGCCAAAACCTAGAGTATTTAATGCTGGTCTTCAAAGGTGTCTATCTTCGCACAAGATTACTCTTGGCAAAGATGAAGATGGAAGGGTGATGAGGCTTCTACTTTGAGGGAGTATTCACAAGATATTTCAGAAGTCAACAACAATGCTGAGTGTGTCTTAGCATTGTTAACTTCTATCTGCCCGACAGCTTTTGTGAAGAGTTAGTATATAATTTAATTTAGCTCGTACAAGCCCCCAACTGAATTAACAGTGAAATTCTTACTACGATCTGGCTCTATAGATATAAATATAGATATATTAAAGATGCTGATTCATCCGTGTGCTCTTCTCTCTGTAATAACTAAATCAAGTATGAATTTGAAAAAAAAAAACATATAACAAATTTAATGATCAATTACATTGGAACAAATGTAAATAAATATGAACTGGTGATTTATTACAAATAGGTTTCGTCATCGAAATCAGCTTTAGGAAGCTTAGTTGTGGAATATAGATCAATAATGTCTGTCGTATTGGCCTGCTAAAAATGTCAGTTAGCTCCCAAAATGCTGAAGTGTTGATGCTGCTGTTTCCGTCAGTTCGTCTCTGTGGCGAGTGCAATTCTCCTCGTCACGGCAGGTATCTTCACAACCTGTTGAATGTATGTTTCAAGTGTCAATTGCAAGCTTTGAGCCACAGAACAGCAGTACAGCTGGTATCATAGAATCGTACCTCAAATGGTGTTGTAAACTCGTACCAGCAACTTTAGAGGGAATAAAAGAATAAATTCCGCTGCTAAATCTTTGTTTTCCTGATATTAATCAGGCGCTTTTCTCGCTGTCCTCCAACCGAATGTTTTTCTAATTTTTACTCTCCGCCAGCGTATATCATAAAACTCAGGGGATATGATGAAAATCACCATTCGCTTAGTGAATTTAATGGGAAAATTTCGACTGGACAGCGGCAAGTAACTTGTGCCTGGTTGGACATGTTTAAATATACATACACCTATTACATAACCTCTGCATAGCTAAAATGAGAATTAAACTGAAGAAGTTATACCAACCGAATAAAAATAGAAGAATAGATGTACACAGACTGCAATCAAATGATATAAAGAAGGAATATAATGTCAAAATGAACAACTATTTCGATGCTTTAGGCAAAATTGACAACGATATCACCACCAAGACAATCGATACTAAATGGGAACAACTGAGAACAGCAATGACAGAAGCAGCTGTAGCGACCACCGGATACCTAGTACATAAAAAGAAAAAATGGATGAGAGAAGATACTTGGGATAAAATACAAGAAAGGAAAACAGCAAAACTTAAACTACTAGCAGCAAGTACACATAATGCAGTTGAATCTTGCAAACTAACTTATAACTTGTTAAATAAAGAAGTGAAGACAAAAACTCGAAGAGATAAAAGACATTTCATCAATGAACTGGCCGTAGAAGCTGAAAATGCTGCAAGAACTGGTAATAGTAGGTGCCTTTATCAAATTACAAAACAACTATGTCACCAGCCTACTGCTATGGAAACACCTGTTAAAGGTAAATTAGGGAATTCAATACCAACAGAAAAAGAACAAATGAAGAGATGGGCTGAGCACTTCATGGAGGTGCTAAACAGACCACCACCAACAGTAACACCTGATTTTAATAATGAAACATCCACAACCACCTTGCCAATAACTTGCGATGAATTCACGCTGGACGAGATCAAACAAGCCGTTAAAAGATTAAAAAATTTTAAAGCTGCTGGAGTTGACGAAATTTCAGGGGAAATGATTAAAGCAGTTAATGACAACAACCTCTTGAGAATTTTAGATATTATAAATGAAGTATGGAGAGAAGAACAACCACCACAACAATGGAAAGACAGTATTATTGTAAAGTTACCGAAGAAAGGTGATCTATCAGACTGTAATAACTGGCGTGGTATATCTCTATTATCAGTACCTGGAAAATTATTATGTTGCATGATGTTAGAAAGACTTAAATTGCATTCTGACGAAAAGATCAGAGAAGAACAAGCGGGTTTCAGGCCGAAACGATCATGTATTGATCAAATATTCACACTAAGAACAATTATAGAAGAATCAGTGGAAAGGCAATCGCCACTTATTATCACCTTCGTCGATTTTCAAAAAGCCTTTGATAGTCTACACCGCCCATCATTGTGGAAGATACTTACAATCTATGGTTTTCCAACAAAATATGTGAATATAATCAAAGCGCTATAGTACAATGCAAGATGTTGTGTTAGAACAAATAAAGGGAATACAGAATGGTTTACAGTAAAAACAGGGGTGAAACAAGGCTGTATTATGTCACCACTACTTTTTGGAATAGCTATTGATTGGGTTATGAGAAACTATACCCACAATGAACAATTGGGTATAAAATGGACAAATGGAAAATTCCTGGGGGACCTGGATTTCGCAGATGATGTAGCATTCTTAAGTTCAACACCAAGACAATCCCAAGAAGCAATAAATAATTTGTGTCATCTCTCGGTTAAAATTGGTCTCCAAATAAATGCCTCTAAAACTAAAGCTATGAACTTTTCTAACGAGACCTTTGATATCATCTTGAACGGGGAAAAACTACAGAAAGTTGAAAGTTTCAATTATTTAGGCAGTAAAATGACTCAGGATGGTGACACAACAAGAGAAATCCATACTAGAATTGCTTTGGCAGCTAGCGCCTTCAATAGATTATCTAACATTTGGAAATTACGATCATTGAATATACATACCAAGCTTCGTCTGTTTAATTCAAATGTTATCTCAGTGTTAACATACGGCTGTGAGAGTTGGAAAATAACAAAATCATTGGAGAACAAGCTGAATACATTCGAGAACAAATGTCTTAGAAAACTCATGAACATCAGTTGGAAAGAATTCAAGACTAATCGACAAATAAGAGAAGACTCTAGGCAGAAATATGTCTCCGACTATATAAGGAAAAGACGATGGTCATATATCGGTCATGTCCTACGAATGCAAAACAACAGAATACCACTACAGGCGCTCACTTGGGTTCCTGAGGGTAAGAGGAAAAAAGGAAGACCAAAAAAAAACACTCAGAAGAACAATAATAAGAGAAGGAAGAACGTTGGGCCTAAATAATGTGCAAGAGCTAAGAGGAGTGGCGTCACAACGAACAACCTGGAGAGCACTGGTTTCTGCCTTATGCGCCGTGTTTGGCGCTTAAAGAATTTATTATTATTATTATTATTACAAATGATAGCATATATATATATATATATATATATATATATATATATATATATATATATATATATATATATATATATATATATATATATATATATATATATATATATATATATCATGCATCATCTTCCACTCCCGTCTCTACTTGAGTCTGAGGTTACCTCTGCTTTTGGTTCCCTGAGAGAACTAGCACTAACCAATCGCCATCGCTTTTTTATGGTGGTTCATGAATATATCATTTTCACGTGCTCAGGTTGCCAGCCTCTTAAGGACCTATATAACCATCAGCATGTTCAAAATGTCAAACTCAAAGTATATAAAATATGTTACACCTCACCCCTATACTGGTAAGGAAGTAGACTTCTTGCTCAGTAGAATATCTTGGCAACTTGATAAAGGTGCCTCGAATACGCATCAGGGGTATTATTTCTATTATAGAATCCTTCTGTGATTTTGTGAGTAGGTCCTGTAAGAGTCTTGTTTCCGTATTAAAAAGGTGAGTGTCCTTATTGTATTATTTAAAAGGTGCTTCAATACTTGTTTTCCGTTCCTATAAGTTCAGAATCCTAACTTCTACTCTTTCCTGGCTTCAGTCTAAGCTGTCTGCTTTGACGATTCTGGAATGCAGTGCTGTATGACTAAAATGTTCCAAATTATATTGTAGTTTTCAGCTCACGCTCAAACCTGACGTTTCCGACAAAACTTCCAATCAACGTGAATGTCTATTCGCACCTAAAATGCCAGCCACTACATTCAAAAGTTCGTGTTATGACAACTTTCTTTATGGAATTGTCTGCATGACATGCGTTTGTAAAATTGAAACGGTAAATTGTCTATAGAAGGAGTTGCTATATCGGTCTATTCTCGGTAAAGTTTATATCTACAACCTATTACATCATGCATGTGTCTGTAATCTGTCACTAGTTTCGATAATAGACTGGCGCTCCCCGTTAATCATAACCCTGGGTCACTATGTGGCCGTGTAGTCTCAGTGTTATTTTAGTAAAATGTTTGTATTAGTTGAATAAAAGATTTGTCAGTCTGATGCGTTGGTGAGTTTGTCTGTTCTTTGTTTCTTTAGTTAGAGAAGAATTTTCTCTTCAGTGAAAAAATATGTTCTTTGGTGTTTATGTTTCAGTAGAACCATGTTGATAAATATTTAGTGTAGAAATTTCTTTTGTCTATGGTCCTCAGGCCGTTCCAACGTTGTAGTCGATCTCGTTATATACATATCCTCGCATGTGTCGTATAGTGGTGTACAGATGGTGTCAGGTTAACACCTGAGATGGTGATGGCATGTATATGTTTGAGGTAGTGGGAAACCTCAATACCAAGGTTCTACTAAATAGCTAGTGATGATTAAACTCGTAAGATGATAATGAAAGTGACGAACACAGGAACGTTCACTGACACTGTCTAGAGGAAATGGAGCTTGGACGACATAAAACTCTTTGACGTTACGATAGCAAATATGAATAATGATTCACTCAAAGTTCGTTGGTCGTTTATGTTTTTATTAGTTGGGGAATCATTTCTTCTGGTTTCTTTCTTCATAAATCGTTACAAATACGGTTCATGGAAATTAATGGCGGGTTATTTCTTAACAATGTGAGACAGTCTTGTTTCTATAGCTTAATTTGTTGGCTTCACCAAGTAACATGCGACCATTTCTTTGTTACTGCATCAACTTCCAATCCAACATTTTCAACTGCAGGGGTTCTCTCCTCTATTCGATACTGCTGGTTTCATAAAATGTATAAACTGCCCCGTGTAATTCTGGGGAATCTCTGGTGATATAAAGAAAGGATGTGGCTACTGATCCCTCAGGCATGCCGCACTTGGTGCCTAATATGAAGCTGGCAACCTCATAACGTAAACAAGTTGCTACATGAACTATTGCTTTGCTTACAGGTAGTGGATCAGTTATAGTGGTGGCTCCATGATCCCTAAATAGTGAAAAGGAAAAGGATGATAGTGATGATATTATAAAACTGTAAGGGCCTATAGGCCAATAAAAAGTAAAACTTAATGGGTTAACCAAATAAATGATCCAAATAAAGCCAGCTAACTACCATATTGTGCCTTACACGCTAGAATTACTATTTCTACAGATGGCAGAAGCAAACACTCCTGTACGATTAGCATTTCTCACAGAACTAAGGAGAGGTTGTTAACATGACAGTATTATACTTAATGCCCATTGGACCACATGTGGGTCATCCCATTTTAGATTTAAAACATGACTTTTCATCTACATCAGGGCCTTAAATTTACGTTTCTTTACATTTATAAACATAAAATAAAGTTAACTATGTGGAATAAAACGTTGGAACTTACCGTGAAATTGCTTTTCTCCATAGAGAAACAGAGCTAATTCACGCTGCGAATTTCAAACCATGGGGTGGTGTTAAAAAAGATTATTAATGTATTTTTGCATGTTGACCACACTTAGTCAATTAGCAGTTAATCTACGCAGTAAAATGTCTATCTGTCGTTAATCATGATGTTGGACGGGTTTTAATTATTATTGAATGCGATATATTTAATACCTCACCGGGAGTTTATGACGTAATCCGTTTTGCACTAATGTATGCAAACGGTTGGTTCTAGGCCTTTTGTCAATTGTAGTTGTCAAAGAAGGACGTACTTGATATAGCTCCTGAGATTTTGGAGGAATTATATATTTTACGTGGCTTAAAGTATTTCGATGGCCGCCACAATGTATTACTGAAGATTCAGAAGTTTGAGAGAAGATTCTTAACTAATTTTAAGAAGGAATTACATTGATATTCCTAAATCTACATAATCTGTTCCACATTACTAAGGTGGATTAGACGCCACCTTCAGTACAGCAGCCAGTTATGTATTGATTAGATAAGACAGAGAGGAGCTCATTTTACATGTATGTACTTTATGAATTTTGCCCATGAATGAACTTTATATTCGTCATATTAAACGTCGTAGTATGTGGACCCATCCACCAAGGCATTCTCAATTAATTTATCAACTATAAAACGTATGTATATTCTCCGAACAGATGCTAGTAATCTCGGATTGGGTGCTTGTCTGCTTTAAGAATTTGACAATGTGTTGCATCCTGCAGTGTTTATATCTCGCAAGTTGACGGAGATGGAACAGAAATACTCGGTGGTGGAGAAAGAGTTGCTAGCTGTCGTTTGGGCTATCCAGAAACTTGAACGTTATTTTCTAGAAGCGCCCTTTATTATCTAGACTGATCAGAAGTCCGTCGCAGCTTTAAAGCGGGCTGATCATCTAAACCATAAGCTAGCTCGTATCTCAATCTTACTCCAACCGTTCCAATTCGGCATCCATCTATACCTGGATCAGCTAACGTGGTGGCATATTTGCGTTCCCGATGTCCACCATCTGTACCTGAAATCTGACTGTACTATTGCTGCAGAACGTTTGAATAATTCCTTACAGCTTTCGAAAAGTCAGACAGGAGTTTGTTACTTGACATTCGCTCACGTTTGAAACCTACAATGGTGCATGATCCTTACTTTGATGGTCCTGATATTGTTTCTTTCAATGAATAATTCGTTGACTATTTTGAGGAGATCTACCAGCATTCGCTGATCGAGCTTTGGTTGAACTGCCATGTATCAAGAATATGCACCTTCAATATATTCAAATTGCTTGCCAGGATTACACTGAGTTGGACTAGAACTTGCTACACTATGGATTTCAGTGTCTATATTGACCTTAGTACAAATAACATTGGTTGTTTTTGGTCGTAACTTTATGATGCACACATCTTGTGGTGATATTTCACTGGATACAGATTTTACTTTACAGTACGATCTCTCATGGACCTATGATATGTTATTAATGGTTTTAATGCTTCATACTTCGGACATTAATCTACTAGTTAGTTACTTCAGCTTACTATTATCGTTGAGATATATTAAGTAATCTCCTTTTCAACCAATGTTTGCTCTATTTTGCAATTGCATGAACATATCTTTGTATAGACAAATATTTTGTTTATTAGTTCTCAAGCATGCTTTCCTTGGTTGATTATGATGTTCTATGCGCTATTCTTTACTTGACCGTTGAGGATTTTCTTTCTGCTTTGCAACCTTGGTTATCTTGTTACATATGCAATCAGTTTTTGACTTACGGTTTCTTTTTGGAGAAAAAATGTTTAATCATCCTTTGATTTTGCGATCTTTCATCTTCATTTTTGTGATAAAAAAATCAAATCCTTTGATTTTGTTACCCCAACCGACGGAGTTAATTGTTAAAGAAGATTATTAATGTATTTTTGCATGTTGACCACACTTAGTCTATTAGCAGTTATTCTACGCGATAATATGTCTATCTGTGGTTAATTATGATGTTGCACGTGTTTTAATTGTTATTGAACGCGATGAATGTATGCAAACCGTTTGTTCTAGGCCTTTCGACTAAAGATTCAGAAGTATAAGAGAAGATTCGTAACTAAATTTAAGAAGGAATTACATTGATATTCCTAAGTCTACATAATCTGTTCCACATTACTTGGGTGGATTGGACGCCACCTTCAGTACAGCCGCCAGTTATGACATCAGTAATTTATTAGCAAAGCTAAGAGACTAAAGAAAAGGAGCTTATGCTGAACTTTTCAAATTTCTTGGAAGACCCAAGACAGCCTTTTTTTCTTTAAATAATTAGATTAGAAATTCACGATATCAAATAAGGTTCGATTATGGACCATGTTGTTGGTGTACGATTTCCTGGGTTACCCGGAAGTACGTCACTGCCTTTTGGAGCAGAATAGCAGAAGTTTGCCGGTCTCATTTAGCAGAAGTGAAAGATCCTTCTAGGCCTTTTCTGTGTGTATTTCAAGGTGGACGGACGCATATGTGTTGAGCTCCTAGATGTTGTAATTTTCTACAGATTCCAAAAGTGTTCGACCTGTAGATCGCCCATATACTTCGTTGGGTCGATGCTAGATTATTATATTGTAAGAATGGAAGTCTCATCATGTTACAAGTGAGTTGTGAACTTTAAAATAAATCAGCCTGTAAATATCGAGGACATTGTTTCTGTAGCAGACTGTCTAGCGACGCTAGAGACGGACTTATTAATGCCATTGATATATGAGCACATTCTATATGAAATAATTGGAGCTGTCAAGCCGTAAATAAAATGTATTGTCCAAACGTTCAACCTGGCCTTTGAATCATCTCTACTAATGAAGTTTAAAGATTGAGTGTTTGAGGACTGGTGCATGTACGTTCATAATTACAGATGAACTCAAGCAAATAAATATATCATATTCACAATTCAGCACAAGGAACGATAGATGTACGTAATAAATTCAATAATTGTGCTCACTTGACTTAATAATGTTATATTGTTAGTTGGAGTTTTATTGAATTGTTTGATTATCATAGGTAGTTACATAGCAAGGTGGCGCATTACGGTCTGACTTTACTCTAAATACTTTCTGAAGCAGATACTTTTACAGCCGTTACAATCCTGTGATACCAGTGTTCTTCTCCAATACTGGGACATCACTCATTCAAGACAGAAAACTGCTTCTGATTTACTAGTAATACTACACATGAAAAACCTTTTGCTACACGGATGTGTAAAGGTTTGTATGCCTAACCTGAATGTGATGTACGCTACACCACGTGAAGTAAGAGCTTTACCTGAGACAGTGGATATGTTAACTCAAGAATCAGAATATGTAACAAAACGTCTGATTTGAGAGAAAAGCTTGGCACTAAGAAGACTGACACTAGGGCCTGTGTCGGTAAGTGCCCTAAAAGACAAATGTTTTATCTGAAGCAAACACGAGCTAGGATCAGAAAGAAAGTTAACAGAATGTGATGTAGGGGTAGATTAGGACCAGATCCTCTATGTGGGAATGGAAAATGTGGAGGACGAGACTTAAAATTGTTGCCACCACAGACGGTCTCACCAACCGAGCGGCGGGTTCGTTTCCCATCTGGGAACGAGGGGTATTATGATGTGGTCGAAATGTGTGTTGGTGTGCGGGTGGGCTAGTGTTGGAATTGTAAGACTGGCTTAGTCTTCCGGAGGCATTATTGTTTTCTTCATGAGGAGACCTGCATGAGGAGACCTGCAATCCCATACAAAAATGTTTCTATTGTGAGAGTGTACGTACGAAGTTGTAGAACAGTTTATAAAACAATACGGGGTCCACCCCTAATCTTGTTGTGCCAACTGAGAGAAATAACCTGATTGAAGAAGGCATTAACTTAAAGACAATAATAAATATACCAACTAAATGTATCTAATTCAGCTTGGGTGACTAATGGCGTTCTTGATCCGGCGCAAAAACATATGTAACTAACCCTTGCCATGAAAGAAAAGCTATAGGCCTTCTGTCTGAATCGAAGGCGGCGCCTATTAAAGAAGCATATTTATCCATCTCAACAAGCCAATTCCTAAACGTCCTACTATCTGCCTCAAAAGAAGTGATTATTTGCCTAACGGATTGATATTTTGCATAATGATCTACTGTCTTCAATGTATCAGTAATTCTTTTCAATGCGGACATAGTAGCATCTGTGTCTAGAGGTAACGGTTGTTGCATGGCTTGATGTTATAATCCGGCCTGTAGCTGGTGTTGCGACTGTTGTTGATGTTGTAGTTGTTGTAAGTGTTGGTGCTTCATCATTTGTTGCTTTTGCAACTGGTGCAAGTGATCAGGTGATAGTGGTTGTGTTATAATAAAAGTACAGTGTACAGGTGTGAAGTATAAAGGGTGTTATCAAGAACTAACAACACTAACAACAAATTTTACAATACACAACAAAACTACCAACCTGATGGGAATACCATAAAAAATAATGAAAAGAAATAAAAAGAAACAACAAGCACTTGGTGAAGATCCCCACACTGTCAAAACGCTGTCTCCGCCCGTGAGCTTGAATGAGGCAAAAAGTACTAAGGCACTGATGATGATCCCCACACTGTAAAAACGCTGTCTCCGCCCCTGAACTTGAATGAGGGAAAAACCTATTAAAATTTATATGGAAGAGAACATCATCATAAAACACATAAAATGTTAACCTTAAGTCACTCCTATAAAGAAAAAGATTCCTTCGGAAGCGTAAGGGTTTTACATGTGTAAGATCAGTAGTAGATACTGATAGAATAGAAATAGAATTCTGTCTTGAAATAGGTGAAGTCCCAGTGTAAGAGAATAACACTGGTATCACATGATAATCACGGCTGTGAAAGTGTCTGCTTCAGAACTTATTCAGAGTAAAGACAGACCTTAAAGTGCCCCTTAGCTAAATAACTACCTATGATAAACAATTCCAAAATCTTCAAGCTGTAGCAATTTAAAAGTCAATTGAATACAATTTTTTGAATTTAATATATACATCAATGTTTTCCTTGTGCTGAATAGTGACTGGTTGATGATGGAAATCAATGAATATATTTGTTTTTACAAGATCTGAAGAATGGGTGATTTTACAATTTAAATTAGTTATTAAATAAAAAAAGTTTTTCCTTGCAATTCTCACTTCTGTTGAAAATAAAGTTTCTTTACTTTTCCTTAATCTAGTCTCTTGGCTGTGCTATCAGACTAAGGTTTTCATCATTAACTGTCCTGGTTTTCTCTCATTTAGTTGCATGAATTGAAACCTATACTGGTACTCAGCTTTCAAGTATTTTGTCTGTCTTCACTTTTAATGGCACAGATTTTTCAGTTTAGGCCTTCCTCAAGACCACCAACAACTGATGGGGACTGAGGCTGAACTTTGGATAACAATAACAGAGGCTTCTGTAGTATTTCAGGTAGCGCAGATTGATTCTGGCTCTTATACCTCTGATTTCTGATGACACATCTGAACCTGTAGACACAAATGTATATGTGGCTAGCTTTTACTAATTTAACACCCAAGCCTAGCTGTTCATGAGATGAGTGAGTATGCATGTAATGAATGATACATGGATCAGTCTGATAAACAATAGCGAGACAAGACATGTGTCCAGCTGCAGAACATTTTTTGAAAATGAGATAATACATATATATTTTGTACATAGACATGATGCTTCCTTTGCCTTTCACAGTATGGAGTGCCAAGTCTCTGGTCCCTATATAATAATGTAACTGACTCCTCCACATAACAATCCTGATAATTCTGGTCGGCATCAAATTCCTGTTACATATTCTCAACTAAAGCGTAGTTCAGTCCTCTTGTCTGATCCTGTCACAAATCTATTGATTTAAAGCTATAATAAAACAATGTAATTATTCATAAACCTACATACCCTCTTAGGATAATATAAAGTTCAGAAAAGACTTGGTTTGGTGGAGATAGAGCTCTGTCCGGCAACAGATGGTGAAGGTTTCAGCCTTGACTAGCTTCTCTTGTTCCGCCTTGTCTTGCTGATTTTTTCTGTGCATGTGTGATTTGAAAACTCTGCTGCCTCTCTTTATGATCTGACAACCGGCGAACGAGAAAGCAAGTTCTGACAGTTTGTTTCTGTCCAGCGTTTTTGAGAAGTCTCAAGTGAAAGTTTGCAAAAATGTGTCAGACATCTTCTTAGTGTAACTAAACCCGTTTGTCCATGAACTTTTAATATATCTCCTCCAATTAGCCAGACTTTGAGCTTTCTATCCATAAGCATTTGGCTATGATTGGTTCTAGTATAGGTTATTGACAAATTTTTAAACCCCTCAACACATCTGTATTTGTTATGCTGACGCCTTAAATTTCACTTTTCTCCGTAAATAATTCTTCCATCCACTTTTCCTGTGGCATGCATAAAGCTGGAATTATCATTTGAAAAGTGAGCTATCTTCTATCACTTTCTGACACTGCATAAACCTATATGAGTCCTAATTCCATTTCAGAAATTGTACACTCAATTTGCCATTGTAAAACGCCATAGCTTTATTGAACTTTTAGCCAGTTCGAGGATTTTGATTGGCTGACCTGAATCGCAGTTTCCAAGAATACTAGGCTTGTTTCTTTTTCATTCATTAGCAAGGCAAGTGTAGATTAATTACACTACACCTTCATTAATTCATACTAATCACAAAAGAATATAACATACTTATAATAAAACAACCAAAAATGAACTGGAATGGCTCCTGCAAAAGAAATAAGCTTCCGTTAGCACATATATATTAGAAATCAACACTTGCAATATTAAATCTAAAAGTTAACTGTGACAGTAAATGTATGAATGAAGATCTTGATGACGTGGCAGCACATTCCAATGTCCGTACGAGAACCGTTGCTGTGTTGATCTTGAAATAGCAAATCTATCATCACGGTGTGTTCAGTTCGAAAACGGCACCAATTCCCACACATGTGTAGCCGCGTATTTGTTGTTTGTTGATCGCACTGTATGGTAGTGTAAGTAAAATTTAAGTGTTTGTCCATCTGATGCGTTGGTGAGTGCGTCTGTTCTTTGTCTCTTTAGTTAGAGAAGAATTTTCTCTTCAATGAAAAGTTATGTTCTTTGGTGTTCATGTTTCAGTAGAACCATGTTAATGCATACAAGGATTTAATGTAGAAGTTTCTTTTGTCTATGGTTCTCAGGCCGTTCTAATGTTGTAGTCGATCTCGTTATGTACCTTTCCTCGCATGTGTCGTATAGTGGTGGTGGTGTACAGATGAAGTCAGGTTAACACCTGAGATGGTCATAGCTTGTATGTGTTTGAGGCAATGAGAACCCTCAATACCCAGGTTCTACTGAAGAGCTAGTGATGATTAGACTCGTTAGATGATGATGAACGTGACGAACACAGGAACGTTCACTGACACCGTCTATAAGAAATGGAGCTTGGAAGACATAAAACTCTTGGACATTACGACAGCAAATATGAAAAAATGATTCACCCGAAGTTCGTTGGTCGTTTATGTTTTTATTAGTTGTAGAATCATTGTTTCTGGTTTCTTTCTTCATTAATCTTTACAAATACTGTTCATGGAAATCAATGACGGGTTATTTCTTAACAATGTGAGACAACCTTGTTTCTATTCCTTAATTAGTTGGCTTCACCAAGTAACATGCGACCATTTCTTTGTTACTGCATCAACTTAAAAAACAAAAATTTCAACTGCAGGAATAAAAAGTCTGTTTAAGGGGAAATAAACTGTAAACACTTCTCTTTCAGGCAGAACTAGAAGGTTATCTTTCTTCTGTCCTGAAGGTCTACGCTGTCACGAAACTGTGCCTTATACGAAGACAAATGTTTCACTAGTGTTTAAAGGTTATTGTTCACCGTTCTATTTAAGCAGACACAACTTTGATATTTGTACAGACACTTGTTACCTCTCCTTTGTTAGGAAAAACGTGCACCGAAGACGTAGTACTAGACGTTGAAGATTGGCGGTCTTTTGAGAGATCTCTTTCTTATTTCTACAATTATATCTAAGATTTGGAAGTTCTTGTAGTCTAAATGGTAATTCTACTTGTTACTCTGTCTCTCTACTCTGCT
Source organism: Oreohelix idahoensis (assembly GCA_024509875.1). Lineage (NCBI taxonomy): Eukaryota > Metazoa > Mollusca > Gastropoda > Stylommatophora > Oreohelicidae > Oreohelix > Oreohelix idahoensis. The sequence continues at coordinate 221,938 of JAMPIV010016654.1, read as the reverse complement.
GCTCTGTCCAAGCCGTCTGCTCTGTCTGCTGTCTGACCCCCTTCCGTGTCTCGTCTGTCTAGCTCTACGTGATCTTTAGTATGAATAATTCTACATTTTGCTAACAGTTCTCACGCGATGCTCTACCTGGTGACAGACGGTTAAATTTGTTGTTTCTTGCTGACCATATTACGTTTATAATTTTAAGTGCATAAGAATCATTCATAACCCTTCACTCCCAAAGGAGCATATGCCTTCAACAAACACATGCCAAGTCCTCCTGTCACCTGCCATCATCTCAAGTTCTTTCCACGTTCTCCTCATCATTTTCACCTCTGTTTCCAGCTCTCTTCTCCATGTTCTTCTTAGCCTAACTTTACCTCTCTTGCCCTGGGGGTTCCAGAACAAGGACTGCCTTGTAATGCTATCAACATGTTTCCGCAGTGTGTGTCCTATCCATCGCCATCGTCTTCTTCTCATCTCTTGTTCAACAGGCACTTGTGTGGTTTTTGTCATCACTTCCAGGTTGGTAACTTTGTCATACCATTTTAATCCTTCTATTCTACGCAACCACTCACTTATGAAAGTCTGTAGCTTTTTGGTTTTTGTCTTTGTTGTTCTCCATGTCTCAGAGCCATACAATAGGACTGACTTCACATTTGAGTTGAAGATTCTTATTTTCTTGTTGGATCTGATTTCTCTTGATCTCCATATATTTCCGAATGCAACGAAAGCTCCTCTTGCGTTTTGTATTCTTAATTTCATATCACTGTCTGCCCCTAAAACTTTGTCTATATTGCTGCCAAAGATATGTGTACGATTCTACATCTTGTATTGGTGCTTCTTCAAGTTCAACCCTGTTATCATTACCAGCATTTATTCTCATAATTTTTCTTTTCCCTGGGTATTTTCAGACCCAATTGCTGTGACCTCTCATCGAGTGTCTTCAGTTTGTCCTGTATCTGATTACGGTTATGGGACAGAAGAGCCAAGTCATCAGCAAAATCCAGAACATCCAACTGCTAAGTCAGAGTCCACTTGATTCCATTTCCGTTGTGTGTTGTCGATGTTCTCATAACTCAGTCTATTGAAAGTAAGAAAATAAATGAAGACAATAGGCATCCCTGTCGCACTCCCGTTCTTATCCCAAACGGTTCTGTAAGCTGTCCTTCATGAAGAACTCTACATGTCATGTCTTCGTATGTTTTCTTTATTAAATTAATGATCCTCAGGGGAACTCCATAATGCCTCATCAATTTCCAAAGTGATTCTCTGTCTACACTGTCAAGTGCCTTTTCGTAGTCCACAAATCCAATGTATAGTGGTGAACTCCATTCCAGACTTTGTTCAACTATTATTCTCAAAGTGGCTATCTGGTCTGTACAGGATCTGTTTTGTCGAAAACCTGCTTGTTCATCTCTCAGTTTCTTGTCTATGAACTCTTTTAATCTCTCGAGGATAATCCTGTTTAATACTTTTCCTAGCACTGATAATAACATTATTCCTCTATACTTTTTGCACTCTTGTAAATTTCCCTTCTTAGGCAACTTAACCAGATATCCTTCCTTCCAATCTGCTGGTATCTCTTCCTTTTCCCAGACTTTACCAAGTAATTGATATAACATCTCTGTAGCCGTTTCGGTATCTGCTTTGATGTTCTGTGCTGGAATGCCATCTGGTTCAGCCATTTTTCCATCTCTTAGAAGCTTTATGGCTTTCTTTATTTCTTCCTTCGTTGGTCTTTCACAATTAATTTGTAGCTCTTCTTCTGCTGGCTGGATATCTGGTGGGGGGGGGGGGGGGGGGGGGGGGGGGGGGTGGGGGGGGGGGTTGTGGAGCTAGTCGATTGAGAAGGTCCTCAAAATATTCCGTCCACCTCTTTATTTGCTCTTTTATATTGCTGAGCTGTTTTCCATTCTTGTCTTTTATGAAGTAACTTGTTTGCTTGCATTTCCCTGTTAGCTTTTTTGTGCTGTTATACAGTTCTCTCATATTGCCTTTGGCTGCAGCTTCTTCTGCCTCTCTTGCCAACTCATCAATATACTCCCTCTTGTCTCTTTTGATACTTCTTTTTACTTCTTTCTTTGCTTCTGTGTACACTTCTTGAGCCTTGGCTTTGGAACTTCTGGTTTTGTTTGTGTTTAAATCTGTTTTCTTTTTTTTTTATAACTTTTATCTTATTGAAGGTTTATGTTGTTATCTTTACTTTTTGTTGCCGTTCCCTTGTCCCCAGTATTTCTTCGCGTGTCTCATTTCATACAGTTTTGATTTGCTGCCAATAGTCTTCTGTATTCACATCTTCCAGCTGTTGGAGCACTTGGAATTTGTTGGATGCTGTGACCCCAAATTTGTCTCTTGTTTCTTGATTTCGTAGATGTCCTACATTAAATTGTTATCTACAACTTTGCATTGTTGCATATCTCTTGAGTTTCATTGTTACTTTGGCTGTCAGAATCTGCTCCTCTTTATACCTTTACATCCTGCAATGAAGGTCTAAACTTCTTGTTTATGCATATATGATCAATCTGATTTTCTGTTCTATGGTCTGGTGATATTGTGACAGCCTGGTCGCTGTATCATGAATCATATTATGTGGCAATGTCTACCCAGGTCCTTTAACCTCTTTAGTTAGCATTGATATGCTGTATAATTATAACAGTCACACACACACAGCGAGCGATGACATAACGCCATAGTTAACTGTAATACTATTTATTTACACTTGAGTGGATCGTTGCAGTCTGCTTTGACCTCCACAATCGTGCTCCATCAAATAATTATATAATATGTAAGTTCTTCCTTAATATTTATTCCTTTCCTCACTCTCTCTCTCGTTCGGTATTATATCTACACCTTATGACCGTCAACCATCAATGATCATTCAGGTGCTATAGTCTCTACTTCTGTTCTTTCTTCCTACAGTTTCCTACTTTATTGTTACATATCTTCTCAGTGTTCAGGTTATCTATTGATGGACCGGACCTCTCCGGGGTTGTTCTTTTCCCTTTCATCATTGAAGAATAGGACTACTGTCTATGTATGTATCAGGTTTCACTCTACATACCTTTTCCTTTTCTGAATAAAATCTAACTCACATCGTTTCTCCTTCTAGACAAGAATACCCACTATTTAATATTTCGGGTTAATCATTACCCTAAACTACTTCTTGTCCGTGAAATATTCATCACCTAAACTACATGATGGCACTAAACTACTAGGAGCCATGTTGAAGGCAGCTTCAACATGGCTCCTAGCGTACGTGCCATCTGCACACTAACTCACGCCTCTGGACTGCTGCTGAGAAAAGCGTGCTTCACTGGATTATCGTTCACCCCTTTCATGCGCATTATTGTACGCGCATCCCCTTTTTGTACTCTATCTGAACCTTCCCATATCTGATTCTCATGATTCGTTCCCTTACTGCCACATATATCTCCTTATCTCCTCTGAAAATAAATTATTTATCCGTAGGATAAAGAATTTATTTTAATGACTGTATCAACCATTATTGTACTTAACTATGTATCAAAACAAAAACCCCCAAAAAATATCCTTAGCAATGTGCTGTTACAACCCTAGCTCAGCACATTACCAATTCCTATCTGCTCATGTTACATGATTTCAAATACATACTTTTGACATGTAATACATTCCACTTCCTTAGTGGTCTTCATTTTTTTTTTCATATCACTTAACATGTCATTATTTTCTTATGTTACGACATATTATCATAACAAAACTGAGGAATTACTCTTATCCCGTCACTTTTCTTAAGTGACCTTTCCTCTTCACATTTATGACTGTTCTTAACCCTTGCCTTTCTCACTCACATTCTACCAACTCTGTACATATCCATACAAAATTTATTTCCTTTTACTCATCCAGTCACTCCTATTGTCATACATGTAAAATCATATTGTATTCTTTTCCGTCACCACACATCTGGTGTGAATTGTTTAGCCCTTTCTTCTCTCATATAAAGCTCAAACATGTCGTCTGTCGTGTCTGTGTATATAAATAACTCCTGATGGCGTGAGCCATTTACTATCATTCTTCTTCTTTGATCCTTAACCGCCGACCGTCAAAGCAGTCAGTGGCCATTACGTCTAGTTGCGTCTTGTAGGGCAACAACAAATTGATTCCACTTTGCTCGGTCGGCGGCCATCCTTCGTACAGTGCCCCAACTCTGGTTCATTCTTTGCATCTCAGCATCCACAGTTCTCCGTCAAGTTGTTTTTGGTCGGCCTCTCTTTCGTTTTCCTTCAGGGGTCCATAGCATAGCTGTTCTTGTGATGGCATCGGGGTCTCTTCTGAGGACATGGCCAACCCATCTTTAGCGTCGGCCAGCTATGATGGTGTGCGTGTCCTCTTGCTTGCTCCGAGTAAGCAGATCTTGGTTGGTGATGGTATTCGGCCAAAAGATTCGGAGAATTTTTCTTAGGCATGTTGTGTGAAAAGAGGACAATTTCGTCATTTCCTTCTCTGTAACTCTCCAGCTCTCCGCGCCATAGAGAAGCACAGAAAGCACACAGCTCTGATACAATCCTAATTTTGTGCTTGTGCTGTACTGAGAGGACTTCCAGTTGTTGTTTAGACTAAAAAAGGCTGTTCTTGCATTCTACCAACTCTGTACATATCCATACAAAGTTTATTTCCTTTTACTCATCCAGTCACTCCTATTGTCATACATGTAAAATCATATTGTATTCTTTTCCGTCACCACACATCTGTTTGAATTGTCTGGCCCTTTCTTCTCTCATATAAAGCCCAAACATGTCGTCTGTCGTGTCTTTGTATATACATAATTCCTGATGGCGTGAGCCATTTACTATCATGGCAACACTGAATTGCCATTTTCCTGTACACCCTTTTTTTTAACTAGACCTCTGTTCATAGTCTCCTACGCGGAAATATTTGAAACTTCTTAGGTCTACCCATCTTAAACCATTTTGCCGTTTTTACCTACTTGCGTGTTTTTCTGCTGCTGACCTGTCACTTGACTTCCTTTTCCTACTTACGTCTATTTCTCTTTATTCTATTTTTACGTCCACTCCTTATCACTTTGTTTCATGGTTTCTCCATATTTCTTCTTTTGTCACTGTTTCTTTAGTACTCCATATCTGTATCATGTTCCTATGCCTTCTCACTTCTCTTTTTCTTCTTTGTCCCTTTCTTATGACTTCTCAATGTCCGTTCCCTCTCTGGAACTTCTCTTTGTGCTATCTTTTCTTTCCTTTTCGAGAACACTTTGTCTCCCCGTGTCTGAATTTCCGTTGAATATGTTCGGTGAGGGTTACCCTCCATAGACTCTCATTTGTAGTCTGGTAAACACCGCACTTAACGTTTTTATATGTTTTTCGTTCTCTCCCTGGGACGTTCTCAGCACATTTCTCTTCTCTTCGTGTATTACGGAGAAGAAAAAAAATATGATTTCTCTCCAAAGTCTTCATAAGACTCGGCCACTGACGCAAAAATCTCTCTTTGCCATTTTCTCCATGGCTTCTCACCTCTATATTCGTTCCTTCTAGAACTATCTCTTCTATATGTCTGTGCCATCCTTTCATTGGCTTCTCAATACTTCCGTCACTTCTCCGTGACTCTCATGTCTTATCCATTTCCCTGTGGTTTCTGTTATGTTCGGTGGAGAATAACTCCACTAAAAGTCTACTCACGGCTTAGCTAACGCCGCAATTTTCATTCTTCTCCTTCCATCGTTTATCCGACAATTCCCTCCATGCAGTCTGACTGACCGTCTTTGCATAACATCTCCACCTTTCTGCACTGTCTGCTAGTATTTTATCGAGGTTATATACTGGGTACTCCCGTTCTCTACTGCTATTTCTATATTTACTCCGTTCTTCCTTAATTCTTCTACTTTTCTCTCCTCTTCTATAAGTCCTTTTGTGTCTGTGACTACCGTCACTCTCCTCAGACACTACACTGTCTGAGTCAGTAGACACTGATTCTGAAGACAAGCTCCGTCTACTGTTATATTCCACTTCATTAACCATCTGTCGACTTTTTCTCCTTGTCGATCTATACTCTTCTTTGTAATCCTCATTATCTGTGTCCTCCATATCTGTTTCTTCATCCATGATTTCGATCACAAGGTTGTGAACTTCTCTTTGCCTTTTTAATAAGTCTGTATCAAACTTTCCTTCCAGCAATTTCCGCACCTTCCTTGTTGTCAAGGTGTTAAAATCGGCTCCTCTTAATGTACCTTTTATTGCCTTCCTTATCTCATTTACACTTGGTTCAACCATTTTGGTAATTTTCTTTATCTGATTTATACATCCAGGATCACCTTTCTCATTTTTCGGCCATTAAATTCTATTGCCGTCGTCGTCCGTTCTATGATCGAGCTCGTCCACCTGTATCCTTGTTCGTCGGAGTCCATAACTCTATCTTCCCCACTTGACGAATCGGATTCTGATTCTGTGTCAAGCTGGTACTTTTCATGCACTGTATTTACGCCCTTCTGTTTCGTCTTTCTCTTCTCCAATTCTTCAAATTGTCTATGTCTGGTTTTCTTCTTATTCTTCCATCTTGGTCGGACTTCTGATTGTGCCGTTTTCCTTAACTTTGCTAATGGCATATTATAATCGGACGATTCATCAGAAGATGACCGATATCTTTTTGTGCTCCGTCTACTCCGTCGCTCCATTTCTTCTTGCTGTTGAGGAACTATTTCCTCCTGTTGCTCAGTATCTATCTGTTCTTCCACCTCTTCTTGTTCTTGTGCCCTCCATACCTCTTGTTCTTGTTCGCGTATTCTTTTTTCTCTGTCTTGTAACCTTTGCACGTATTCCATACTTGGAATATCGCTTTCGCTATCTGAATTTTCTCTTTCATTCCGTAGCTGTTTTATTTCCTCTGTAATCTCTTTGTTGTTCTCTATCTTTTCCATCATTCCTGTACGCGTAGAATGTGAGACTGCATGCTTTATATCATTATTATCTCGCTCTTTCCGAATGTTTGTTTCTGTGTGTGGGGAAAACCACACCCTCCTGTTACTGGTGGTCGTTGCTGTGTTGTTTCCTTAGGCCCTGAGTGTGCTAGAGCTTTAGTCGTTATCTTCCGTCCTCCTATATTCGGTGCACCTGACCTACTTGAGCTAGTGTCTGTTTCACTCTGTTCGCTTCTCTCTGGTGGTACTACATAATATGATGATCTTTTTGTGGTGTCCGTTGCTGGTGGGTCTATTCCTTGCTCTCCTTGTAATCGAAGGTGTTGTACGTGTGCTTTTATTGTTTTGTTGTCTTGTTGTTTCCATATTTTATATGTCGTTTCCGACAACCGTTTTACTACCTGGAATCCAGGTGTCCATTTTTGATCGAACTTTGAGTTAGGCGCATGTTTCTTATAAAAAACTTTATCCCCCGGTTTAAACTCCTGTAGTGTTGTCCCTATGTTTGCCTGATGTTGCCTTCTCCCGGTCGCCTTTTTTATGTTTTGTTGGGCCAACCTGTGTGCTCTGTGTTTCTCCTGCATAAGGGTTTCCGTTGGATCCTCCCCCAAATATCTCCTCCGCGGTCTAAGTATGTTATCCATAGGCATAACCGGCTCTCTTCCATATAACATGTAAAATGAGGATTGCTTCGTGGTGTCATTTGCATTCATCCTCACCGTTTCCAATGCATGTGGCAGGTGTGTATCCCAAAACTGCGGTCTCCCCTGTGCCTCTTTGGCCATAATATTGTGTAATGTAGCATGTAGCCTTTCATTCTTCCCGTTGCTGTTTGGTCTATATATCGAGGTCCTGATGTGTGCTATACTCATTTCTTGTATAAACTTTTTGAATTCTGTGCCTGTAAATGCTGTTCCATTGTCCGTCAACAGTACCGACGGACACCCATGCCTCGGGATGAATTCTCTCATCATAATTTATATTATCGTTTTCGCCGTGGCCTGTTTGATGGCGTAACATTCTGGCCATCCTGGCAACATATCCACTACATGGAGAATATACTTGTTGCCTGCCAACGTTGTGGGATACGGTCCTGATATGTCCAAACTGATTTTCTGCATTGTGTACTGAGGCGTGTCCATTTCTTGTATGGGATATTTAATAGCTCTTAGATTTCTGGATTTATAAACTAGACATTCATCCACATGTGATGCTATGTCCTTGTTTATCGTATGTAAAAAATATCTGCGTTTTATAATTTCCAACGTTTTGTCCCTTCCTACGTGGCCATTTTCGTCATGGTAACTCCTTAACACTTGTTGAACCAGTTGTTTAGGAATGTACACTTTTGGCACCCCGTCTCCTTTTGGATTTATGTATTCTACGACTCTGTCCTGTGCGTTGATTCTGAAATTTGCCGCTTCTTTATGACCATTCCAAATTTGATGTTTCAACTTCCGGATTTCTTTATCCTTCTCTTGCTCATCTTTGATGTTTATTCCGTGTAACTCTATATTGTCTTCTGACACATACTCTTCTATTTCTCCCAATGGTTCATGGTCTCTTCTGTTAGAATTTATGATGTTTATGTGTCTAAACCTATCGTCTATCTCCGGTATATCCTCCCTCTGCTGTGGCGTATTCGATGACTCGGAAGGAATTCTTGATAATAAGTCCGCACACGTATTCTGCTTTCACTCTATATACTTCACTGCGATATCATAGTTTTGCAGGTTCAGAGCCCAAGTCTGCATCTTCTTTGATTGTTCCGACGGTTTGTTGAGCCAATGTATCAATGGTTGATGATCTGTCCTTATTTCGCAGATGCTCCCTTTCAGATAATAGTCTAACTTTTGTACTGCGAAATATATCGCAAAAGCCTCTTTCTCTATTGTGGCCCAATTTTTCTCCGTCTTACTGAGCCTATGCGACAGAAATGCAATCGGTTTCTCATCTCTGATGTTCGGTAAAATGGGTTCCTCGTTTGGTAAGGATTGTTGAACTAAACATGCACCGACTGCCGTGTCCGATTCGTCGGTATACAGTATCATTGTCCTGTCTGGGTCCGGGTGTACCAAATATGGTATTTCCGTCAGGGCAGTCTTGAGATATTCAAATGCCCGCTGACATTCGTCTGCCTATCTGAATCTAGCATACTTCTTTGTTAGATTTATCACGAATTCTGCTGCCTGAGAGAAGTTCACGACATGTTGACGAAAATATCCGCATGTGCCTAAGAATCCGGGCGCCTGGCGGACGTTGGTGGGTGGTTGTATCTGTCTTATCGCCTTTACTTTCTTCCTCATCCGGCCTTACTCCGTCCCTGTTTATGACAAACCCTAAGTATCTTCTCTCTTGCTTCAGAAAATTGCATTTGCTGAGTTTCAGTTTTACGTTATGCTGGCGAGGTCTGTTGAACACCATCTTGACATGTTGCAAGTGGTCCTGTATGGATCCCGTTGTGTGCACAAGAATATCGTCCATATATGCCAACGCAAATTTCTGCATGCCTTTTACCACCTCATCATGAGTAAGGTGACCATATTTTCAAAACTCTAATCCGGGACAAAATAGTAGATTTGAGCTATTTCAATGCAAAAAATCGGGACAAAAGGGTAAAGAAAAGGTCAAAAGTCGGGACATGTCCCGGAAAAATCAAGTTGATTTCAATTTAAAATAATATACATTTTATATATACATTTGAATAACATTGAATAACATACATTTTACTGTATAAGTTTAACTACTTAAACTAATAAGAGAGAAAAACATCAATAATCCTTACTTAAGGTGAAGCTGAGTTACTATACTTTTCAGATGAGTGGATTTTTATCAATAGGTCCTTCTTTGCAATCAGCATCTTAAAAAACTCGCCACATGTTTCCTCACAGTTCACTTTGGTTGTCAACATAGCTTTCAAAGTTTCAACACCTAGCTGTGTTTTATCACTTGCCCATAAGCTGTTCATCAAAGAAAACACTCTTTCTGTGGCAGCATTTGTTCCAGGTAGACAGAAAAAAAACTCTGCCAACTTCAAAATATTTGAAAATGTCACATTATTGTTTTTGAAGTGGGAAACCATTTCAATCCAACGTTGTGGTGACAATGTTTTTTTGGCACTCCATTCACTAATTTTCCGAGAAGTAACAAACTGCTTCATATAGACATATTCGTCATAAATTTCAGTTTCTGTAAAGTGGGCTGAAGTTAATGTTTGAATCACTAGTGATGATGATATCTCAATATCTGCCCAAATTGGTATTCTGTTCAGCGTTACCCAGCTGTAGGATTCTAGGTCTTGAAACTTTTTTGCAGCCCATTTATTCAAATAACTGAAAGCTGTTTCATAGAACGAAGAAACGCTAGCATGAAACTTGTTCACATCCTCCTTTGGAAGTCCTTCCATTTTCAGCTTTTCAAGGATTAGCTTCTCTTGATGGCAAGATACAGTCTTCCAGTTTGGACTTCAAAATAGTTTTCAACCTGTTGAAGCTGTCAATGACTTCAAACACAGTGACCGTCTGTCCCGCTATTTTTTGCACTGCTTCGTGGAATGGAGAGGCCTGACTGTGAACAAAAACAAGCCATGCCTCAGAGAGAGGATTTTCAAAGAATGTTTGTATAAAAACTGGGCATCTGTCTTGAGACTGAAAATATGATTTTAGAGGCAGGAACATCTGAAGAACCCTTTCAACAGCAGGCAGCAGAGCAAGCCACCTAGTCTGAGCATAACCTAAGATCATCTGGAAGTCTGTTTCCACAAACTGGCAAAACTCCTTGAGTCTTTCAACTCGCACTGTGTATGATTTGAAGAGTAGATAAATTTTAGCAATCATCAGCTCAACATCTGCAGCTGTTCGAACAGTGTTGTGGAAAATATGACCTGCACACCCAACTCCTATAAGACCATGTCCAAGGTTTTCTTGCAGTTTTTTGAAAACATTGTTCTGTCCTTTCCTTTCAGCACCTCCAAAATTGGAATTTGTGTTGTCTGCGCATAATCCAACTACTTTCCTGTCTAAACCATTTTCAGTTATGCAGTCATTAAGAAAACTACTTACAATATCAGATGTTTCACCTGGCAATGACTTTAACTCTAATATTGTAATTTTCACTCCATTACTGTGACCAAAGTATCTGACAAGCACAGGAAAAATCTTGAATTCTTTGTGGTTGGATGCATCTGTCAGTACAGAAATAAATGTAGACTTTTCTAGGTCACACCTTAACTCATTTAGAATATGGGATGCCAAGACATTTCGAATAATGGCTTCTGTTTTCGTACGTGCACATGCAAATTTTGGCTCTAAAGTAACCTGAAGTAATTTTGATGTGCAATCCATAGACCTGAAAGTATGATTGTGTAGCACTGTGTGGTATGCAAAGGCGCGTTCTATAGCAGCTAATTGCTCTTCTTGGTCACCAATTTTATCAGCTCTGAAGAAAGTGGTTAACGACGAGCTTGATGCAGCTGTAACGACGGCTCTCTTATTTTTCTCACTGCTTATGTGGTTCTTAATATCACCACGTCCACTATGGCTTATCAAAAACCCGGAGGCACATATATTGCATCGTACACTGAAGTTTGATGTACTCTTTTTAATAAACGGATATTCCTTTTGTAAATCTTCATTGAAACTGCATTTACGCTTTGGTACCATTTTCTTACAACAATAACAAAATATGCACAAATAGTTCACCGTTTAAATTAAATAAACGTATACCGTACGCAAAATCTTGGTACTTTACCACTACCTAAAATTTTAAATAACTGCGAATATCCCATTGGAACTACAAAACTAATTCGCGGTCATGACAACCTCTTGTGCTGTTTCGGCGCCAGTTCACTAATAATTAAAAATTCCCTCAAGTCAGCCACGGAATAATAATTTTTTTTTTTTACTCAGTGAGATTTATGCCAAATTGGCAAATTCGTCCAAAACCGGGACAAATTGGCGTCCCGGATTGCATCGAAAAAAAGTCGGGACAAATTATCAAAAATGGTCAAAAACCGGGACTGTCCCGGAAAAACCGGGACATCTGGTCACCTTAATCATGAGGGCCATATAGGTTCCGGGGCTTCCTTTCAGCCCGAACGGCATAACATTCCAAGCAAACTTTCCTACATGGGTGCAGAAGGTAGCTTTCTTCTTTGCGTCTTCCGACATTGGAATGCACCAAAACCCTGATCTTGCATCCAATGTCGTGAACCACTGGGACTTCCCCAAAGTGCCCAGCATGTCATCGATGCGGGGAATCGGGTATGATATTGTTCTCGTAATCGTATTGAGGGTCCAGTAGTCACAACAGAAGCGGTGTGGCCCGTCTTTCTTTCTGACTATGACTATAGGCGATGCCCATTCCAATCGCGATCTTTCAATTATCCCGGCTGCTAATATATCCTCTATGGCTCTTTCTACAATTTGCCTATTTTTCAATGGTGTCCTGTATGGTTTCTTTTGGATAGGCGTGTTTGTCGTGGTTTCTATTTCCATTTTCACCGTATCTGTCCTCCCAAGTTCCCTGTCACTCAATGCGAAAACATTATGATTTTCAACAATGAAATCTTGTAATATTTTCCTGTGTTGGGGTGTCGTTATAATTTGCTTCTTTAATTCTATAATCCTTTCGTTCATGTTGGTATGCGTTGGTTTCCGTTGTCGTCCTTTATACATCATGCACGATCCAACAATATTGATTCCTTCCGCGTGTGTATTCTGTTTTTCATCTATTCGCCTCCCGTGTAGTATTGCCACACTGTATTCACGTTTTTTCTTGCAACATGCGAGACCCTGTCTTTTCCATTCCTCATTGCTACGTCTGTGCTGTGGCTGTTCTCTCCTATACCGACCCTATATTCTCACTTCGCCACTTGGCTGTTGACCCGTGCCAGCCATTCCCTATCTGGTATGTCCTCCCTTCTTGATTATGTCCAGCTATTTTCCACTTGTTGGGACGTATTACCTGTGCCCCTCTCCTTTTATTGGGATATACCTGTTTGTTTTCGTCGTGACAGTTATCTTGTATTCTGCCGACCACAAACCCTCTGGGTATTCTTATTGTTTTTGCCGCTGTGTTAACAAGCATTACTGGGAAGCGGTATGTGCCTTCTATGTTAGCTATTCTTTCCGTAAGTAATATTCCCGGTTCATCTGCTATGTCCGCGTCGGGAAATTCTAGAGTTCTCACTGTTTGTCCTATCGTGTAGTATGGGGATCGTTTCAGTTTTCCTATTACTATATTGACTTAGTTCCGAGGTAAGGTAACTGTTCTTTGTAGCCGTATGACTGAGGCTATATGTATGTCGTCTTCCATGTCGACATATTCGTCCTAAATCTTCACTTTGTGTAAATCAAAGTACATTCTGACCTTGTGTTTCTTTAAAAAATCTCTCCCCAAGATAAAGTTTCGTGACAATCATTTTACTATGAAACAACTATGTTCAATTTCCTTGGTGCCAATAGTGACTTTCATCGTTGCTATTCCTATTACTTTTAGGTTTTCTCTAGAAACCGACGTTAACTGAATGCGTGTGTTTGCAAACTTGGTTAGGTGTCTAATCTGCTTATATATTCCAAACCTTACGAGGCTTAAACTAGCCCCGGAGTTCAGCAATGATCTATACTTCTTTCCGCCTATACTTAATAGACATGAGCTTGGGTCTGTACTGTATCCATTTCTTTCTACCAGGTTGTTTTGCCTTTCATGTATGCCCACGCATTGTTGTTGTCTTATGCTTTTGATTGTTCTGTTCTCATGTACTATTCCCCCTTTCTTCTTGTGAGACCTATTTCCTATCCTATCTGCAACGGTCCCTTCTATCGGACAGGTCCGCCATTTCCCTAGTACGGCCCACTGTGACCATAGTTCTGTGTTTGTCTACTAATGTTGTAGACTATAGGGTGGTGTACTGCTCTGGCGTTTTGTGTATATGCTCGGGTGTTACCATAGAAAGCACGACCTCTGTTATCCCTAAATCTAGACCCTGTCTGGTGAGAATAAGAGTACTGACCCATTGGTGAACATTGTCTCTCGTACCTTTCCTGTTGCTCACAAAATCTTTCTATGTGTCCAATCTTTTGGCACCGGAAACATCTAACGTTAGGTGTGACCTGTAATGTTCCTCTTTGTGGTCTTCCACTCATATACCTACCCTGCTGCTGTATCTTTCTGTATATCTGGTCCACTTCCATCGGTTCTTCTGCTTCTTCTTGTGTTTCTGCCTGTCCCTATCGAATGTCTAAGCGTTTTCTAACATTTTCTTCTCCCACGGCAGCTGAAATTGCTTCTTTCAGCGTCTTGTAATCCTTCCTTAACAACATTAACTTTAGTGTATTATTAGTCAACCCATCAATAAATATACCTACCAGCTGATTGTCCCTTTCTTGGAGGTTGACTTCCTGGCCCATGAATGTTTCTTCTGCAAGATTCAGCAGTCTATCACTGAACATCTGCGAAGTCTCATTCTTGTTTTGCTTTAGCTTCCTTAACTGAAGCCAAGCAATTTGTGGGTCGGACACGAAGGAATACCGTCTAATTAGCTCTGCTTTAAGATCCTTCCACGTTTCATTGGGGCATGTGTCCAATCGTCTTCTCATAAAGTCAGTGACCAGACCAGCAGACGAAAAAATGCAATTTTAACTTTCTCAAATTCATCTACATTTATTGACATCGCATATTTGTCAATGTTTGTAAGCCACTTACGGCATGCGTGTGGGTCACCTGAAAATAAGTCTGCATTACCTTTTATGTTTGCGTATTTAGCACTGTTGTCTACCTTGGCTAATGTGTCGGTAATCGTCTTTACGAGGGCTAGAGTCTGACTGTCTTGCATGTTATACTGTGTCTGTTCGGCCCGTGCCATCATACAATCTGAAAAATAGTTACTTATTTCTACTGCTAACTAATCAAGTATAATCAAAAGAACAAAAATAATATACTCGTATATATCAAACTGTCTTGTTCCTGCAACCAAAAATAAATTTATTATTAGTTGTTGGGGGGAGGGTGGGCGCTGAAAAAAAAGGATTCTGTTACACAGATTAAATGCACCTAATGTTAATACACAACTGTGTGGTCATTGTTTAACTATTAATTGCTATTATCGTAGTGTTAATGCTTTTACACTGTGTCACTTATATCCGTACTTAATATCACCAACTGAAATGGTACCTACATTATCTGTACCTTAACTAGTTGTGTTGATTCTTCGTTGGAGCGCTCTTGTTTTCTAATGTCCAATTGTAGATTTGCTACACCTTCCTAACCGCTGTGCTCCAGGTACTTTTGTACTACACAGTAGAGGTGGGCAAATCGACACACTCCGCTACTCGAAGTTGTTCTGGTTCTTGCTTCTGTATCTATTGTTTACATTTTGTTTCTTGCTGCGCTGTTTGCTGTTGACGTTGTTCTGTCTCTTGATTCTGCGTCTGCTGTGATGAGTCGTTCCCCGTGCTGGAAGGTTTGAAGGAAAACAATTTGTTTCCGAGTTGTTGTTACAGAACAGCGAATGTCAATCTTGCCTTTGTTATGGCGACGTATTCTCGTGCAAGTCAGTTTGAAAGAAGGAAATTCTGACTTGGTTTCCGAGGTGGCTGGTTCTGATACTGTACACTTTTTTCTGTGTTTACAATTTTCATTGTTGTCACTCTGATTTTTCATATGTTACCGAAATGTAAATATGACAGTTGTACTCTGCGGTCTGTAGTTGGGGAGGTCTGTCACAGATCCGAAAACGTATTATGGAGTCTTCTGTCTGTGTTATTTTCTGTCGTCCGTGGTTGATGAAATCTGTCACAGCGTCAAAACGTATCTGTGTCTTCTGCCTGTGTTATTTTTTTGACATCCGTGGTTGATGAATTCGTTCACGGGACGAAAACGTATATAATGTCTACGTTATTCTGTATTATGATGGCTATCTGTCGTCCGTGGTTGTTGAAGTTGGTCCTCGCAACAATATTCTTCTGTGTGTTGTACTTTGTCTTCCTGTGCACAAAAGAAACAGTCCAATTCATAATCAGTTCATAAACCTAGTTTTACGTGTATAGTCTTGTTTCTGGTCTGGGCCACCAACCAGGGCCTTAAAATTCTGCCTGAAGCGAGGAGAGATGAGCATAACGCATAGTTGCTAAAGTACTGTTTAGAAACAATGTGTGTGTGCTGCTAGAGGTTGGTTACGGCACCAAAATTGATGATATGTGTGACATGCGTCGACATCAGGTTTCCACAGCACATCACGACATAGACAACTTGAAATAGTTTTTATTTACATATGAGAGGATCATTGCTGTCTGCTCTGACCTCCACATCTGGTCCATCACAGAATATACAATGTGTAAGTTCTTTCTCAATATTTATTCCTTCCCTCACTCTCTCTCTTTCTCAGTATTGACTCTACACCTTCTGACCTTTTAACCACAGATGATCACTCCGGTGCTAAAGTCTCTATTTCTGTTCTTTCTTCTTTACAATTTCTTAGATTATTGTTATATATATATCCAATCAATGTTCAGGTTATCTATTGATGGACCGGACCTCTCCAGGGTTGTTCTTTTCCCTTTCATCATTGAAGAATAGGACTACTGTCTATGTATGTATCAGGTTTCACTCTACATACCTTTTCCTTTTCTGAATAAGATCTAACTCACACCGTTTCTCCTTCTAGACAAGAATTCTCACTATTCAATATTTCGGGTTAATCATTACCCTAAATTACTTCTTGTCTGGGAAATATTCATCACCTAAACTACTTGAGTACTGCCTTGTAAATGGCTCCTAGCGTACGTGCCATCTGCACACTAACTCACGCCTCTGGACTGCTGCTGAAATAAGCGTGCTTCACTGGATTATCGTTCACCCATTTCATGCGCATTATTGTTCGCGCATCCTCTTTTTGTAATCTATCTGAACTTTCCCATATCTGATTCTCATGATTCGTTCCCTTACTGCCACAATATCCATGTTGCCTCATGTATTCTCTTATGTGGAAACATGCTTCCTCCAAAGCCATTTGATATGAATCACAGAAGTTTGAGAATAGTACCCTATTTTCATTCATTATTCCTAGACCATATTTCCCCATGCCTTCTTTAAAGTCGGTGTTGACTGTACCTATCTTTGCATTCATGTCACCCATCAAAATTGTGATGTCTCTTCTTTTTTAATGTCTCCATAATTTCCTGTAGTCTACTAGAAAATGCTTCTTTCCCAGACTCTTCTTTGTCATTAGTTCATACTTAACATTGGATGACATTTACAATTATTTTCTTTTTAGCTGTTTTAAAAGTAGCTGTTATTATTCTGGGTCCAGCGGCTTCCCATTCAATGAGTGCTTTCTGTGCTTCTTTAGATAACTTAAGAGCTACCCCTTCACTGTGGTGTGAGCTTTCGTCCCGAGGACAGCACCAATTCACCTGTGATGAGTTTCTTCTTGTCTTTATATAAAACTTTAAATATATCTTCATTAAAGTTGTACTGATTTGGATATAAATTGCAGTGATTAATTCTATTTTAAATTCTGTTTTTGTTTGTGTGAACTTCCAAAAAATATTCAAATATTTGCTTACAGTTTGGTCCGTAGAGAGTAGTTGACGAGCTGCGTTCACATTACATATATGTTTATTTATTTATAAAAGTTCGAAAAAAAGAAATAACGGTCAGTTTGTCACTGCTTTCATCACGAGTCAGAGGCCCTGGTGACTTTCGTTTCGTCTCTCCAGTACTTATTTGTACGTGTATGCTTGATCCTCATGATACAGTTCCGTTCACCAGGTGGTTGGTTGGGTTGGTGACTTGCTCGATGAATATATGGCGATGTCCCACGATTGTACTGCTAGTGACGGTTCTTAACTTAATTCACCTGGACATGAATCTACAATAATTCAATCAGGTCTGCGGCGTTTAAGAGAAATTCAAGTGCGCCTGCCTATTCAAACATTTATATGCTGCACGTTGGAAATACGAACTGCAAAGAAAGGAAAAGCAAGGCCCTATTGTATATGTAATTAACCACTAGGACGTCCCTCCGCTGACTGACTGGCCAATCCAGATCACAATCCTCACTTTAATTAACAACACTGCCATGAACCAGCGATTATGTAAGTCAATGGAGTACGTTTCACCTGTTTACATTGTTTGATTGTACAATTATTTTCTTTTGTTATTTTATTTGCCAAAAGGAGGGTATCATTTACCAAAATATGTGACAATAGCGAAATCTCTGTACCTTACAGTTAAAAAATAAATCATGAAAGGATTTTCAGTTTTTATGAGAAAACATGAAGTCATAAGAATGACATGTTTTAAAAAGAACTCACTAGCCGAGCCAAAGTTGCAAGTGGATTCTTAGTAGGTTGTATTCAGATGTAGACAATTTTCAGTTGTCAAACTGATTAGTGTACCACTGGGCAATTAAAAAAAAGCATGTAGATCTATGCTATTAATAACAGAAATTTAAAATATAACATAAATCTTAACATAATTCTAAGATTATTATTCTACAGTTAAATATGCTACAAATCCTTAACACTTATAAAGATACCCATCCAGACACAAATTTACACCGAGGACCATGTGGCTTGTAGCTTATCACACATGCAATTCAGATCGTCGCCTTTTCAGCAGTAGGTATCTGATGTGAATTCGGGAAGTATTTGAACTGTGTCTGAAGCAGGATTATATTCTTTTTTTCAGGTAATTTGACTTGTCTGAGCCTGCGTTTTGATTAGTTGCTGAAACGTTAGATTTTGCCTAACGAGTTTGTCAATTTTCTTAGACGTCTGTAACTTCGACAAATGATATTATTCTACACTGAATTTCTACCAATGGTTTGAAGCAGGTTTCATCAAGATTAATTTTAATAATGAAAATCCAGTGAGATGTTATATTCCACGGTATAAATCCCAAAAAGCATTGATTGTCACGGGTCAAATCACCAGACAAATTATTTTCCAAGAGAAAGTTACTGTGAGAATTATTATTTACGATCCAAAATTAAGAAGTTTGGGATCGTTTCGCTCCACCACCTTAGGTTTTTGTAGCTGCTTTTAATGCAGCATACGATGAAGGATAATTGTAAGAATTTTTAGTGACTACAAAGGAATAGGTTTCATGTTCATTCTTTATTTATTTTATATAGGCCTCAACCTCATTTTTTTTTTGTAGCTCGTGTTGCTAATTTATTTTACATTTGTGTGTCCTTTTCTACATCTGTGTAAAAGTTTCTAATGTATCCCGTAGCTCTATTTATACAGCTTATATATCTCTCTGATTTAAAAAAAAATCATTGCTGGCACATTAGAGATAAACTTTAGGATTACTATTCTCCTAAAAGGTGGGAACATGCTGCTTCTCGTTAGGTGCTCTGTAGATGTATGTGCACGGTCTTTTACAATAGGGGAGGTTGGAGCTCTTTTTTCGGTCCATGAATTCTGGCGTCAACAACAAACTAAATATGTCAGTGTGTCATTCATTGGGCGGTTTTTTTTTTGCCCTTTAAATTACTCTGCCTGTATTATAAGCATGATAGTGATAAAAATGCTGATGTTAATGATAATGATGATGATGATTATGATTATGATGATAAGGACGAAGAGATCCCCGAGGTGACCTTTTCCCCAAAGTTTCCGAAACGTTTAATATTACGTTCTCTAACCATATTGTTTATCGTGTCATAAATCTAGTATTATATTGTCAGGGGACAGATCACAGACAGAACCCAGATAATCAGAGATATGGAAATATTAAATGCTCTAGGCAGCAGAAGTGCAATAAGACAGTTAATGCACTCTGAAACGCTTAGTTTCTTCCGTTCAAATGACGAAATTTTACTGAAAAGGCAAGAATGACGATTCCTGAGTTACTTTTATACCCAGCTACCGCTGTTATGAATATATAAAATTAAGTAATTTATAGAGTAGTGGCGTGTGCCTGTCTTAATTTTTTTCTATGTCTTATATTAGAACCACGACCAATGATTTCCTCCTTACTCATATTCAAATTTTAATAATAACAGACCGGTATGCATGCGTACTGCTGACAATAACGGAGGTAATTAAACAAGAAAACGTAAGGAACAGAGGAGCACGATAAATCACCTCATTTTCAATTGAATAAACTGCATTATATTTCGTGCTGCAAAGTGTTAAACACCTTTTCTTTAAATGTGTGATTCATTCCATGGATTCAAAGGGCCTCCATGTACAGCTGAAGTTTTGTTGGTATTTATTTGTGACTTTTATTCATTTTAAACATTTTCTGTGGAAAACTGTGCAGCAGTGTATGTTTATGATAGCTCGTCATTTGTGTTTTAATTGAAAACAAAACAATTTAATTTAAAACATTCAGAGAAATGAATAAACTGCAGCCAGTAGCGCAAACACCCGTGTGTTACCGGGGCCCGAAAGGGGAGCAAAGAATAGTAACACTGCACCCTACCACGCATGTCGTAAAAGGCGACTAAGGAGGGTATGGGCATGGGGCTGTTTACCCCATCCCGTAAAAACTTCGCACAGTGGGCTGATCACCTGCTTGCCAACCAATCTGATTACGGAAACAATGATAGATTGTTTGGTCTGTTTTTGTTCCACAAAGACGCCACTAGGCGTGGTGGAAACAGCGATAGATTGATCAATTTGTTGTTGCCCTAAGACGCCACTAGGCGTACTGGCCACATACTGCTTTGCCGGTTGATGGCTAAGGATGGAAGAAGAAGAAGAAGAAGTAGCGCAAAGACATAGATGTAAATATGATGGAAAGTTAATATTAAACATTTTAATGTAGTACTTGTGAATACTGTATTTTATGATATACAGGATTACATACCTCTTCTTTGATCCTTAGCCGCCGACTGTCAAAGCAGTCAGTGGCCATCACGCCTTGTGGCGTCTTGTAGGGCAGCAAGAAACTGCTTCCACTTTGTTCAGTCGGTGGCCATCCTTTGTACAGTGCCGCAGTTCTGATTCATTCTTTGCATCTTGGCATCCACAGTTCTGCGCAAGTTGTTTTTGGTCGGCCTTTCTTTCGCTTTCCTTTGGAGGTCCATAACATAGCTGTTCTTGTGATGGCATCGGGGTCTCTTCTAAGGACGTATTACATACGTAGCGAGCATATTAATTTGCATGTTCCAGAATGTTGAAACCAAACTGTGAATCAATAATACATTTTTAAATGGTACAGTCATATATTCTAATCTAGCGCTTGGCAACCAGTCGATCCCGATCTACCGGTAGATCCGGTGGATGACTTGGAAGATCTTTAGGCGACTGCGGGGGGAAAAAACAGAAATGCAATGTAAATTATGGAAATTTCAGAAAAGACCTCTCCCGCCTGCATTTGAAATCACGGCATCCCTGAGATCTAAGGTACTTTCTCCGCTTGCATAATGAAAACTAGAGCGAGCTGTACTAAAATGTATTGGTGAAAGACGTGAGATAGAAACGCAATATCTTGTTTGTAACGTTCATTATCCCGCTTCCTCCTCTCTCTTTTTAAAATTACACACACACACACTCACACACATATATATATATATATATATATATAGATTCTTTAGGGAGCCTTTCAAGTTTGCCAAAGAACTGTTTGAGCAACCACGGTCGGGTACGCTAAACATCAGGAAAGAAGACCTGGAAGAACACCTTAGAATGACATATTCAGATGGTCGCAAAAATTAGCCGCTCAGCAGCATGGCAGGCCTTAAATGGCCGGGTAAGCCAGGAGTTGAATTTAACACCAAGCCCCCAACGGTGCAAGAGGTAGAAAGCATTGTCCAGAAATCTCGGTGCAAGTCAGCTCCAGGTCCTAATGGTGTTCCATATGTGGTGTATAAAAGATGCCCTGAGGTTCTCAAACGACTGCTCCGTTTACTGAAGAATGCGTGGAAAACCCAACTCGTAAGCAAGGAATGGAGAAAGGCAAACGGAGTCTACATCCCGAAGGAACAAAATTCCACAGACATCAGTCAGTTCAGGCCAATCTCACTACTCAATGTGGAAGGGAAGATATTCTTCTCAGTAATGGCGAAAAGACTCACTACATACCTCCTGGCAAATGGGTACATTGACACTACCATTCAGAAAGGTGGTATCCCAGGTACACCAGGATGTCTAGAGCATGCCACAATGATCTGGGAAGCAATCCAAAAGGCAAAGTCTGACAGAACAAACCTCCATGTAATCTGGTTGGATCTAGCGAATGCTTATGGATCCGTTCCACACCAGATGTTGTGGCAGGCCCTAGAAATGTATTATGTTCCACAAGAGATTGCAGCAATGCTGAAGCTGTATTTCGCAGGGTTTTCTGTCAGATTTTCAACCAGAGAGTACACAACGAAGTGGATTGGCCTTGAAGTTGGAATTGCGATGGGATGTACCATCTCTCCGATACTATTCGTCATGGCTATGCAGGTAATCCTCAATGCGGCTGAAGGAATGGCTATAGGTCCAAAGCTCGGTGGAATGTGTCACATGCCACCGCTCAAAGCATTCATGGATGACACAACAATTCTGACATCAGATGAACATCAGGCCCGGAGGATGTTAGCACGCCTGGATGAACTAGTCAGCTGGTGCAGAATGAGCTTCAAACCCAAGAAGTCGAGAAGCCTATCAGTCAGGAAAGGGAAGATAGCAGAGGTCATATTCACGGTTTCCAGCCAAAGAATCCCTACTGTCATTGAGGAACCTGTTAAAAGTCTTGGCAGGGTGTACGATGCCTCTTTAAAAGATTCGAAGGCAGTGCAACAGACAATAGAAATGGCAGACAGAGGACTACAGATCATAGACCAATGCAGACTCCTGGGAAAGTTCAAACTGTGGTGCCTCCAGTTCATGTTGATACCGAAGTTGCTGTGGCCACTGCTTATATATGAAGTAAGCACAAGTACAGTGGAAGCTATAGAGCAGAAGGTCAACAAGTTCATGAGAAAATGGCTAGGGGCACCATCAGGTCTGTCAGATGTAGCACTGTACTGCAAAAAGTCAAAACTTCTGCTTCCCTTCAAGTCAGTTGTTGAAGAGTACAAAGTTGGAAAAGCAAGGCTTGCAATGATGCTACGCGAGTCAGCTGATGACGTGGTTAAGTCCATTCAGCCCACACTGAAAACGGGAAGGAAGTGGAGAGTGGAAGAAGCTGTTGATGCTGCTGAAGAGTCACTCAAACTGAGAGAGGTAATCGGATACACACAAACGAATAGACGGGGATTTGGGCATGGTGACATCCGCTGGTGGTTCAAGGCATCAAGCAGGGAACGCAGAGACATGGTAGTTCAGGAGATACGAGGAGCTGAGAATGATAAGAGGTTGCTAAAAGCAGTGCAGCAGGTCCAACAAGGCCAATGGACTACATGGGAAGGAGCCCTGCAGAGATCCTTGACATGGAATGATATATGGCATATGGCACCTCTTAGGCTCAGCTTCGTGGTTAGATCAATGTATGACCTGCTGCCGTCGGCCACCAACCTTGTGAAATGGGGAAAGTCGGATGATGAGCAGTGCCCCCTATGCCAGGGGAGGCAGACACTTGAACACATGCTCTCAGCGTGTAAGGTGGCATTAGGGCAAGGGCGATACACTTGGCGCCATAACAAAGTGCTAAATGAGCTTGCTGCGACAATAGATCAGGCAAGAATGAAAGCGAATTGCAAAGTCCGGCCAGACACCACAAACACATACTTTCTGAGGGCAGGAAAGTCAGCACACCCCAAACCGAGTAAACCTGGTAGCAGTTTACCATCTCTTCTTGACTGTGCAAACGACTGGGAGATGGCGGTAGACCTACCTGGACGGGGGGCATATCCAGAGAGTATCAGAAAATCGCGGAGACGGCCGGATATAGTGCTTCATTCTTCAGCAACGCTTCAGGTCATACTGATTGAACTGACCGTGCCATTTGAATCCAGATTAGACGAGCAACATTCATTAAAAGCGGCCAAGTATAGCGATCTAGCCGCGGATCTGAGACACGATGGATTCAGTGCAAGGGTCATGGCGGTGGAAGTGGGCGCAAGAGGGCTTGTGGCTGCATCAATGTATGATTTATTGAAACTGTTGGGGGTGAAGGGACAGCCTAGAACAAGGGCACTGAAGAGGCTTAGCGAAACTGCCGAAAAGGCATCAGGCTGGCTGTGGAACAACCGCAGTGGGCAATGGAGATCGTGACGGTAAACGCTGCGGTACACAAAACACCAAAATTTTTCTAAGTCCACAGCGCTGAGTTTATATGGTGTACTAGTGAGGGGGCTGCGACTCTGGGGCAACAGGCGATGTATACTATAGGTAGTGTGTCAGGTACAGAATTTCAGTGGCGTGCGGCGCGCAGTGGCTAAGGTTCGTCTGCTGCACGCTCGTGTCTCAGTGTGTGTCCTTAGTTGTGAAGGGCGACGGAACGAACGGAATAATTTGTCTTTTCTTTGTTACTTTCACAATTGCCCCCACGGCTGGCGTTGTGGATTAAAAGTTGCTACCGTAAGTGAAATGGGTTCATTTTCGATACAAGACAACAGGAAGCTGAGACGCTTGGGAGTCATGACCCAAGTGGTCCCGCCCCCCTTAGAGTGTAAAGGAGTAATCGGGCCGAAACACTTGTCAGATGGGGGGACTTCTTCTGATGATCAGATTGCTTCCTGTTGTATCGCTCTGTAAAGAGTTTCCTATCATATATATATATATATATATATATATATATATATATATATATATATATATATATATATATATATATATATATATATATATATATTCAATACCATAATACCCGCCGTAAGTACTTCGGTCGGTCAGTCACATTTTGCACTCCATCTTTTGCGCACTTTTTCTATTTTCGAGAGAGTATGTTAACCTTTAATCACAGCTAAGGGAGTGCAACTGTGACTGAAAGTTAGACAATAAGTGTAATGTTTCCACTTATATGTACTCTCCCAAAAATAGAAAAGGTGCACAAACGAAGGTGTACATGAACAGTTTGATTATTTAAAGAAGCCTACAACACGACTGATAAACAATACATTAACTGGAGTTTCGTTAAATTTCAAACGTTGTTCTCAGAGGCAGTAAGTCGACCATGGCTTCTCAGAGACAGTAAGTCGAACAGAGCAAGATTTTAAAAGGTGCTCGAACAATTACTAGACTTGTTGTCATAAAAGAAATGTTAGTTATTTAGTCAGTTTACGGTCCATTAGATCATTATCACTGCTCCATATTTCATTTAGGTAAGGTTACTTCATGTCTTCATATTTAATACATCCATATAATTTTCATTACAAATATCTAATGACGGTCGCCTGCAATGAAATGACCACTGTAGTGATAGTACCGTCTGAAACACATGTAATAGAAACAATACACTATAATTAATAACCTGTCAATGTTGACGGGTTATTGCTAGTATATATATATATATATATATATATATATATATATATATATATATATATATATATATATATATATATATATATATATATATATATATATATATATATATATATATATATTCGAATGTCCGTCTGTCTGCTTGTCCGCTATAGAATCTTAGAGTTTTCATTTTAAACCAAGCTAATCAATGGAATCGTCTTAATGACGGAAAGATTTTGGAGTGGTGCTTCAAAACTCACGAAAAAGGATTGCACTTATTTTGCGTCTATAAATCAGTGGGTTTGTATCGATGGCGGAAATATTATATAATTGTGCTCTTGAGCCTAAATTAGGTTTTCAGGCCTTAAATCTAAAAAAAACTATTACGAGCGTAAGAAACATTCTAACTCCTATTTCGAACAATTTTTGTTTTTGTCGTTCCGTTTCTGTTTTTGAATGGAGTTTTTGTTTCCTGTTGTCAAAATGAAATAAAAAAAACTCCAGTTATGAAATTAAAATTAAAACAATTATGTGCTATTTTATAAAGGCTCAACAAATCCGTCTTATACTGTATTTCATTTTAATGCAAATGCCACCTAAGAGACGATCTATTTTTAGATGCTTCATTATCGTACACAGCAAAAGTCATCAGATAACATTCTACTTAGAACCTGTGAAGTTGGTGACCTACTAGCACTAAGGATGAAATACAGAGATGATCTTACAGAAGATTTTAAACATTAGGCTCAATTAATATACTCTGAAATTAAAATTGATTACAGTGATTAGCTTTACAATACAGCTTTAATTGCCATATAAGTTAAGGTTATTTCTACAGAAAGGGAAGAAACTGCGTACTCTTAGTCTCCCTCAAACAAACCAAACGAAAGTAAATAACACTTTCCACTAAGCTGTTAAGGGAGACCTCTTATGAGATTGTAGCTCTAACCAGGTACATAGATGATCATGAACCAAAGCTGTTGCCAGTGAGAGGTGTATTCGCGGAAATGACTGCAGAAGATGTGCTGGAGGTTAGAAGTACAGTGGAGGAAACAATTGGAGTAGATGTGCTAGAGGTGACAAGTATGATAAAGGAAATGAGTGAAGTAGATGTACTGGAGGTGAGAGGTATGATTGAATGAGATGTGCTGAAAGTGAAAGGTAAAGTAGAGGAAATGTTTGGAATAGATATGCTTCGAGTGAGAGGTGAAAGGGAGAGCATGATTGGAGTAGATGTGCTGGGATTGAGAGGTATAATAAGACGTGATTGGTGCAGGTGTGCTGAAAGTAAGAGGCATAGCGGAGGACATGATTGGAATAGTGTAGCAGCCGAATCTGCTGTATCACTGTTAATGTGCAAACTTTTCTTAGGTACGCCACCACTGTAGAAGACTACTATTTTTTTGTTATTAACACATGTACGCCACACAGGCTATTATAATTAGGTCGAGATTTCTTGCCTCAGGAGATTCAGGCCACGCCCACACAGGGCTATTTATGGATACGTATTACTACTGCTTTGTCACTGTGCCTGGAATGTTGAAATGGGTGTATGTAGGTACAGTCACACACCACAGTACGTACGTAAGAGTACATGTAGGAGTCAAGAAGGCTGTAAACGACTGGAACAGTTCTATACTGTTTATTACGTTACAACACAGTCACGATGACATAAATGAAATACAGTTGACAGCAAAAGCGCGAATTATCTCTGCACTCAAAAGACTGCAAACTCGGCATTTATCATAATTCATGACCTAAAGTACTCACATCTCAAACTCTGCGCTATAAAGAATCTCAAACTCTGCGCTATAAAGACTGCACACAGCAGTTATCATAATTCATGACCTAAAGTACTCACATCTCAAACTCTGCGCTATAAAGACTGCACACAGCAGTTATGAAAATCATGGCCCAAAGTACTCACATCTCAAACTCTGCGCTATAAAGACTGCACACAGCAGTTATGATAATCATCATGGCCCATACCAATCATGGCCTCCAAAAATCTTCACCAAACATATTCTTCATCCACACATAGCGAAAAACACTAGTCGACATCTCATCTTCAGCACTGCGCAGGCACACACTTCGAAAAACACAGGGCTGACCAGCTCGGTCAACGCCCCAGAACAGACTCCTCGGGATCACAAATCTCCCGCTCAAACAGTCACGAGAATCGGCTGTTTAGAACACAGCTCCGACAATAATACATACGGACACTAGCCGCGAGTGCTATTCACACACAGCTAAAAACAGTACAGAATAAGTTCCTCACAGGCGGGAACTCGCAGCTGTGAGTAGCGATCATACGCTCTGTTCTCGAACATACGAGAAGATATTTTAAAATAAATCATAAGCTCAATCGCATTCAAGCGTCGTAACCAAAAAACTAACTTGTCCGAAAAGCATTTCAAGTTTTATTTCCCTTTTGACCTTAACAAATAGGAGTGTTGGAGGTGAGAGTAATAGTGGAGGCCATGATTGGGATAGATGTGCTGAAGGTTAGAGTTACAGTGAAGGAAACTATAGAAGTGGATATGCTGGAGTTGAGAGGTGCAATCTGCGATCAATAGTACCTATACTCTGTAGCGGTATGGCAGCTTGTGCACCCTGACAATCCCCAGAGCTATGCAAGTGGGAGTTTTACTCCTGGTAGGTTCAACCCAGCTGGACTGGTCTGCGTGGGTAGGGATCAGACAAAAGCTGGTACCCTGGTCCTCCAGGTTGGGGGTTTTGGGCACAGGGCCGACACCACTGTCTATGTAAAAAATCGCACTTGTTACGGAAACGGCAACAAATGGAAAAACTTTGATGCGGGAAGGACATCCGGAGTCTCAGACACGTATGACTGCCAGTGGTGAAAGCTGAAAGGAAGCCATTGGCATAAAAACTGATGCCCTGACGGCAAAATACGAAACCAGAATTGGATTTTGGAACGTCAGAACTATGCATGAGGCAGGAAAGCTGAGACAAATCACAACAGAGATGAGGAACTACAAATTACAAATCCTGGGAACAAGCGAGAGCAGATGGACAGGACGGGGAGAATAAAAACAGCTACAGGGGAAACAGTACTTTATTCTGGTAGAGAGGATGATCAGCACAACGAAGGTGTAGCCATTATCCCGAAGAAAGGAATGGAAAGGTCTTTACTGGAATGGAAACCCATCAACGACAGACTCATAAGAACAAGACTGAGAGGGAGATTCACCAACACAACAATGATACAATGCTTTGCATCAACAAACGACAGCGATGAAGAAATCAAGGACGAGTTCTATCAAAAAGTACACAAGGAAATTAAAACTGCACCCAGGTACGATCTTATTATTCTAATGGGAGACCTTAATGCGAAAGTGGGAATACGCAATAATTATAACGAAACAGTAATGGGGAAATGCGGCAAATTAATAAGCTTCT
The DNA here is from genome assembly GCA_024509875.1 of Oreohelix idahoensis. Lineage (NCBI taxonomy): Eukaryota > Metazoa > Mollusca > Gastropoda > Stylommatophora > Oreohelicidae > Oreohelix > Oreohelix idahoensis. Next base: position 193,279 of record JAMPIV010016654.1, on the reverse strand, counting down.
GCAGCATTAACAACCTGGTCATTGGAGGAACACTTTTTCCACACAAAGAAGTGCACAAGTTAACGTGGGAATCACCAAACGGACGAGACAGAAACCAGATAGATCACATAATGATCAATGGCAGATGGAGACATGCACTACAAGACATGAAAGTAAGAAGAGGCGCAGATGTGCGAAGTGATCATCACCTAGTAGTAGCAAGATTGAAAGTGAAACTCAGAGCTGCTGGACCAGTTGCAGTCAAACAGAAAAGATATAACATCACGAAACTTAAGGACCACCTCACCAAAAAAGCTTTCGTGGTCGACGTAAAGAGACGATAGCAGATTACCAAAAGCCAGGAAATAACAGAGACAGATGATGTCGACAAGAAATTCAACACCATCTCAACAATATACAAGGAAAGCAGCAAGTCATGCTTGGGGTTCCAGGAAAGAAAGAGCCAAGACTGGATAACACCAGAAACGCTAAACACCATAGCGAAGAGAAAGAAAATGAAAAGAAAAAACAGAAGCTAAGTCTCCAAGGTTAAAGGCAATATACACTGAACAGTACAGTCAGCTGGACAAGGAGGTAAAACGTCAAACCCGTGCTAACAAAAGGACATTTCTGGATGACCTTGCAAGACAAGCAGAAGAGGCAGCACTGAGAATTGAACAAAGCACAGTTTATAAAATAACTAAAACTATCAGTGGAAAACGAGGTGCAAACAACATAACGTTAATAAGAGACAAGCAAGGAAATCTCATCACCACAGCACAGGGGCAGGAAACAAAATGGGCAGAGCACTTCAGAGAAACACTGAATAAGGAACCACCAGAGACTCAGCTGAATATTTCTGAGGATGAAAGTGACTTAGACGTAAATACAGACATTCCACGAAAAGAAGAAATCATCACATCTATCAAAGGGTTAAAAAATGGAAACGCGCCTGGTCACGACAATCTAAATGCTGAGTTATTCGCGGCAGACCCTGAACTAGCAGCAGAACTATTAGAACCACTATTTGCACAAGTTTGGGAAACTGAGACAACACCAACAGAGTGGAGTAAAGGAATAATTGTCAAATTGCCCAAGAAAGGCGACCTTGCAGACTGCAATAATTGGAGAGGAATAACTCTTCTCTCAGTTCCCAGCAAAATACTAGGCATGTGCTGGAGGGGAGAGGTATGATGAAGGACATGATTGTAGTCGATGTCCTTGTGACAGGTACAATGCAGAACATGACTGGAGTACACATGCTGGAGGTAAGATGTACGAACGAACGAAGTTTATTTTCAAAGGGTTAAGAATTGGGCGCGCAGGCCGTCTAACATTCTGCCCTTCCATTCTCACTTATCTTGCATACTTTACCCTTTCATTCCCACATGTTACTTTAAGCATTAAATTTTAAGGCATACAACGTTATAAAGGTTACATAACAGCATACAATGACATTACTCAATCATAATCAAAATAAAGTATTATTTTTATGCACACAAGAACGAGATGAAAAAAAAAAACAAGCGAAAAAATCAAAAATATCTATACTGTAAATCAGACAATAATTCGAGTATGATCACCTTAGGGTAGTATAGAATCGGCACTTCTGAAATATTTGAACAGTCTGCTATGAGTGAGTAGGAACTCCGTGTTTGTTGTGAAGATGTGAAGTTGTCACAGGGTTAATCTGAGAATTAACCTTGGAAGGTTGGTACTGGTTGCTCAGATGATAATGGTTGCTCAGAAGTACCGTAACCTTGTGATCTATTAAAATTTCAGTTACTTTTTTAACTCGGGCAACGCCGGGTATATCTGCTAGTGTGTTTGTGTATATATAATCCTGGGGGGGGGGGGGGGGGGGGGGGGGGGTGGGGGGGGGGGGTGTCTTTGATGAGGCAAAGAAATAATAGAAGTACTGCACCCTCAGGCATTTCGTACGTGGCGACTAATAGAACGTTGTTATAGGGCACAATAAAACCTCACATTGTATAACTAACTGCTACAGAAACCACTGTTGCAAGAGCACGTTAATGATTTGTGCAGACTTCTTGTCATGTGACTAGCTTCAATAGTGGGTCCATTGTTTGATAGTCAGCTAGAAGGAAAATGATGATGATGATGATAATGATAATGATGATGATTATAATGATGATGATTATGATGATGGATAGGTTAGTTATTATGATTATGATGGATAGGTTAATGATGATGATTACGATGGATAGGTTAATGATTATGACTATGATGGATAGGTTAATGATGATGATTATGATGGATAGGTTAATGATGATGATAATGATAATGATGATGATTATAATGATGATGATTATGATGATGGATAGGTTAATGATGATGATTATGATGGATATGTTAATGATGGTGATAATGATAATGATGATGATTATAATGATGATGATTATGATGATGGATAGGTTAATGATGATAATTATGATGGATAGGTTAATGATGATGATAATGATAATGATGATGATTATAATGATGATGATTATGATGATGGATAGGTTAATGATGATGATTATGATGGATAGGTTAATGATGATGATTATGATGATGATAAGGAAGATGATAATAATGATGATTATGATTGTGACAGACAACTCAGCCGTCCCTGAATTTGTTAGATGATGGTAAGAACCCTCTCATAACATCGGTACCCCTGAAGTGTTGGATGATATGGTACGACCCTTCGTAACGACCCCTTCGGATAGCATCAGTGCCCCCGAATATTGTGGTAACTTTTCATCAAACGGGATTTTTTTTTCACCTGGATTCATTAGCTATGCAACCTTTCCACGCAGATGGTCAACACGTTTGCTGATTAATATGTGTACAGTTTATCTACTGTTCATTCTGGTCATCGCATTGATTTAAGGAGAGGTTAAGTCACGCCCACGGATATCTCTTGAGCAGTCATATGCAGTTATTTTCATTAACTTGGTCAGTGGGGGGCGTTGCCAACATCAAACGATAGTAGCGACCACGATCAAAGACACGGGGGGGGGGGGGGGTGGGGAGGTCTCAGAAAATACTAGCGGCACGCTATTAAAAAAAACAGTAGTGGTCCCTGAAACGAGCGACGCAAGTTTCCTGCCGGTATTTCGCATCTCGGTGTTAACCACAGAACCGATCGCAGTTGGAGCGAACGAGAAAGCCGACGCTGACGCAAAGAGCGGAGATACCGAAGACCAGGGGCGGCATCTCTCCTTAATCTGACGCTCAGAACCACAAAAGTCTCCTGAGATCTAAAAAGGTGTCAAAATTTAACATGTCCCACTAATGTTACATTCCATTTTAGATATATACAGACCATGAAAAAATGCATTTTATCACTCGTTGGCCAGACCTTGACAGAAGCACTAGCTATATTTGAAATCGTGTTAGATGTTCCCCTGGATTTTCATATATATTTGCAGTGAATTCTATTCTGTGCAAAACGGTAAAATATAATTGTGTAAAGTGATCAGTAGTCTAGTTCAGTCATTCTATTTCACTGGATTTTGCGTTAATTTAAATCTATTAAATTAAACCATCTCAATAGTTCCAGCTGTAAATGTAATGATATATCTATTACTTCAAATAACGGAGAGCCGTCTTCGCCCCAGTCTCAGTCAATGGATCTCTCCAGCACTCAATCTGCCCAATTAACTGCGATGTCTTTTGCGTTAGAGTCTTTTCCTAGCGCCAATGAAAAAATTGACCCCTTCCTAGAGAAATTCGAGAGGCTCGCAAATCTGTATGGGTTAGAGAGTTTTCGTTGGGCACTTTAACTCTCAACGTCATTAAAAGGTAATGCGTATGACGTGTACACAAAGCTGGGAACCAACCAACATGATTACGACATGCTGAAGAAGGCCTTGCTAGAACGGTTTGAGATGACGGCCCGAAAATTTCTGCAAATGTTCAGAAACAGCCGGAAAGAGAGCACGAAAACATTTCCGCAGTTCTCTTCACGTCTCACGGGCTATTTGACAAAGTGCATTGAATTATCTGACCTACCTCTTACATATGATGGATTACTTGAACTTGTTCTTGTGGAACAGATAAAGTCAACTTTGTCAAACGAAAACCGTAGATTGTTGGCTGAACAGGGCGCAGTCAGGCTTGAGGACATCCTCAATAAGGCAGAACGCTATACCAATGCAATGGCCGAACTTCCCAGAACTAAACGTAAACCCACAGATGAACCATCTCGTAAACAACATCTAGAGCAGTCATCCTATTCCTCACATTCCTCTCAGAATTATAACCAACGAGAAAATAATACCCAGAGACCTCCTCAGGAAAAATCGAAATTCTACAAAACCCGATTTTCACCAAATAATAATTCTGATCAAACCACCAAGCCTACGTGGCAGCGCGGCCACCAAGGTCAAGGAAAAGGGAAGACCCCTACACCAGGAACGTATGATCAGGGCAAGCAAACCGGGTCTAACCGCATCGGATGCCTGCATACAGCCTCGCCAAGTAGAGTCAATGTCAGTGATTCTCAACCTGAGGGGACAGACCTTCAACGCGAGGAACTGTAATTTTGAATGGTACCTCAACTACTTGTCTCATTGACACTGGACTAAGCTTTAGTTGTATTGTCGCCAGACACCTAGTCAAACCAGATAAGGAGACAGAGGAAGCCGTCAAACATAGTGGAGTTTTCAGGAGTGATGCACCCAGGACGCTTCCTATCGCACTGGTAGAAATACCCTCTGATTTTGTCAGAGGTGTTATTAAAGCGGCCATTATGGATGATCCAATCTACCCAGTTATCCTGGGATGTAGATACGTGTTTACTGGGAAACCTAAGGAGCCGATTGTGGCCGCGGTAACCACAAGAGGGCAAACCAAGAAGGAGAGGGAGCCTGCGCCAAATTTGTTGCCGAATGAACTGAAGGAGGTGCAACAAAAGGACCCTACTCTGGAGCTCTGCCTTAGGAAACTGCCCATGGCTAAGGATCCCAGACACAACGGAGACATCTTTTCTAAGGATGGAGAATTGTATCGTAGAACGGGCGACCCGGACACGGCGAATAACCAGCTCCTTGTACCGACGCAGTACAGAAGCCAGATCTTAGAAATGGGGCACTCTATTCCCTTTAGCGGACATATGGGACAAAACGGCACTATTCAGCGAATAAAAAAACCACTATTGGTGGCCAGGAATGAACTCTGACATTATTAGGTACATTAAATCCTACACCCAGTGCCAACGGGTAGCACCCAAGCACTTGACACCCCCAGTACCTATGGGGCAAATGCCAATAGTGGGTACTCCATTTGAACGAGTTGCTGTCGACATCATTGGACCCCTGGAAAGGACCAAAAGAAGAAACAGGTTCATCCTGACCTTAGTCGACACTTGCACAATGTGGGCCGAAGCTGTACCGCTAACATGCATAAATTACAAGCATGTTGCAGAAGCCCTCGTGCAAATTTTTACACAGTTGGGATTCCCTCAATAAGTTTTGACGGACAATGGATCCCAATTCCGTGGCCTGTTAATGGAGGAGATCTTTAAGATCTTGAGGACCAAACATATCCACACAAGTCCCTACCATCCGGCCGGAAATGGGCTCGTGGAACGTTTTAATGGCAGCCTCACCACCATGTTACGTAAGCTGGGTCAGGAGAAACCGGAAGACTGGGACCTATATATATCGGCTGCCTTATTCGCCTACCGAGAGGTTCCCCAAGCGTCTACGGGATTCCCGCTTTCTACACTTTTTTTTGGCAGACCTATAAAGGGGCCACTAGAAGCCTTACTTCGGTCCCTGACAGACCAAAACGCCGACGAGACAGTCGTCTCTGCAAGCAAGTATGTATCTGAGCTCAAGGAAAGGTTAAAGCTAGGATGGGATCTAGCTACTACCAACCTTAAGAAAGCCCGCTCTAAACATGCTAAAAGATACAACAAAGCTGCAAAAGAGAGAGAACTACAACCAGGGGAGAAAGTTTTGTTGCTACTTCCAACCGGAGGCAATAAACTTCGCATCGGATGGCATGGGCCGTTTACCGTCCTTAAAAAGATCTCACGTACCAATTACAAGATCTCCATCAAAGGAAAGGAGAAGGTCTTCCACATAAATCTGCTTAAGAAATATTTGGAAAGACGGGTGCCATCCTCTGAGCATCTCCTGGCTGTCGCCATAGCAAAGGAAGATGAGGAAGATGATGATGGTTGCATGGAGTACCCATTGCAACCCACAGAATCCTTTAAAGATGTCAAGTTCGGCGAAAATCTCTCACCAGAACAACAAACAGAAACCAAGTCTCTACTAAAACAGTACAGTGCAGTCTTAAAGGATGTATCTGGTCGAACAAATATCATCGAATTTGATATGAAATTAACAAACGAGACCCCTGTTCGAACCAGAGTTTACCCCATCCCGTACGCTAAAGCTGATGCACTTCGCGGAGAAATAGACAAGCTGCGTCAGGCAGGAATTATCAGTGAGTCTACATCTCCTTACAGTTCCAGTGTAGTGCTGTTGCAGAAGCCCAATAAGGAAGTTCGGCTGTGTATAGATTACCGGCTGCTAAACGCTGCAACGTAATTCCAGCCCGAACCTCTCCAAACTGTTTCTGAGTTGTTCACCAAGCTCAGCAAAGTAAAGATTTTCTCCAAGATTGACCTCAGTAAAGGTTATTCTCAAATACCAGTCAAGGAGGAAATTAAACCTTTGTTAGCTTTCAGCACTAGTGAAGAACATTACACATTTAATGTGATGCCGTTCGGATTGCATAACGCACCAGGAGTGTTCACCAGGATGATGAGGAAGCTTCTAGAATCTTTGCAAACTCACCATATCCATAATTTCATGGATGACATATTAATTGCATCGGAAACCTACGAAGAACATATTGCTACGGTTGCTGTGCTCCTCAGGAGACTACAGGAAACTGGTCTCACAGCCAGACCTAGCAAATGTCTCATCGGGTTTGAACAGTTGGACTTTCTGGGGCATACTATTTCTCACGGCTGTAGTTGGCCTGTTCAGAAGAACGTGGAGAAAATAGCTGCAGCCAAAAGACCCCGAACGAAGAAAGACGTACGTTCCTTCCTATCACTATGTGCATATTATCAGAAATACATCCAGAACTTCAACGGACTGACGGCACCTCTGACTGACCTCACAAAGAAAGGTTGTCCTGATAAGGTCATATGGGATCAAAAGTGCGAACACGCGTACAGTACTTTGAAAGGACAGTTGTCTGCATACTCCATTTTGAGGTTGCCTGACCTCAAGAATCCTTTTTATACTACGGGTCGACGCGTCAGGTCAGGGCATCGGGTCAACACTGCTTCAAGCCGAGGACAGTGAACTATACATGCTATTTCCAATTGCCTATGGCAGACGGAAATTAAATAAAGCTAAACGGAACTACAGCGTAGTTGAAAGAGAATGTATCGCTCTGATTGACGGTATCAGACGCCATCGTGAGAGTTTCTATGGGACATCTTTGACGGTGCAAACAGACCACGCTCCGTTAGCCTTTCTTGGTGCCAATAAAGAATTTAGCGCAAGGATCATGCGCTGGGCCCTTCTTTTAAGCGTTTATTCTTTCAAAGTGGAATATATTCCGGGAAGACAGAATGTCGGGGTGGATTTCCTGAGTAGAAACTGGACTACGGAGGAAGAGGAGGAAGTTAAAGATACCAATCATCCTAAAGTTACAGATCAGGGCAGCTTCATTGTCATAAATCAAACATGAAAAGATGTTTTCAAGTCTCAAAAGAGGGGACGAATGTGACAGACAACTCAGCCGTCCCTGAATTTATTAGGTGATGGTAAGAACCCTCTCACAACATCGGTACCCCTGAAGTGTTGGATGATATGGTACGACCCTTCGTAACGACCCCTTCGGATAGCATCAGTGCCCTCGAATATTGTGGTAACGTTTCGTCAAACGGGATTTTTTTTTCACCTGGACTTATTAGCTATGCAACCTTTTCACGCAGATGGTCAAAACGTTTGCTGATTAATATGTGGACAGTTTATCTACCGTTAATTCTGGTCATCGCATTGATTTAAGGAGAGATTAAATCACGCCCACGGATATCTCTTGAGCAATCATATGCAGTTATTTTCATTAACTTGGCCAGTGGGGGGCGTTGCCAGCATCAAACGACAGTAGCGACCACGATCAAAGACACGGGGGGGGGGGGAGGTCTCAGGACAGACTAGCGGCACGCTATCAAAAAAACAGTAGTGGTCCCTGAAACGAGCGACGCAAGTTTCCTGCCGGTATTTCGCATCTCGGTGTTAACCACAGAACCGATAGCAATGGGAGCGAACGAGAAAGCCGATGCGGACGCAACGAGCGGACATACGGAAGACCATGGGCGGCATCTCTCCTTAATCTGGCGCTCAGAACCCCAAAGGTCTCCTGAGATCTAAAAAGGTGTCAAAATTTAACATGTCCCACTCATGTTACATTCCAATTTAGATATATACAGACCATGAAGAAATGCATTTTATCACTCGTTGGCCAGACCTTGACAGAAGCACTAGCTATATTTGAAATCGTGTTAGATTTTCCCCTGGATTTTCATATATTTGCAGTGAATTCTATTCTGTGCAAAACGGTAAAATATAGTTGTGTAAAGTGATCAGTGGTCTAGTTCAGTCATTCTATTTCACTGGATTTTGCGTTAATTTAAATCTTTTAAAATAAACCATCTCAATAGTTTCAGCTGTAAATGTAATGATATATCTATTATATTATTTCAAAAGATAATAGATGCTTAAATGCTTAAATTAACTTTTAAAAGTCGCGAAGGAATTTATAACTAATTGAGTTAAGTCATATATAGATGTGTTTTTTAACCATTTAAACTCGCGAAGTGTCTTCTTAAATATATAATTAAATACGCGAGGGTATATTATAGTCTTAAGGGGAAATTCATCGCGCTTTAGAATGTTATTTGATTTTTTCGGTATATTACATGTTTTTTTCTTTCATACAGAGTGATCGAAACCTGCGATCCCAGCAATAAAGAAATCATCTTAAAACTTCCAGACATTTTGATGAAACATTTTAAATTTAATCTTGTGGCGGTCCGATGCGGCCTAGCTATCATAATTACATGAAAGAAAGAATACCCAAGAATATTTAAAAAGAAACCATCAAATTAAATTACAATCTGTAAGATTAACTGGAAGATGAACAGTGCCAGTAGCGATGTTTTATTTACTGCCCTACTGTGAGAGAGTACATATTTACCTGAACTGTGACTGGGCCTAGTTTTTCCTCACAGGATTTAAAACCTACCAGTCAGTTGCTATCATCACGCCTTGAAGGAATTTTACCTCCAGCAGCGAAATTAAAGAGACCACTCCATCCTCACCTCTGTGTTGAATTGTGGCAGTGCCATCCCATAGACTCCTTTTTATATAATAAAACACAAGAACTCTTAGGCTTCAAGTCCGGCGATAAGTGTGAATATTTGCTATCAGCAAACCTCGCTACATCTGGGGCGGGACATCGAAGTACTAGACATTTTCACATGTCAAGAGTGTAATTGCTGTTTATATAATTCTATGCATTGTCTGATTCTGCGATCAGTAAGTGTGTGTGAGTATATGAGTGTGGGCCCTCACGCGCGTGCATGAATGACAGGAGATTTAATTTTTGAAAAACCATTTGTTAACTTGCCTACCGGGTAATACATTTTCTTTATACCCTGCATTGTTCCTTTAAGTGGGATATTTTGTTAACTCTGCTTACCCTCCCCCCCCCCTTTTTTTTTGTCATTTCTTATTAAAGTTAAAACCAATTGGGAATAACAGGTTTTTTCTACCACCCATACCTAATATTGTAACATCTTTTTCAGAGTAATTAAATTCACTGTTGGGTTACATTACCTATGTTCCTGATAACTATCTATCTTTGGACTGGGTTTATCTTTGTCTAATAAGCGGGAAGGTCTTAGTCGATACAAATCTTCTTCCCCCCCCCCCCCCCCCCCAACCTTGTTATTTGTATTTTCTGTACTTATGATATATTTTTCCTGAAACACTTGATAATTGTTTGTGATTGATTTAATATTAATAAACAGCATAAACTTATTTAGTACTGTGTTGGAATACCCAAAGCCCCAAATTTCCCCTATCTGTTTAATATAGTTTGTATTCACGTGCGTCTGTGTGTTTGAAGCACTAAATCGGTGTGAGCGCAGGGGCGTGTCTGGAAACTGGCAAATAATTGTTTGACCAGGAGAGTGAAGAGAAGATTGAGAAGAACGATTTGTCGTAAATAAGTCTGTCCTTACACTCCCCAGCACTCTGTGAAGCAACTATTTACTCTCTACATTTTCTATCACTGAGCTTTTCACCACCATTCTCCACTCTAAACAGGACCACTATTTCTAAGACTGTTTCTCTCAAAATAAATTTACGACAATATTTGGTTTCTCGTCCGGAATCTTGAGCTACATTTGATGCAATTGCATATTTGGCTGGCTCGCCGGGATAAAGATATTTTTGAGTCTGATTAAGTCTGGGTCTAACTAGATAGAGTGTGAATGTTCTGTCTTTGTGAATTAGGGAAATAAATATAAAATTAATTACACCCCTAGAGAACGCATTTTAGTATTTGGGTCGTCCACACAGTATATTTACAGGTTGTTTTCTTTCCACAGCAGTAGAAAGTACGGATAATCATAAATTCGGTTAGCTAAATTATCCTCTGTCAGAGAAAATTAATTTTTTTTCTTTTTAAGTTTTGCTGGGATTGCGTAATTGTTTTTACAGTCACTAAGGCTTTTTGAAATTAAAAAGAGTTGAGCTTAGCTAAAGGCGCCTTGTTCTGACTTCTTTAAGTCTAGTTAACACGTCTCTTCTCATAAACTGACTTCAGGGGCGGAGTTTTGTGACGGAGAATTAAAATTTTAGGGAAAATTTTTTTTTTCCTTTTAAATTGTTTTAATATAAATCTTTCTCTACTGTTAGTAAAAGTAGATTTTTTTCTAGTGTAACTTACCATTTTAACGTGGCATAGTCGCTTGCGTTAAAAGTCTTAAGTGACAATAATAGCAGCGATAAGTTTGCACATTACAAAGTAGGAGGTAACACAAGTAAATTTATACTTTGTGTTTTTTCTCGTAGCGGCTTTTTTCCCTTCGTGTTCTTTCTTACTATTCTCTAGTCTTAGAAGCATCTCGTTCTTTGGCATGGCAGAGAGAATTAAGATAAGATCCATTTTGAGACAGGAAGCGAAGCACTCAGGAAGAGAAGGAGAAGCCGTGAACCTGTTTTTCAACAGAAAACTTGAAAGGTATGACGCGTAGCAACAGAAAGAAGAAGCTAGGAAGAAAGAAGCGGAAGAGAGGGCAGAAGCTAGGAAGAAAGAAGCGGGCGATCGTCAATTGGAGCAGAAGAAAATTGAGGCAGAGATAGAAGCTCGCAGGGAAAGAGAGAAGGAGAGATAACGTGAGGAGAGAGAGAGAGGGAAAGACAGCACGAACTGGCGCTTAAGGCTTTAGAGAGTCGGGGCGCCTCTACTTCAGATAACGGAGAGCCGTCTTCGCCCCAGTCTCAGTCAATGGATCTCTCCAGCACTCAATCTGCCCAATTAACTGCGCTGTCTTTTGCGTTAGAGTCTTTTCCTAGCGCCAATGAAAAAATTGACACCTTCCTAGAGAAATTCGAGAGGCTCGCAAATCTGTATGGGTTAGAGAGTTCCCGTTGAGCACTTTAATTCTCAACGTCATTAAAAGGTAATGCGTATGACGTGTACACAAAGCTGGGAACCAACCAACATGATTACGACATGCTGAAGAAGGCCTTGCTAGAACGGTTTGAGATGACCGCCCGAAAATTTCTGCAAATGTTCAGAAACAGCCGGAAAGAGAGCATGAAAACATTTCCGCAGTTCTCTTCACGTCTCAAGTGCATTGAATTATCTGACCTATCTCTTACGTATGAGGGATTACTTGAACTTGTTCTTGTGGAACAGATAAAGTCAACTGTGTCAAACGAAAACCGTAGATTTTTGGCTGAACAGGGCGCAGTCAGGCTTGAGGACATCCTCAATAAGGCAGAACGCTATACCAATGCAATGGCCAAACTTCCCAGAACTAAACGTAAACCCACAGATGAGCCATCTCGTAAACAACATCTAGAGCAGTCATCCTATTCCTCAAATTCCTCTCAGAATTATAACCAACGAGAAAATAATACCCAGAGACCTCCTCAGGAAAAATCGAAATTCTACAAAACCCGATTTTCCCCAAATAATAATTCTGATCAACCCACCAAGCCTACGTGGCAGCGCGGCCACCAAGGTCAAGGAAAAGGGAAGACCCCTACACCAGGAACGTCTGATCAGGGCAAGCAAACCGGGCCTAACCGCATCAGATGCCTGCATACAGCCTCACCAGGTAGAGTCAATGTCAGTGATTCTCAACCTGAGGGGGACCGACCTTCAACGCGAGGAACTGTAATTTTGAATGGTACCTCAACTACTTGTCTCATTGACACTGGACTAAGCTTTAGTTGTATTGTCGCCAGACACCTAGTCAAACCATGTCAGGAGACAGAGGAAACCGTCAAACTTAGTGGAGTTTTCATGAGTGATGCACACAGGACGCTTCCTATCGCACTGGTAGAAATACACTATGATTTTGTCAGAGGTGTTATTAAAGCGGCCATTATGGATGATCCAATCTACCCAGTTATCCTGGGATGTAGATACGTGTTTATTGGGAGACCTAAGGAGCCGATTGTGGCAGCGGTAACCACAAGAGGGCAAACCAAGAAGGAGAGGGAGCCTTCGCCAAATTTGTTGCCGAATGAACTGAAGGAGGCGCAACAAAAGGACCCTACTCTGGAGCTCTGCCTTAGGAAACTGCAAATGGCTAAGGACCCCAGACACAACGGAGACATCTTTTCTAAGGATGGCGTATTGTAGCGTAGAACGGGCGACCCGGACACGGGGAATAACCAGCTCTTTGTACCGACGCAGTACAGAAGCCAGATCTTAGAAATGGGGCACTCTCTTCCCTTTAGCGGACATATGGGACAAAACGGCACTATTCAGCGAATAAAAAGCCACTATTGGTGGCCAGGAATAAACTCTGACATTATCAGGTACGTTAAATCCTGCGCCCAGTGCCAACGGGTAGCACCCAAGCACTTGACACCCCCAGTACCTATGGGGCAAATGCCAATAGTGGGTACTCCATTTGAACGGGTTGCTGTCGACATCATTGGACCCCTGGAAAGGACCAAAAGAAGAAACAGGTTCATCCTGACCTTAGTCGACTTTTGCTCAATGTGGGCCGAAGCTGTACCGCTAACATGCATAGATTCCAAGCATGTCGCAGAAGCCCTCGTGCAAATTTTTACACGGTTGGGATTCCCTCAACTGGTTTTGACGGACAATGGATCCTAATTCCGTAGCCTGTTAATGGAGGAGATCTTTAAGATCTTGAATGTCAAACATATCCACACAAGTCCCTACCATCGGGCCGGAAATGGGCTCGTGGAACGTTTTAATGGCAGCCTCACCACCATGTTACGTAAGCTGGGTCAGGAGAAACCGGAAGACTGGGACCTATATATATCGGCTGCCTTATTCGCCTACCGAGAGGTTCCCCAAGCGTCTACGGGATTCCCGCCTGCCACACTTTTTTTTGGCAGACCTATAAAGGGGCCACTAGAAGCCTTACTTCGGTCCCTGACAGACCAAAACGCCGACGAGACAGTCGTCTCTGCAAGCAAGTATGTATCTGAGCTCAAGGAAAGGTTAAAGCTAGGATGGGATCTAGCTACTACCAACCTTAAGAAAGCCCGCTCTAAACATGCTAAAAGATACAACAAAGCTGCAAAAGAGAGAGAACTACAACCAGGGGAGAAAGGTTTGTAGCTACTTCCAACCGGAAGCAATAAACTTCGCATCGGATGGCAAGGGTCGTTTACCGTCCTTAAAAAGATCTCACGTACCAATTACAAGATCTCCATCAAAGGAAAGGAGAAGGTCTTCCACATAAATCTGCTTAAGAAATATTTGGAAAGACCGGTGCCATCCTCTGAGCATCTCCTGGCTGTCGCCATAGCAACGGAAGACGAGGAAGATGATGATGGTTGCATGGAGTACCCGTTGCAACCCACAGAATCCTTTAAAGATGTCAAGTTCGGCGACAATCTCTCACCAGAACAACAAACAGAAACCAAGTCTCTACTAAAACAGTACAGTGCAGTCTTAAAGGATGTACCTGGTCGAACAAATATCATCGAATTTGATATGAAATTAACAAACGAGACCCCTGTTCGAACCAGAGTTTACCCCATCCCGTATGCTAAAGCTGATGCACTTCGCGGAGAAATAGACAAGCTGCGTCAGGCAGGAATTATCAGTGAGTCTACATCTCCATACAGTTCCAGTTTAGTGTTGTTGCAGAAGCCCAATAAGGAAGTTCGGTTGTGTATAGATTACCGGCTGCTAAACGCTGTAACGGAATTCCAGCCCGAACCTCTCCAAACTGTTTCTGAGTTGTTCACCAAGCTCAGCAAAGCAAAGATTTTCTCCAAGATTGACCTCAGTAAAGGTTATTATCAAATACCAGTCAAGGAGGAAATTAAACCTTTGTTAGCTTTCAGCACTAGTGAAGGACATTACACATTTAATGTGATGCCGTTCGGATTGCATAACGCACCAGGAGTGTTCACCAGGATGATGAGGAAGCTTCTAGAATCTTTGCAAAGTCCCCATATCCATAATTTCATGGATGACATATTAATTGCATCGGAAACCTACGAAGAACATATTGCTACGGTTGCTATGCTCCTCAGGAGACTACAGGAAACTGGTCTCACAGCCAGACCTATCAAATGTCTCATCGGGTTTGAACAGTTGGACTTCCTGGGGCATACTATTTCTCACGGCTGTAGTTGGCCTGTTCAGAAGAACGTGGAGAAAATAGCTGCAGCCAAAAGACCCCGAACGAAGAAAGACGTACGTTCCTTCCTATCACTATGTGCATATTATCAGAAATACATCCAGAACTTCAACGGACTGACGGCACCTCTGACTGACCTCACAAAGAAAGGTTGTCCTGATAAAGTCATATGGGATCAAAAGTGCGAACACGCGTACAGCACTTTAAAAGGACAGTTGTCTGCATACCCCATTTTGAGGTTGCCTGACCTCAAGAATCCTTTTGTACTACGGGTTGACGCGTCAGGTCAGGGCATCGGGTCAACACTGCTTCAAGCCGAGGACAGTGACCTGAACATGCTATTTCCAGTTTCCTATGGCAGACGGAAATTAAATAAAGCTGAACGGAACTACAGCGTAGTTGAAAGAGAATGTATAGCTCTGATTGACGTTATCAGACGCCATCATGAGAGTTTCTATGGGACATCTTTGACGGTGCAAACAGACCACGCTCCGTTAGCCTTTCTTGGTGCCAATAAAGAATTTAGCGCAAGGATCATGCGCTGGGCTCTTCTTTTAAGCGTTTATTCTTTCAAAGTGGAATATATTCCGGGAAGACAGAATGTCGGGGCGGATTTCCTGAGTAGAAACTGGACTACGGAGGAATAGGAGGAAGTTGAAGATACCAATCATCCTAAAGCTACCGATCAGGGCAGCTTCATTGTCATAAATCAAACATGAAAAGATGTTTTCATGTCTCAAATGAGGGGACGATTGTCACAGACAACTCAGCCGTCCCTGAATTTATTAGATGATATAAGAACCCTCTCATAACATCGGTACCCCTGAAGTGTTGGATGATATGGTACGACCCTTCGTAACGACCCCTTCGGATAGCATCAGTACCCCCGAATATTGTAGTAACGTTTCGTCAAACGGGATTTTTTTTTACCTGGACTTATTAGCTATGCAACCTTTTCACGCAGATGGTCAAAACGTTTGCTGATTAATATGTGGACAGTTTATCTACCGTTAATTCTGGTCATCGCATTGATTTAAGGAGAGGTTAAATCACGCCCACGGATATCTCTTGAGCAATCATATGCAATTATTTTCATTAACTTGGCCAGTGGGGGGCGTTGCCAGCATCAAACGACAGTAGCGACCACGATCAAAGACACGGGGGGGGGGGGGGGGGGGCTCAGAAAAGACTAGCGGCACGCTACCAAAAAGACAGTAGTGGTCCCTGAAACGAGCGACGCAAGTTTCCTGCCGGTATTTCGCATCTCGGTGTTAACCACAGAACCGATCGCAATGGGAGCGAACGAGAAAGCCGACGCGGACGCAGAAGACCAGGGGATTCATCTCTCCTTAATCTGGCGCTCAGAACCCCAAAAGTCTCCTGAGATCTAAAAAGGTGTCAAAATTTAACATGTCCCACTCATGTTACATTCCAATTTAGATATATACAGACCATGAAGAAATGCATTTTATCACTCGTTGGCCAGACCTTGACAGAAGCACTAGCTATATTTGAAATCGTGTTAGATTTTCCCCTGGATTTTCATATATTTGCAGTGAATTCTATTCTGTGCAAAACGGTAAAATATAATTGTGTAAAGTGATCAGTGGTCTAGTTCAGTCATTCTATTTCACTGGATTTTGCGTTAATTTAAATCTTTTAAATTAAACCATCTCAATAGTTCCAGCTGTAAATGTAATGATATATCTATTATATTATTTAAAAAGAAAATAGATGCTTAAATGCTTAAATTAACTTTTAAAAGTCGCGTAGGAATTTATAACTAATTGAGTTAAGTCATATATAGATGTGTATTTTAACCATTTAAACTCGCAAAGTGTCTTCTTAAATATACAATTAAATACGCGAGGGTATATTATAGTCTTAACGGGAAATTCATCGCGCTTTAGAATGTTATTTGATTTTTTCGGTATATTACATTTTTTTTCTTTCGTACAGAGTGATCGTAACCTACGATCCCAGCAATAAAGAAATCATCTTAAAACTTCCAGACATATTGATGAAACATTTTAAATTTAATCTTGTGGCGGTCCGATGCGGCCTAGCTATCATAATTACATGAAAGAAAGCCTACCCAAGAATATTTAAAAAGAAACCATCAAATTAAACTACAATCTGTAAGATTAACTGGAAGATGAACAGTGCCAGTAGCGATATTTTATTTACTGCCCTGCTGTGAGAGAGTACATATTTACTTGAACTGTGACTGGGCCTAGTTTTTCCTCACTGGATTTAAAACCTACCGGTCAGTTGCTATCATCACGCCTTGAAGGAATTTTACCACTTGCGGGAAATTAAAGAGACCACTTCATTTTCACCCCTGTATCGAACTGTGTCAGTGCCATCCCATAGACTCCTTTTTATATAATAAAACACAAGAACTCTTAGGCTTCAAGTCCGGCGATAAGTGTGAATATTTGCTATCAGCAAACCTCGCTACATCTGGGGCGGGACATCGAAGTACCAGACATTTTCATATGTCAAGAGTGTAATTGCTGTTTATATAATTCTATGGATTGTCTGATGCTGCAATCGGTAAGTGTGTGAGTATATGAGTGTGGGCACTCACGCGTGTGCATGAATGACAGGAGATTTAATTTTTGCAAACCATTTGTTAACTTGCCTACCGGATAATACATTTTCCTAGAGCAGAGACTCTGACGCCTAGCTGAGCAACAACTGGATGAGGTCCAGTGCGTATTCCGAGCGAACCGAAGTACTCAAGACCTAATCTTCACACTCAGACAGCTGAGTGAAAAGGCCCTTGAGTATAAGAGTGAGCTCCATCTTTGTTTCATAGATCACGAAAAGGCGTTTGACAGGGTCCCCTGGAGCAAACTTTGGGATTGTGTGGCAACGAAGAACATTCCAGCACCTGTGATTTATGCTATACAGAGCTTCTACAAGTCTTGCAGAAATTATGTGAGGACAGCAAACTATAATTCAGAAGAGTTCAGGACCACCACTAGTGTAAGACAAGGTGATATCCTGTCACCTTACCTTTTCATACTCCTCATGGACGATGTCATTAATGCATGTAAGGAAAGAACAAGAAAGTATTCAGTGGGGTACTGGAAGATGAGACAGGTCTGTATTTCGGAGCTGGCATTTGCTGATGATGTTGCCCTCATTGCTCAATCAGTGGCACATCTCCAATCCAACCTGCAAGTCTGGAAGGAAGAGCTGGAGAAGAGAGGGATGGTCATAAGCAGCTCTAACACAAAATCCATGGTGATATCACGAGAAGAAAGAAGACATCAGATTAAGCTGGGAGAACAGGTCCTGGAGCAGGTAGACCACTTTAACTACCTCGGGGCTATTATTGACGGAAAGGGAGGCATCAAAGAAGAGTTGGCCATTCGAAAAGCAGCAGCTGGGAGACTTTTTCAGGCCATAAATCGAGGATTCCTTAGCAAGAGAGAGGTTGGTAAGAAAACGAAGATGGCTGTATACCGCTCCACCTATGTCCCAGTCTTGACATATGGATGCGAGTCATGGGCAATGACTACAACCCACAAAAGCCAGATCCAAACCTCAGAATTGAGGTATCTGAGGAAGGTGGTTGAAGTAACAAGAAGAGACATGGTACGCAACCAGACGATACGTCAAGGCCTTAAATCCCACCCCCTGCAGACCCAAGTAGAACAGTTCCAACTAAGATGGTTTGGCCATGTCTGCAGAATGGGAGAAGATCGGCTACCACGACAAGCATGAGAAATAAAGAGCCAAGGATCCAGACCCCCAGGACGACCCAGAGTCCGCTGGGAGGACAACATTAGACAATCTTTGAAGGACAGAGGACAAGAACGGAACCAGGCCAGGAGGAAGACAGCCGATAGGATAGAGTTGCGCTCTCTCCTCGAAACCTCTACACCTCACGGTAGAAGTGGAACGACTAAGTAAGTAAGTAAGATAAACTGGAAGATGAACAGTGCCAGTAGCGATATTTTATTTACTGCCCTGCTGTGAGAGAGTACATATTTACCTGAACTGTGACTGGGCCTAGTTTTTCCTCACTAGGATTTAAAACCTACCGGTCAGTTGCTATCATCACGCCTTGAAGGAATTTTACCTCCAGCAGCGAAATTAAAGAGACCACTCCATCCTCACCCCTGTGTTGAATTGTGTCAGTGCCATCCCATAGACTACTTTTTATATAATAAAACACAAGAACACTTAGGCTTCAAGTCCGGCGATAAGTGGGAATATTTGCTATCAGCAAACCTCGCTACATCTGGGGCGGGACATCGAAGTACTAGACATTTTCACATGTCAAGAGTGTAATTGCTGTTTATATATTTTTTTAATTTTTTAAATTTTTCTTTATATATATATTTTTTTTTTTTTTTTTTGCGTTCGCCCGCTAATACTCGAGGCGAAATCTCAGGTTATTATTTTATGTCTAACCTGACATTGATTTTACGTGAGTATCCCTTTATTTCTTGTACAGAGACAGGTGTCCCTCGCCATTCAGGCAAATACTCGCCGATTTCAGAGGTACCCATTGCAGCTGGGTCGGCTCAGGAGCCGCCAGTCCCTGGTCGACGACACTCCTTCAAATGTCCTCGCCAGGTCTCGAGTTAATCCAGTCCAAATCCCGGTCGACGAAAAATCCTCAAATGCCGTCGCCCGGGTTTGATCCTGTATCACCGGGTCGCCAGAGCGGTGTTGTAACCACTACGCTAGCGCGGCTCCCGCTGTTTATATAATTCTATGGATTGTCTGATGCTACAATCGGTAAGTGTGTGTGAGTATATGAGTATGGGCCCTCACGCGCGTGCATGAATGACAGGAGATTTAATTTTTGAAAAACCATTTGTTAACTTGCCTACCGGGTAATACATTTTCTGTATACCCTGCAGTGTTCCTTTAAGTGGGATATTTTGTTAACTCTGTTTACCCTCTGTTGCGTACATATTTTTTTATATGTCGCACAGATTACAGTTGATACGATTACAAATGAAAATGTAACTATCTGGTTGATAAAAGGATATTTATTTATGAACTTACAACTTTTAAGAAAGGGGAATAACTCAGAATAGTAAATGTGTATTTTATTCTTTGAGTGATCGGTTCCTGTTTTGTTTCCGTGGATTGAACAAGCGGAGGAATCTAGATTTATATCATTTTATGTCTATTATAGCTGGAAACAGATTGTTCTCGCTTAAGGTTTTGCAGGAATATTGAAAGTCCGAATCTAGGTTTACTGTTTGTCTGTTTGAGACGATTCGGTCTTCTAGCATGTTATCTTTGTGTGTCTTGGCTGGATTATTTCTTCTTACACGCTCAGCGGAGGAAGATAAGTGAGTGTGTTCTTCGGTTATGGAGTCTGGCGGGACGCCATGTCGAGCGGTCCAGAGTTTTGTGATCTCAAGTTATCATGGGGAAGAAGATTGTGTCTTCTAGGACTGTTTTAGTCTATGTGTTCCCCAGTATTGTTTCTATTACGCCAGAAAAGGGGTTTGTGCTTGCTATTTATTCTTGGCCAAGGTAAACGTACTTTTACTGACCTCGTTCCTAGGCTTACGATGGGTTATGTATAGGCCTACATGAATCTACTTATGTTCAGATGTCAGAACGACATATCGTTTAGCAGCACTAATAATGTTTCTACACAGCAATTATGAGGACAGATAATGCTGATATTGGTGGAAACTTTGATATCCTTATGAAGTGAATCTTTCTAGAAGTTTTGTCGTCTCACCGTTGTGTGCGCGATGTTAAGGACCAAGGAAGCCATCTTGGAATCCGAATTATTGTCAATCATTCATCAGAGAACAGGGATGTCCCCTTACTACCCGATAATGATCCAGAGATCACATTTATGAAAGAAAGATCTATTATGAGAGATTTAGCATTTACTCCGAAGATATGTACTAAATGCTATTTGAAGAAATCTCCACTAGAGTACAAGCTACACTCATGCTAAGAGAGATTCTGTACAGGAGTCACTATGAACATTATGTATAAACTGACGTGATCTGTCAGTACAACCTGATATATATGTGTATTAACTATGGAACTCTGAATGCTTGTCTACAAATGTTCCAGTATGAGGTTATCCAGCATGTATGCTAACTTAAGATGATACACCATTGATCAACACCATGCTGTTTATGTCGTCATGTGTTCCTGTAACCATACACGTACTGTTCCAGTGTGCGTCTCATTAAACATTATAAAAAGAACACAGTAGTCCCAGTAATCCTTGACTGCTACATGTGAGAGTATGAATATATTGTTACCAAGTTGTCAACTCTTCAGAACCATACTACCATTCGCGTACAATGTACTCTCACTTCAATGTTTACACTACCCTGTGTAGGTCGAGTTGACCTGTGTCTGTCTTCACGGTGACAGCACCCCTTTGAACGCAACGGTACTACCAGCCATCATTGACTTATACTACACCACACCATAATTTTACAGTGGAGTCCAAACTAACTACACGTTACAACGGTGGCCACTATATCCATTACAAGAGGTTGTAATTACAAAACATCAGAACTTTACAGTGGTGTGCCAGCTTCCTGGGTCAACCTGCACAGTGGACATTTTTGAGAAGTCAGCTACTGAAACCAGACCATTCCTTGGGGCCTGTTACGACACACGTAAACACCGGCAGTACAACTTTACAGTCGATGTCAGCGCGACCTGTCCTATCGAGGTATACGGTAACTAGTTCAGCGTTTGTTGACATTTTTTGTTGATGGACATTTGCCATAGAACAGACAGCGTTACACAGCCAGTTTGTTTGGAAAAGATAGCATTACATATCAGTGTTGGAACATATATTTGACAGTGTTTGCAAAATGGACAGTGCAACTGAAGCGAGAAGTCTTACTTGTGATTCTGAGGAACTGTAAAAAGTGGATTCTCCTGCACGGCCATAGTTTGTGTTGAACTTTAATTATTTAGGCCAGATTTGATTATTTAATAAAGTACCATAGTACTGTAGCATTATTGCGTATAACTGAGCCTTCTTCGCAACACATTCTATCTGCAACACATTACATTATGAATATTTATGCTATATGTACATTTATGTTTACATGTTTATATGTGATATTTGTTTGTATTCTGCGGTGACACACAACAGAGTATCCCACGTAATAGAGGGTCTGATGTGTGCGTTTCTATAGGTGCAATTTTCTTGATTGAGAATTTGCTGCGACAACTGTTGCTATTAGTGTTAGCTGTGAAGACTGTAATTATTGTTATTTTTGTAATATTTCTTTGTTCTTTAGTTTTGTTTTGATTTGTTTGTAATTTGTTGGTCTACCCTTTTCTATCTTTCAGTTTCATACAACATTTATATTTATATACTGGGGCGTTATTTGTGTTGTTATCCTCTTGCGGTTTATTTTTTATTGTTTTTTCCATTTGATTTATTTGATTTCCGCAAATGTTTTCATGTTGTCTTGTATAATTGTTTTGTTATGTTCTTGATCGACATACACTATTTAAAATATAGTTGATCATATGGATTTATGTGAAAAAATCAACTGATGATTAATGGCTGGTAATAAAGGTACACAGTTGATTAGATAAGACACTATTTCTTGTGCATTGCACTTATGTTATAGAGTGTTGCAGCAATTTATAACTGTTAGTTTACAAAAAAATATACAAGACCTTGATAAGGCTTGTCTCACACAGACATTGTGATAGTGTGCTGATTAATCCAGTGATTAAGAACTTTTTGCTATATTACCTTGAAATATATATTTTATTATTATTGTTTCAAGTGAGTAGTATCATTGTCAGACATCATGTCTACATTAGAATACTTTATTGCACAAGGGAGATCCCTTGATAAGACTGGTATAAACTTAGAACAATGGGCAGTTGCTCAATATGACAAAGCATTAGCTGCTGAAGAGAGAAAAGCTGCTGCAGAAGAGAGAAAAGCTCTGGCTGAAGAAAAAAGATTAGAAAGAGAAGCTGAACAAAAGAAATTGCAGATACAGACTGAGGAAAAAAGATTCCAGATGGAAATGGAAAAAGAAAAAAGAAAAGATGAAGCTGCTGCAGAAGAGAGAAAAGCTGCTGCTGCTGCTGCTGCTGAAGAAAGAAAAGCTGCTGCTGCTGCTGAAGAGAAAAAAGCAATGAGAGAATATGAACACCAAAAAGAACTTTTAGCATTTGAGTTAGAAAAGTTAAAATTAACAAACATAAGTAATGTTAATCAAGCATCTGGTGGTAATGGTAAACCCTTTACTTACAAGGTCAAGGTACCAGCGTTCAATCCTTCCAGTGATGACATAACATTCTGGTTAAATAGATTTGAACGCTCTTGTCGAGCTCATAATGTGGACAAATCACAATATGCTAACCAGTTGTCAGAAAATTTGAAAGGTGATTCTCTGACTAGTTTAAGTTTGGTTGAAGAGGCTGACAAGGATAATTATGATGTTATTAGGGCAGCCTTATTAAAGAAGTACCAGTTATCTGAAGAAGGTTATCGGAATTTGTTTAAGACAATGGTTCCTGAGGCAGGTGTAGAATTCTCAGAATTCATTGCAAGGACACGTCTTAAATTTGATCGTTGGATTGAGCTGTCCAAAACAGAAAAGACATATGAAGCCCTTATGGACTTGATACTAAGAGATAAGATTATGTCAAGTATAAATAAACCATTCCTTGAATTCTTACATGAGCGTAAACCCAAGACACTAAAAGAAATGGAACAGTATTGTACCCAATACGTCACTGCACATCCAGACGTAGCTATTAGCAATACTAAGGTTAGGGAAGGTATGCCAGTTGCTTCAGCAACACCATACAACCCTAATCACTCACGCAGATTCCAAGAACCTCAAAATAGGTTTAATAAAAAAGGTAGCCATAACGGTTATCAGAACCAAGGTAACCAATCATTTCAGGGTTCTTCTTCGAATACCTGGAGACGAGCCGACAGCCCTCGATTCAGGGGCGGTCATAATTATAGAAACTTTCGCAAAGGAAGTCATTATAGAAATTATCCAAGTTTTCCATCATGGAGACAACAAGATCATAATTACAGAGATACTTATTATAATGAATATGATAATAGTAACCAAAGGAACTATGACTCAAACCCAAGTAGGGGTTATAACAGTGGAAACAAGGATAATTACAGAGGCAATAATAACAGACGTAGGGCACAATACAAAAAAATAAATCTCATTACCAGGCGAACTCTGCACAGCAAGAGTCCCACGAAGCCTATAAACAAAATAAAGATAATGATGACTCTAATAATATGGCATGTGCCGCTTTTGATTTTGGGAGAGCATCTAAGTGCCCCCAATGCAAAACATTATTTGAGCCAACCACAGTGTCTACTTTAAGCTGTGGCCATCCTCTTCCCGCTCTTCCTGCGTCAATCGCGCATGATGGAAGAGGTTCTCTAGTCTTACACAAAGGTTTAGTAAATGACAATCCAGTCTCAGTACTTTTTGATTCTGGATGCACAACAATTGGTGTTAGGCAGTCACTCATAGAACCTTCTCATGCTACAGGCAAAGTAGTCAAATGCGTAACATTTGGCGGCACCATAGAGAAATACTCTACCGCTATCATTAGGATTGCTACTCCTTTCTTCACAGGAGATGTACACGCATGTCTTTTGCCGAATCCGATCGCTGATCTTATCATCGGTCGCATTCACGGAGTAAAAGAATGCACTTCGCAACAAATTTAATTTTGGGAAAAGCAAAATATGCAAACTGCTAATGCTGTAGTCACAAGAGCTCAAGCTCTCAATATGCCTGAAACTTCATCTACTGAAGATATTGAAGTGCATAACCAAGATGATCCCTTGGTAATTTCTCGTGACTCGTTTATAAAACAACAAGAAGAGGATCCGACTCTTAAGAAATTCTTCACTCTTGTAACGAAAGGTGATCCGAATAGAGATAACAAGCGTAAATCTTGGATTACAATGAAAAATGGTGTACTTGTACGTATGGTGCAAGACTCCACTAATTTAAGTCATTCTCAGATTCTTGTACCCAAGAAGTTGAGAGTTAAAATTTTACAACATGCACTCGACTCTCAGTGTGCTGGACACATGGGTTTTTCCCGTACAAAGTCAAGAGTTCTTGCGGCTTTCTTTTGGCCTTTCGTGAATAAGGACATACGGATCTATTGTCGATCATGTAAAGTAAGTCAAGAAGTCAAATCCAAAGGTCCTCGTCATGCTGCGCCTATTCAGGCTGCAGACATTCCTATTCGACCATTTCAGAAAATGGCGATAGACATCATTGGTCCATTTAAGATCAAATCTGCTAGAGGACATCAGTTTATTTTAACGTGTGTGGACATGTGCACACGTTGGCCAGAGGCAATCCCTCTGAAGAGCATTACTACTGCTGACATTGCAGATGCTCTTTGGCTTATATTTTCTCGCCTGGGATTCCCCGGAGAAATATTATCAGATCATGGCACCCAACTAATATCGGATACCATGTCTCAAGTAATGTCTACTCTACAGATAGAGAGATCTTTGAGTAGCATCTATCATCCTATGTCCAATGGGATGGTAGAACGGCTAAATAGAACACTTAAGAACTTATTAGGAAAGATAACTGAGGATCATCCTCAAGATTGGGACAGGGTTCTACCCGCGGCCCTCTTCGCTTACAGGGAGGTCCCCAATGAACATACAGGATTTTCTCCCTTTGAACTTGTCTTTGGCGCGCGACCGCGCGGCCCTATGTCTTTGCTTCATGATCTCATAACAGCGGACAATATTGACGATGACAGAAAATCCTCTTACGAATATGTCATCACGCTGAGAGAAAAAATTATCGAAGCATGCAAATTAGCAACGTCCTCTTCTGAATTTGCTAAACAGAAGGCAAGGCAATTTGCTAATAAGAAAAGAACTTTACGACAACTTTGTCATGGCGACAAAGCATTTGTTTTGCTACTATGTAGGGAAAATAGACTCCTTATTTCTTGGAGAGGTCCGTACGATATAATATCGAAAATTTCAGATGTTGACTATATTGTCGATATTAACGGGAAGCATAAAACCTTCCACATCAATATGCTTACGGAATTCCATGAACGTCCTGACTATTTACAGCCTATTTTCCAGGCAACGGACGATTCTCCAGTTCAACATGGTCATTACTCATCACTGTCCGTTATACAGGATGAGGAAACAAGTTTTTCGGATGTTAATCTTCCGCTTCCAATGATACCACTTCATTCTAGTGAATCATGGAAAGACGTTACTGTTTCTCCTGATTTATCTCTAGGAGAACAGCGACAGGTTTCGGCTATGTTACAAACATTTCAGGATGTCCTCACTGACATCCCTGGGCAAACTCATGTCATTGAGCATGACATTATTCTAACTGAACATACTCCTATTAGGGTTAGATCTTACCCTATCCCTATACATTTTCAAGCACAGGTTGAAAAGGAGTTAGATGAAATGATAGATTTACAAATAATCGAACCATCCACTTCTGCATATTCTTCGCCGATGGTTATTGTTCGAAAAAAAGACAATAACATACGTCTTTGCGTTGACTATCGCACATTGAATCAAGTGACGAAGTTTGATGCTGAACCTATGCCTTTACTAGAAGAGCTACTTACTCGACTTTCTAAATCTCATTTTTTCACTAAACTTGATTTGTCTAAAGGATATTGGCAAGTTCCATTATCCGAACGCGCCAAACCTCTTACCGCCTTTTCTACTCCTAGAGGCCTTTTCCAATCTAATTTTATGCCTTTCGGCCTTATGAACTCACCAGCTACATTCGTACGCATGATGCGTCGAATCCTATCGTATCGGTCAGATGTCATTGCTTATCTAGACGACATCTGTCTTTTCAGCGATACTTGGGAAGATCACTATTCAGGGTTAGTTGAATTATTATCAACTCTACGCGAGCATAACCTGACAGCAAAACCATCTAAAGCTTGCATTGGTTTTAGCGAAATCGCTTTCCTAGGCCATCGAGTAGGTCATGGTTTCCTGAAGACAGAGGACCATAATATCACTAAGATACTTAACATCTCTATCCCTAAGACAAAAAAGCAAGTGCGAAGTCTTTTAGGTCTCATACAATTTTATGGACGATTCATTCCGAATCTGTCCTCTATCATGGCACCTCTTTCGACACTACTAAAGAAAGGGTCGCCTAATATGGTTCACTGGTCTCAGGAATGCCAATTCTCACTAGATAAGATCAAAACTATGTTTTCAACACCACCTATTTTAGTGTTACCTACTACAGATAAGACATTTGTTCTTCGTAGTGACGCTTCATCCACTGGGATTGGAGCGGCACTAATGCAAGAGTACTCTGGAACTCTGCATCCTGTAATGTACATATCCAGAAAACTTAATGCTGCAGAAAGGAATTACTCGGTTTTAGACCGGGAATTATTGGTGATGGTTTGGTCAATTCTCAAACTTCAAAGATTCCTTCTTGGTGCACATTTCATAGTGGAAACTGACCAGAAAGCTCTTACTGCTATCCAAAGTAAGAACTTGAAGAGCTCGAGATCAACTCGATAAGTGAAGGACATTACACATTAAATGTGATGCCGTTCGGATTGCATAACGCACCAGGAGTGTTCACCAGGATGATGAGGAAGCTTCTAGAACCTTTGCAAAGTCCCCATATCCATAATTTCATGGATGACATATTAATTGCATCGGAAACCTACGAAGAACATATTGCTACGGTTGCTATGCTCCTCAGGAGACTACAGGAAACTGGTCTCACAGCCAGACCTATCAAATGTCTCATCGGGTTTGAACAGTTGGACTTCCTGGGGCATACTATTTCTCACGGCTGTAGTTGGCCTGTTCAGAAGAACGTGGAGAAAATAGCTGCAGCCAAAAGACCCCGAACGAAGAAAGACGTACGTTCCTTCCTATCACTATGTGCATATTATCAGAAATACATCCAGAACTTCAACGGACTGACGGCACCTCTGACTGACCTCACAAAGAAAGGTTGTCCTGATAAAGTCATATGGGATCAAAAGTGCGAACACGCGTACAGCACTTTAAAAGGACAGTTGTCTGCATACCCCATTTTGAGGTTGCCTGACCTCAAGAATCCTTTTGTACTACGGGTCGACGCGTCAGGTCAGGGCATCGGGTCAACACTGCTTCAAGCCGAGGACAGTGACCTGAACATGCTATTTCCAGTTTCCTATGGCAGACGGAAATTAAATAAAGCTGAAAGGAACTACAGCGTAGTTGAAAGAGAATGTATA
This sequence comes from Oreohelix idahoensis, assembly GCA_024509875.1. NCBI lineage: Eukaryota > Metazoa > Mollusca > Gastropoda > Stylommatophora > Oreohelicidae > Oreohelix > Oreohelix idahoensis. The sequence goes on along the minus strand of JAMPIV010016654.1, from coordinate 165,129 downwards.
GCTCTGATTGACGTTATCAGACGCCATCATGAGAGTTTCTATGGGACATCTTTGACGGTGCAAACAGACCACGCTCCGTTAGCCTTTCTTGGTGCCAATAAAGAATTTAGCGCAAGGATCATGCGCTGGGCCCTTCTTTTAAGCGTTTATTCTTTCAAAGTGGAATATATTCCGGGAAGACAGAATGTCGGGGCGGATTTCCTGAGTAGAAACTGGACTACGGAGGAATAGGAGGAAGTTGAAGATACCAATCATCCTAAAGCTACCGATCAGGGCAGCTTCATTGTCATAAATCAAACATGAAAAGATGTTTTCATGTCTCAAATGAGGGGACGATTGTCACAGACAACTCAGCCGTCCCTGAATTTATTAGATGATATAAGAACCCTCTCATAACATCGGTACCCCTGAAGTGTTGGATGATATGGTACGACCCTTCGTAACGACCCCTTCGGATAGCATCAGTACCCCCGAATATTGTAGTAACGTTTCGTCAAACGGGATTTTTTTTTCACCTGGACTTATTAGCTATGCAACCTTTTCACGCAGATGGTCAAAACGTTTGCTGATTAATATGTGGACAGTTTATCTACCGTTAATTCTGGTCATCGCATTGATTTAAGGAGAGGTTAAATCACGCCCACGGATATCTCTTGAGCAATCATATGCAATTATTTTCATTAACTTGGCCAGTGGGGGGCGTTGCCAGCATCAAACGACAGTAGCGACCACGATCAAAGACACGGGGGGGGGGGGGGGGGGGGGGGGCTCAGAAAAGACTAGCGGCACGCTATCAAAAAGACAGTAGTGGTCCCTGAAACGAGCGACGCAAGTTTCCTGCCGGTATTTCGCATCTCGGTGTTAACCACAGAACCGATCGCAATGGGAGCGAACGAGAAAGCCGACGCGGACGCAGAAGACCAGGGGATTCATCTCTCCTTAATCTGGCGCTCAGAACCCCAAAAGTCTCCTGAGATCTAAAAAGGTGTCAAAATTTAACATGTCCCACTCATGTTACATTCCAATTTAGATATATACAGACCATGAAGAAATGCATTTTATCACTCGTTGGCCAGACCTTGACAGAAGCACTAGCTATATTTGAAATCGTGTTAGATTTTCCCCTGGATTTTCATATATTTGCAGTGAATTCTATTCTGTGCAAAACGGTAAAATATAATTGTGTAAAGTGATCAGTGGTCTAGTTCAGTCATTCTATTTCACTGGATTTTGCGTTAATTTAAATCTTTTAAATTAAACCATCTCAATAGTTCCAGCTGTAAATGTAATGATATATCTATTATATTATTTAAAAAAAAAATAGATGCTTAAATGCTTAAATTAACTTTTAAAAGTCGCGTAGGAATTTATAACTAATTGAGTTAAGTCATATATAGATGTGTATTTTAACCATTTAAACTCGCAAAGTGTCTTCTTAAATATACAATTAAATACGCGAGGGTATATTATAGTCTTAACGGGAAATTCATCGCGCTTTAGAATGTTATTTGATTTTTTAGGTATATTACATGTTTTTTTCTTTCGTAAACAGAGTGATCGTAACCTACGATCCCAGCAATAAAGAAATCATCTTAAAACTTCCAGACATATTGATGAAACATTTTAAATTTAATCTTGTGGCGGTCCGATGCGGCCTAGCTATCATAATTACATGAAAGAAAGCCTACCCAAGAATATTTAAAAAGAAACCATCAAATTAAACTACAATCTGTAAGATTAACTGGAAGATGAACAGTGCCAGTAGCGATATTTTATTTACTGCCCTGCTGTGAGAGAGTACATATTTACTTGAACTGTGACTGGGCCTAGTTTTTCCTCACTGGATTTAAAACCTACCGGTCAGTTGCTATCATCACGCCTTGAAGGAATTTTACCACTTGCGGGACATTAAAGAGACCACTTCATTTTCACCCCTGTATCGAACTGTGTCAGTGCCATCCCATAGACTCCTTTTTATATAATAAAACACAAGAACTCTTAGGCTTCAAGTCCGGCGATAAGTGTGAATATTTGCTATCAGCAAACCTCGCTACATCTGGGGCGGGACATCGAAGTACCAGACATTTTCATATGTCAAGAGTGTAATTGCTGTTTATATAATTCTATGGATTGTCTGATGCTGCAATCGGTAAGTGTGTGAGTATATGAGTGTGGGCACTCACGCGTGTGCATGAATGACAGGAGATTTAATTTTTGCAAACCATTTGTTAACTTGCCTACCGGATAATACATTTTCCTAGAGCAGAGACTCTGACGCCTAGCTGAGCAACAACTGGATGAGGTCCAGTGCGTATTCCGAGCGAACCGAAGTACTCAAGACCTAATCTTCACACTCAGACAGCTGAGTGAAAAGGCCCTTGAGTATAAGAGTGAGCTCCATCTTTGTTTCATAGATCACGAAAAGGCGTTTGACAGGGTCCCCTGGAGCAAACTTTGGGATTGTGTGGCAACGAAGAACATTCCAGCACCTGTGATTTATGCTATACAGAGCTTCTACAAGTCTTGCAGAAATTATGTGAGGACAGCAAACCATAATTCAGAAGAGTTCAGGACCACCACTAGTGTAAGACAAGGTGATATCCTGTCACCTTACCTTTTCATACTCCTCATGGACGATGTCATTAATGCATGTAAGGAAAGAACAAGAAAGTATTCAGTGGGGTACTGGAAGATGAGACAGGTCTGTATTTCGGAGCTGGCATTTGCTGATGATGTTGCCCTCATTGCTCAATCAGTGGCACATCTCCAATCCAACCTGCAAGTCTGGAAGGAAGAGCTGGAGAAGAGAGGGATGGTCATAAGCAGCTCTAACACAAAATCCATGGTGATATCACGAGAAGAAAGAAGACATCAGATTAAGCTGGGAGAACAGGTCCTGGAGCAGGTAGACCACTTTAACTACCTCGGGGCTATTATTGACGGAAAGGGAGGCATCAAAGAAGAGTTGGCCATTCGAAAAGCAGCAGCTGGGAGACTTTTTCAGGCCATAAATCGAGGATTCCTTAGCAAGAGAGAGGTTGGTAAGAAAACGAAGATGGCTGTATACCGCTCCACCTATGTCCCAGTCTTGACATATGGATGCGAGTCGTGGGCAATGACTACAACCCACAAAAGCCAGATCCAAACCTCAGAATTGAGGTATCTGAGGAAGGTGGTTGAAGTAACAAGAAGAGACATGGTACGCAACCAGACGATACGTCAAGGCCTTAAATCCCACCCTCTGCAGACCCAAGTAGAACAGTTCCAACTAAGATGGTTTGGCCATGTCTGCAGAATGGGAGAAGATCGGCTACCACGACAAGCATGAGAAATAAAGAGCCAAGGATCCAGACCAGGATAGAGTTGCGCTCTCTCCTCGAAACCTCTACACCTCACGGTAGAAGTGGAACGACTAAGTAAGTAAGTAAGATAAACTGGAAGATGAACAGTGCCAGTAGCGATATTTTATTTACTGCCCTGCTGTGAGAGAGTACATATTTACCTGAACTGTGACTGGGCCTAGTTTTTCCTCACTAGGATTTAAAACCTACCGGTCAGTTGCTATCATCACGCCTTGAAGGAATTTTACCTCCAGCAGCGAAATTAAAGAGACCACTCCATCCTCACCCCTGTGTTGAATTGTGTCAGTGCCATCCCATAGACTACTTTTTATATAATAAAACACAAGAACTCTTAGGCTTCAAGTCCGGCGATAAGTGGGAATATTTGCTATCAGCAAACCTCGCTACATCTGGGGCGGGACATCGAAGTACTAGACATTTTCACATGTCAAGAGTGTAAGTGCTGTTTATATATTTTTTTAATTTTTTAAATTTTTATTTATATATATATATATTTTTTTTTTTTTTTTTTTTTGCGTTCGCCCGCTAATACTCGAGTCGAAATCTCAGGTTATTATTTTATGTCTAACCTGACATTGATTTTACGTGAGTATCCCTTTATTTCTTGTACAGAGACAGGTGTCCCTCGCCATTCAGGCAAATACTCGCCGATTTCAGAGGTACCCATTGCAGCTGGGTCGGCTCAGGAGCCGCCAGTCCCTGGTCGACGACACTCCTTCAAATGTCTTCGCCAGGTCTCGAGTTAATCCAGTCCAAATCCCGGTCGACGAAAAATCCTCAAATGCCGTCGCCCGGGTTTGATCCTGTATCACCCGGTCGCCATAGCGGTGTTGTAACCACTACGCTAGCGCGGCTCCCGCTGTTTATATAATTCTATGGATTGTCTGATGCTACAATCGGTAAGTGTGTGTGAGTATATGAGTATGGGCCCTCACGCGCGTGCATGAATGACAGGAGATTTAATTTTTGAAAAACCATTTGTTAACTTGCCTACCGGGTAATACATTTTCTGTATACCCTGCAGTGTTCCTTTAAGTGGGATATTTTGTTAACTCTGTTTACCCTCTGTTGCGTACATATTTTTTTATATGTCGCACAGATTACAGTTGATACGATTACAAATGAAAATGTAACTATCTGGTTGATAAAAGGATATTTATTTATGAACTTACAACTTTTAAGAAAGGGGAATAACTCAGAATAGTAAATGTGTATTTTATTCTTTGAGTGATCGGTTCCTGTTTTGTTTCCGTGGATTGAACAAGCGGAGGAATCTAGATTTATATCATTTTATGTCTATTATAGCTGGAAACAGATTGTTCTCGCTTAAGGTTTTGCAGGAATATTGAAAGTCCGAATCTAGGTTTACTGTTTGTCTGTTTGAGACGATTCGGTCTTCTAGCATGTTATCTTTGTGTGTCTTGGCTGGATTATTTCTTCTTACACGCTCAGCGGAGGAAGATAAGTGAGTGTGTTCTTCGGTTATGGAGTCTGGCGGGACGCCATGTCGAGCGGTCCAGAGTTTTGTGATCTCAAGTTATCATGGGGAAGAAGATTGTGTCTTCTAGGACTGTTTTAGTCTATGTGTTCCCCAGTATTGTTTCTATTACGCCAGAAAAGGGTTTTGTGCTTGCTATTTATTCTTGGCCAAGGTAAACGTACTTTTACTGACTTCGTTCCTAGGCTTACGATGGGTTATGTATAGGCCTACATGAATCTACTTATGTTCAGATGTCAGAACGACATATCGTTTAGCAGCACTAATAATGTTTCTACACAGCAATTATGAGGACAGATAATGCTGATATTGGTGGAAACTTTGATATCCTTATGAAGTGAATCTTTCTAGAAGTTTTGTCGTCTCACCGTTGTGTGCGCGATGTTAAGGACCAAGGAAGCCATCTTGGAATCCGAATTATTGTCAATCATTCATCGGAGAACAGGGATGTCCCCTTACTACCCGATAATGATCCAGAGATCACATTTATGAAAGAAAGATCTATTATGGGAGATTTAGCATTTACTCCGAAGATATGTACTAAATGCTATTTGAAGAAATCTCCACTAGAGTACAAGCTACACTCATGCTAAGAGAGATTCTGTACAGGAGTCACTATGAACATTATGTATAAACTGACGTGATCTGTCAGTACAACCTGATATATATGTGTATTAACTATGGAACTCTGAATGCTTGTCTACAAATGTTCCAGTATGAGGTTATCCAGCATGTATGCTAACTTAAGATGATACACCATTGATCAACACCATGCTGTTTATGTCGTCATGTGTTCCTGTAACCATACACGTACTGTTCCAGTGTGCGTCTCATTAAACATTATAAAAAGAACACAGTAGTCCCAGTAATCCTTGACTGCTACATGTGAGAGTATGAATATATTGTTACCAAGTTGTCAACTCTTCAGAACCATACTACCATTCGCGTACAATGTACTCTCACTTCAATGTTTACACTACCCTGTGTAGGTCGAGTTGACCTGTGTCAGTCTTCACGGTGACAGCACCCCTTTGAACGCAACGGTACTACCAGCCATCATTGACTTACACTACACCACACCATAATTTTACAGTGGAGTCCAAACTAACTACACTTTACAACGGTGGCCACTATATCCATTACAAGAGGTTGTAATTACAAAACATCAGAACTTTACACCCTCCCCCTTTTTTTTCATTTGCTTATTAAAGGGAAAACCAATTGGGAATAACAGGTTTTTTCTACCACCCATACCTAATATTGTAACACCTCTTTCAGAGTAATTATATTCACTGTTGGGTTACATTACCTATGTTCATGATAACTGTCTATCTTTGGACTGGGTTTATCTTTGTCTAATAAGCGGGAAGGGCTTAGTCGATACAAATCTTCTTCACCCCCCGCCACCTTGTTATTTGTATTTTCTGTACTTATGATATATTTTTCCTGAAACACTTGATAATTGTTTGTGATTGATTTAATATTAATAAACAGCATAATCTTATTTAGTACTGTGTTGGAATACCCAAAGCCCCAAATTTCCCCTATCTGTTTAATATAGTTTGTATTACGTGCGTCTGTGTGTTTGAAGCACCAAATCGGTATGAGCGCAGGGGCGTGTCTGGAAACTGGCAAATATATGTTTGACCAGGAGAGTGAAGAGAAGATTGAGAGGAACGATTTGTCGTAAATAAGTCTATCCTTACTCTCCCCAGCACTCTGTGAAGCAACTATTTACTCTCTACGTTTTCTATCACTGAGCTTTTCACCACCGTTCTCCACTCTAAACAGGACCAATATTTCTAAGACTCTTTCTCTCAAAATAAATTTACGACAATGATGCTGTCATATCAACTTATTACATTATTATGGTATGGCCGTTAACAGCTCTCTCAGCAATGAACAGATATAGGTTGTTAGATATTCATTCCTTGTCCTTAGGGTTTCTCTTTTTTTTCTATTTTCTCTTCTGTCTTTGTTTTTTTTTTTTTTTTGTCTTACGTTTCACGCCAATGTCAGATTTTTTAATATGCGTTTGTTTGTTTATTTTGTGTTAGAGCATTGGTCTCTCGCAGCAAAGATGACGAGTTCGATTCACGTTATCCATACACTCGAGTCTACCCAGATGTAAATGCATACCTGACTTTGCTCTTAAGTTAGGGAAGAAAAAGGCAGCGAGGAAGGGAACTGGCTACCATACCTATCGATGCTGGACCTCTCATAGTGAAACCTCTAACACGTCACTGCCCTACGGTAGTATATGCTTTGGAACTGCCTTTACATGTATGGTACCAGCCCTTGCATTCATTATAATCTGTGTGGACTGTCAGTAATATCAGTGCGCTTCGTAATGTGTTTAATATATTTCTATATTATATGGGATGCATGTACTACACTCTATTACTCCTCCCCGTGATACTTTTACGCTTTAGTTTGAGTTACTATTTATGTTGTTCAGTTGTTCAGTAGCTGGACTGGGTCTTTTCTGGCATGACATATTCTTGTAATATATTTCTACTTGGCAAAATATTTCAAATATAATTTTAAAAAACAGTTAACATCCAGGTTGTAAGAATTGCAAAAAATATATATATTTTTAAATAAAATATTCAAAAATTGTATTTGATATCATACACATAATACACGTACAGACTGTACTCAATGTACGATGGATTACATTCTGACAACCCCATCGTAATTCGATATTATCGTTGGCCGAAAAACAATATATACTAATTGAACTGTAAGGAAGGATATGTGAAGTATTATCATGCCTGAATGCTATAATAAGTAGGCATGTGTCATTACATTTCAAACAAAATAAATTACTCTATGTTTACATTGCAATTATACAATATACAAATTAAAACATCAAATAACATAATACAAAGATCACATCATAACATAATTTGATTAATGCGATGGCCGTTGCAAATACGAATGATTGCAAGTTCCGTACGTCGTTAAGTACAGGACAGTGTGTGTTCGGCATCTACAATGTCAAGGGACAAAACTGACCTCGGTTTAATTTGCGACCAAGTTCAATAACCAGCTATATCGGATACAGAAACAGATGTTTTGCGTTCCATTTCAATTTGTAATATATATTGTAATAGTAAAGCCGCCGTTTCTTGCACCCGTTATTATGATGGGCAAAGTCTCATGCAGAATAGATTTTATTTGTATCTGGCAAATATTATGATTGAGATTGATCAAATTCTTACTGATAAAATGTAATCGAAAGTTTACTTCAACCAATCAATCAACTTGGCGGAATAATAGCTTTGTTTTTGGATAATAAATAGATTATTTTCTATTTACAGTAACAAATACAGTGTACATACTTTTAAAATGTTGCAGTGCATTCATTTGTAGCTTGTGATAAGACACAATTTTCCGAACTGTCCATTGTACTCTTCTGTTCCTTAAATGTATTACAATCCGCCAATAAATGAGATAAATAACAATGCAAAGAATGCTTTACAAAGAGAACAGATATCATCACAACCATTTTTGCAACCTTCTTGTTACGACTGGAAATGTTATCCGCTTGTGAAATACTCGTAGAGGTCATCCGCCATTTTATGTTCTTCCGTAGAATAATTGCTAGCGTTACTGTACAGCTAATAATTATCACAAAAGCAGTAAATGGAAGAAAAGTATTGTTGATTGCAAAGGAAAATTTTTCAACAATTTCTCTATCTTCAGTGTAGTAAAGTCCAAGTAGAGTTTTGTTTCTGTCTGGAAAAAATTTCATATCCATCCTGTTGACGACATACACCGGAGCTACGCTGCCTATGAGGATGATGAAGACGCACACAAGGAGGGTAGCCATTCGTTTGGATGTAACTATAGATTTGACCTGGAAAAAAAACCATCTGACGGTTCACTACATGTGTAATACAAAATATTTCAGTAGTAACGACAATACTGAATGGTGTCATATTTGTTCGTACCCAATTTGTATAGACACCCATCTTACTATAGATTTAGTAAAGGCGTAACTCAAATATAATTCTTTTTATAAGCGCTATGTTAAATTACAAGGTTACTCTCGTCTGCTTTCTTTCTTTTCTCTCCTTAAGAAGCAAGGGGCCAGCACAGAAGTTACGCCTTTTCAAGGGCTAATTACATATGCACAGTGACACTAGTTCAGACAACAATCACTATTGCAAAGACAACGATTGAATAATACTCATCACTTCTCTTCGTCTGTCTTCAGGCTTATTCTAACAACACACATGAGTTTAACAACACATGCGTTTCACAATACAGATAAGTCTAACAACACACAGGAGTCTAGCATAGGGTTCCCATAATGTTTTGTTTAAAAACCGGGACATTTCAAAATTTTTACCTAAAAAACCCGGGACATTTTGTAAAAAAACGGGACATGTTAAAAATTAAGGTAAAGCACAAAGAAATCTATTATATATTATATGTTGCACTTAAAATAAGAAACTGGTATAAAAATACACACATTAACTAACACAACTTCCACTTTAAAAAAGAATTCTAAATTACAAACATACTTAATTAGAAAAATCGCACCTTTAAAAAAAAAACAATAGTCAAGTTTATATTTCAGATTCATCAGAATATTTATCAGATTTATGGGCCTGTTCAAGAAGTTTTTTTTTCTTCTGATATTTGGACATAGAACTCAGCACAAGAGAAATCCTTAAAATTGGTCTTTATAATGGTTAAAGCTTTCACTGTCTCAATTTTAAGTCTGTTTTTTTCGTCTGACAAAAGCGCATTTATTAATGAAAAAACACGTTCAACAGCTGCATTGGATCCTGGCAGTGCCAAACAAAAATTAGTAGGCATTTCAGGTTTTCAGCATTTATATCCTGCTTTGTAAAATGAGCGAACATCTCACACCATTTTTCACTGACACTTTGATTCTTCAGTTCACTCCACACATCAAATTTGCTTTCACAATATTTTTTCACACATGCAAACTCATCAAATAAGTCCTCTTCATTCACTGTAAAATTTGGTGACACTGTCTTCATGAATATGTAGCTTTCTTGGATGTTCTTCCAAGTCACAGACTCCTTTCCCTTCAAATTGATCTAATCCATAGACTGAAGAGGCGTAAGAAATGGTGTACACCACTCCTGAATATATTCAATGCAGGTGTCACAGAAATCTACTGCATAGCTTTGAAACTTTTTAACTGTTATGTGTCCTTCCTTTTCTAATTCTTGCAACTGATTTCTCACAGTAGTGGTAAGAAACTGTTCTGCCTTCCTGTAGTTTAATTTTTCCACCAATTTGTTTACTTCATCCTTCACTTCAATTACTGTTGTCTCTTGCTTTTCAACACATTTGATGGTATCAGAAAAGGTTTTTAACTGGCTGGCAATGAAATGCAGGAGTGTAACTGAAAGTGGATTTTCAAAGAAATTTTTGAGACTGGTAGGACATTTGTGAATGGAAAGGAAATATGACTTCAATGCAGGGAAAATGTCAGTAACTCTCTGGACTGCAGGCAAGAGAGAGAGCCATCTTGTCTTGCTGTTACCCAAAACAGTTTTATATTCTGTATTGGTGAATTCGCAAAATGATTTGAGTTCCTCAACTCGTACACAATAAATGTGGAAATGCTGGTAAATCTTGTTAATTATTAACTGAAGATCAATAGGTAAGCAATCCGCAGCAATCTGCACAGCATTATGTATCACATAAAATCCGTTACCCAAAGATTTATTTTTTTCAGGAAGAACCCTTAAAAAGCGGGACATTTGGAATAAATTCGGGACACCGGGACATTTTTTTAAAAAACGGGACTGTCCCAGGAAAAACGGGACGAATGGGAACCCTAGTCTAGCAACAAACATGTGTCTAACAACACACATAAGTCTAACGACACACATCATGAGTCTAGCAACACACATGAGTCTAACAACACACATGAGTCTAACACCACACATGGGTCTAACAACACACATGAGTCTGACAACACACGTAAGTCTAACATCACACATGAGTATAACAACACACATCATGAGTCTAACAACACACATGAGTCTAACAACACACACGAGTCTAACGACACACAGGAGTCTAATAACACACATGCGTCTACAAACAGACTTGAGTCTAACAACACACATAAGTATAACAACATACATGAGTCTAACAACGCACATGAGTCTAACAACACACATGATTCTAACACCACACATGAGTCTAACGATACACATGAGTTTAACAACACGCATGCCTCTAACAACACACATCAACAGCATGCATGAGTCTAACAACATACATGAGTTTGAGTTTAACACCACACATGCGTCTAACACATACGTGAATCTTACAACACACATGAGTCTAATAACACACATGTCTAACAACATATAGGAATCTAATAACACACATGACTCTAACAACACACAGGACTCTAACAACACACATGTCTAACAACACACGTACGTCTAACAACATTCATGTCGCAGAGAGATTTATGATTAATAAATTTCTATATCTTTTCTTTATTCTACCCGTGTCTTCTACTTTATTGTCGCTCTTTTATCCTTTCTTTTTTTCGCATTCGTCTGATTGTGAAAAATATAACTCTCCCATTCATACCTTCGCCTGTCTCTTTTCTTATTTAGCATCGCATTTTTATTGCTGTTTAGCTAAGTTCTTGAGTAGACCGAATAGTGTGAAATGCGTTCTCGAACAGACATGATGGCAGACATATCGTCTAACATTTTCATCTGACACGGCGCTCTTATTTAAGGTTCTCGGTGTTAGGTGTGAGAAGGCGCCATTATGCATCGCGGGGAAATGACCATAGGTAGCTGCAAGTGTGAAACGCGTCTGGCAGTTTCAGTGGCGTCGTCTGAGTTTTATGTAGGTGTTAAGACGGAACTATTTCGGGTTTTCGAGAATTAGGAAATCATTTCTTTTCATAAGATATAAACCCCAGTAGTTAGACTTCAGGCATTCAGTACTCCTAAGTTGCAGTAGACGGATCGCTCGTGCTAAAGAAATAAGCTTGTATAGCGAAGTTCTGAGTTTGCTCGTCAATTTTTTGCCGAGCTTCTAGAATACCTATCTAGTGAATAAATTTTAGTCGTGGTGATAGCCGTAGTTCTATTTGGAGGTAATATTACATCTAGTATTTTGTGAGTGATTTAAGTGGTAAATCACCTATTTTATTTTCACTAGTTAGATTTCTGTGCAGAGGGATTAAATGATGTCTGTTATTCTCTAGTTACTGCGTTACAGTGGAAAGCAGAATAAATTATTATTTCTAGCTTAAACTCATGCAGCTGTAAATAAATTTAATTAAATTGCTAGTAATCAGTCGAGAATATTTTAATCTAACTTATAACTGCACTGATTCATCATTGAGTATTGACGAAATACCTATGTATTTCTAATTCATGATGATTGATTTTATGAATAATATAGTTTACGCGAGGATAGGAGGTGTGTATAATATTGAGGTTAAGTATTTTGTACTTTTCTCTTCCTTACACAGTTTTGGGTCAGCCCAATTTTTACCAGTGGTTTTAGTACAACTGAGAGAAGAAACATTTTTATCTTTAACCACGTGGGATTACAAGTTAACACCTATCTGGCAGTGTGTGTGCCTCCAGAAATAGACAGAGTACAAATCTCACTAACGGTTGTAAAGACTAAATGCCTATACTGGGCCTTTGAGCCAGATTATATTTCTTCACAAACTCTCATGTACATGCAGCCCTGTGGCGAGAAAAATTACAAATCATTAACATTCCGACCCTTTGACTAATTGTGGTGTGACCAAATTAAATTTCTATACTGAGAGAAGGCACCGACCTGACATTCTTAGGTACTGGAAAACCTAAGCTATTGACACTGTGCTCGCTGTTAACTTTCGTGCCTGGACAATTTTAATGTGACATAAACAGATATCCTAAATATTAATAACCAAGAAAACGTACCCTGAAATAGTGAATTCGACCTGTCTTTGCGGAGCTGGGGTTCCCTTGGCCAAGAACAACACTGGAGATTCTGTATGTGTATGTCCTAAAAATTATTTTTCCAGAAGTTGCTACCAAAGCTGTAAGTACGAATGCAAGCGCATGGCCACGGCTGACATGAATAGAGTGAATGCAGGACTGAGTGATTCCTTTATTGTTGTATTTTTGGCACCCATTTTGCTGTCTTAAATTCCTTTATGCAGTTTGTTTTTGTTGCTAATGATATTTTCCTTAGGATAGAGTAGAGTATCAGTTCTGTTCATACCTTTAAAGGGAAATCATGGAACATAGCGTATATCCGTGACTCTTTGGGGCTATCACTTTTCTTCGAACGGGATCGTGGGCTAAACATCGAGGGAAAAGATTACACCTATGGGTCTATTATACTTGTAGTAATTCATTACCTTATATGTATTTTCTATGCTTGATATTAACATCTATGTGTTGTGGTAAATTTTACTTATGTTAATAAATTTACATAAACTTTATTCAAGCGTGTCGGTCAGCTCGTTCCAAAATATCTGTATTTCATTATTATAGTTGTTCCAGTCTGTGCGTCTAACTGTCGTCACTTATGTGTGTGTGTACGTGAGTGGTATATATATATATATATATATATATATATATATATATATATATATATATATATATATATATATATATATATATATATATATATATATTTAATATATATGTTTTTTAGACTGTCTGACTCCTCTAGATCTGTTGTAGAAGATAGGCTGAAAGAGAGAAGATTCTCGATTTCAGGGACAGACTCTATTAATATCTACCATCTCACTCGTGGAAACCTATTTCTATTATTATCTCTCACTGTTGCTATCGCTTATTCTAATCTATTCAGAAGGGACCAACCCAAGTCTTAATTCCACTATCAAAAATCTACGACAGAATGTGTACTCGTCTAACGGGATTTTGAGCTTAGAATAGGAAGACGAGACGACAGAATAGTGGCTCGTTTTTCCGGGAATTGAACTCTAGTCCTGAGCAAATACGAATATCAGCTCGTCTGCAGGATTAATTTTCTTTATTCTGATATAGAGTAAGAGTGTGATGTCTTGTGACTTTTAATATCTTTTAAAATAATTTTTCCCCTAGACAATCGATCTGTTTATGGGGTTGCTGACCACACGTATATAAATAGTTTTTTCCACAGCATTTTTGAGCATATTATACATTTTGATTTACAGGTTGATTTTGTCGGAAGATATGTTATATGTTGATTGTTTAATACTAAACCGCTGCTAGATTTTGTTATTGTAAAAACAATCACAGGGTAGTGAAGCAGAAAAGTGTTTGAACTAAGTTAAGGAGCGCGTTCGGACTATTAGTCCTGTTAATTGCCTCCCTTACCCTAACTGTCTTCAGGGGTGAACTTGTAATGGATTTAAAAATTAAGGAATTTTTTATTCTCCTTAAAATTTTTACAATAATTGTTTTGTTTCCACTGTAGCAACTTATTTTTGGTAGTGATTAATCTATACTGCCATTTATTTGGCATAGTCGCTTGCAGTTAGAGTTTTTATTGCCGATAAGCTGCATCGATAGTTAGATAACTATATTATAGGAGGAGGTATACCAGTTAAAATATATCATCTTTTGTTGGTATTTTCTCGTAAGTGGTAAGGAACCAGTGTATCTTTTCTTACTTCCTTCTCGACTAAGTCTCAGTCACCTATTTGCGATGGCAGAGAGGGCAAAGCTTAGGCAGATCCTCAGGGACGAAGCGAGAGAAGGTTTACAAGGAGAGGAAGTGAAAGCTTTTGTCAGGGACGAACTTGAAAGATATGATGCGGAGCAAAAGGAAAAAGCAGCGGAGAAGAAAGAAGCTGAAGCTAGAGAGAAAGGAGAACGCAGCTCAAGATAGAGCAGAGAGAAAAGAGCGAGAAGAGCGTCAATTAGAACAGAAAAAAATTGATGCAGAAATGGAAGCTCGCAGGACACAGCATGAGGAAAGAGAGAAGGAGACACAGAGGGAGGAAAGAGAGAAGGAGAGACAGCATGAGCTGGCGCTTAAAGCTCTAGAGGTTCAAAGTCGTGGTGCTGCCTCTACCTCCAGCAATGGAGAGTCTTCTCCTCATTCTTCCTTAACTGATCAATCTAACACTCAATCTCTGCAACTCAACGCTATGTCTTTTGCACTAGAATCTGTCCCTTGTCCTAACGAGAAGATTGACACATATCTAGAAAAGATTGAGAAAATTGCAATTATGTACGGTTTAGATGGTGTATGAAACTTTCCCAGGGCCTAAAAGGGTCTGCGTATGATGTTTACTCTAAACTGAAAAACAACCAACAAGACAATTACGACGTGTTGAAGAATGCTTTGCTTGAGCGTTTTGAAATGAACGCTCGCAAATTTTTGCAACTCTTCCGCAACATCAGAAAGGAGAACTCTGAAACTTTTCAGCAGTTCTCGTCTCGTTTAAAGGGTTATTTGACAAAGTGTCTGGAGATTTCTCAGCTCGCCTCTACCTATGAAGGTCTGGAGGAGTTCGTTATATGCGAACAGATAAGGAACACTTTGTCTACTGACACCCGGAGATTTTTAGCTGAGCAGGGTGCAGAAAAGCTTGAAAACATCTTGGAAAGGTCTGAGCGTTATCAAAATGCTCTGGCCGAACTACTGGTCACAAAACGTAAACCGACAGAAGAGCCTTTTCAAAAGAATAATCTAGACCAATCTTCTCATGCTTCTCATGCTTTTAACCAAAATAACCACAGAGAAACTGCACCTCAAAACCCCCTTCCTGAAAAGTCTAAGTTGTACAAAAACAAGTACCCCACCAACAACAAACAGTCTGATCAACCCAACCTTCCTACATGGCAGTGCAGCCAGAAAGGACAAGGTGGCAAAGGGAAAACCCCTGAGCACGGGACATATATTCAGAGCGAGCACACCGAACCTAAACGCATCGGATGCTTGCTAACAGTCTCGCAAGGTAGAATTAATGTCAGTGATTCTCAACCTGAAGAGGGGAGAACCTCAACGCGAGGTACTGTTATTTTTAACGGTTCTTCAACTTTTTGTTTATTTGACACGGGGCTTTCTTTTGATTGCATTGTCGCCAGGCACCTGGTCAAACCCGGTCAAGAGACAGAAGAGACCGTCCAACTTTGTGGAGTTTCTAAGAGTGATGCACCTACAGCGCTTCCCATTGCATTGGTTGAGATCCACTCTGATTTTGTCAGAGGTGTGATCAAATCCCATAGTCCACGGGGTTAAGATCTTCACTAATTCGTGGCCAAAAATTCGGTTCGATGAATTCAGGTGTCTCCATGGTGAACAGCGTAACTGTATCCCTAGCACGATGAGCAAGCGCGCCGTCTTAAGAATTCTGACATTTCCCTCATGTCAGGAAAAAGGCACTTCATCAACAGTTCGTTGCGGTAGTAATCGCCATCTATCTTGATAGCAGGTTGAGCAAAATGTATTCCAGTGTGGCCGAGGGATGAGACATGTGATGATGTGGAAAAAGTGTTCCTCCAGTGACCAGGCTGTTAATGCCGCAGAAGCTTATTAGTTTGTCCCCATTCTCGTTTACTGTTCCACTGCCACATTTTCCCAATACTCCCATTATTGTGTGTACGACCTTTCACATTGAGGTCTCCCATTACTAAAATAAGATCGTACTTATGTGCAGTTTCGATTTCCTTTTGTAGCTGTTGATAGACGTTGTCCTTGAACTCTTCATCGCTGTCATTTGTTGGTGCATATCAAACGGACGGGACAGAAACAGATAAACCACATTATGATCAGTGGTAGATGGAGGCATGCAATACAAGACGTGAAAGTAAGATGAAGTGCAAAAGTGGGAAGTGATCAACACCTTGTAGTAGCAAGACTGAAGGTGAAACTCAGAGCTGCTGGACCAATTGCAATCACACATAAAAGATAGAACATCATGAAACTCAAGGACAACCTCACCAAAAATGCTTTTGTAGTTAATGTAAAGAGACGGAATCAAATTGCCAAAAGCCAGGAAAAAACAGCGACTGATAATGTTGACAAGAAATTCAACATCATTTCAACAGTATACGGTGTGGTAAAGTGTGATGATATTAATATTTATAGGGGACTTAGTGTACTGACTGAGATCAGCTGTGAAGGTATCTGTATGTAATAAGTGTGGTGTATTACAGATGACCTTACTCGCTACCACATTTATACCTCAGTCAGAATTATTCTGGAATATTGTGATGACTACGTTGAATGTCTAGGGTTATGAAAATGATGAAGTGTAAGTCACAACAACAACAGACAGATAAACAATTTAATTTATTCCACAACACTTTACAACACTGTGACACTCACACACATATAACACTCTATAAGACTATCTTAAATGAGTCAAGTGTAAAGTTTCAAATATATATGTAATAATTCCTTTCACTAATGGATATCCTGATTCAACTACACAGTGAACCAGGAATCACAATCAAATGTAATTACAAGTAGTATGTACACAGTTTATAAATATAATCTTTGTATTGACATATTTTATTATTCTTATCCTATGTGTGTAAGTTGTGAAGTAGTAATATGAGGTAATACTGGTTTTGTTTTTCAAGCTAGGTTGTTGTTTGTCATCATGACTTCTATCCCAGGCTTTTATTTAGAAAAAATATAAGCTGGTTCTCAACGCACTGTTTCTGAGTAAGTTTATTTTAAAATGTGGCACTGAACTGACGCTCCTAATTGACTATATTGGCGGGTCTAACCAATCGGGCCATGTTTACACAGCTTTTCAAAAAAAGTACCCCTACTACCGTTTCCCCTAACAACAAAAAATTAGTATTTGTAGTTCGACTAATCGTGTTTCGCCTTACATTTACTTCTATCCAATCAAATAGGATTTAACATAGTGGCCTATTTCCCGTAAAATGGTGGTTTCAAAACATGCCACTGTGCGATTATTATTTGGTGTTGTCTGACACCCTCACTATTTTCCCTTGGCTATAATTTGTTAATTCCTAGACTATTTGCGTAACACTTAACATATTCTTTGTCAGCAAGTCCTAAGGAACCCAAATATATAAGTTTTAAGGGAGCTAAGTGGCGGCGTTCAAAATATGTATTTTCCATCTAGGATAGTCGTGCTGTTACCACCTCCTCACTTCCAAACTTTAGGGTGTCTGCTGTACTGTCAGGCTTTCAAACGTAAACCAGTATAATGTCATGTTTCCTAATAAGCATTTTACAGGTTTTTAACACATTAACTACCGAATTGAAAAAACACACTGTGGCCGAATTAAATTTTTTTCCCATTTTCATCCTGTAGGTGTTTGCACAAAGTAAGCTGTAGTTTTCGTAACTGTTAACATATTTTTATGAATTATGCGTCATTTTAAAGATAAATAAATGTACTATTACAATAAGCACCGTTTGTAACTCTAATAGAGGTTGTTGCTATTTAACGGCCCTCCGATGGCCGAGGACTTGCAATAGTTTCACAATTATAACTGCCTGCGCCCCATCTCTATCAAAATCACAATTTCAATCATTGTGCACACCGTTTTCACTCTTGTCCTCGTTGCTAGATCTATCAGTCAGTTGTTGAAACACGTTTCTATCCTATTCAGCCGTTAGACGAGATGTACACTATTTTTTGTAGTCCTAACACTAGCTGCCACGGTAAAAAGTTTTACACGATTTGGTAACTAACCCAAAACGCTGAAAAATATAAACATAATATCAATTTTCCAGTGTTCTACAACAACCATGCTTTGGGAATTTGTTTTCCGGTGGCAACTCAAAATCTCGAACCAGATCAGAAAGTGTTTCAGTACATTTTTCATTCGTTTTATTACTAAAATTAGATTGGCGCTCTGAGCGGCTTGCAGTCCAAATGTGTTTATTTTGTGAGCCGCTGACAGCGGCTTGCGGTAGTTAATGAGTTAAACCTAACTCTCGTATGGGTAGTGTTTTTTATCACTGTCGATTTGAAAAAAGTTAGTGCTTCTGGCCTTGCGCTTGGGGTGGCATTAATTGTATATCGCGAGACGCGTGTTAGTGTTGCATGCGTTCCGGCTTTCAGCCCTCCCTCTCTCTATCCTAAGTTCATCTGTCTTTTCATCACGCAGTGTATAAAATGAAATTAATGCTAGTATTAATCTAGGTCATTAATCAGCTTGCGTATCTCAAGGTTTTCTAAGAAACACAGTACTAGTTGTATTTGTAGAACGCGTGTATTGATGCAGTAGGCTTTACTATCAAATGTGAAAGCGTTACAATATGCAGACGAAGTAGAAAAAGGGGGATATCGAGTACAGTCATTGTGACAGCACTGGTCTTGTACCATTCTTCTTTCCTTTTATTGTATTAATTCGTTAGGCTTTACATTTACCTTTTAATTTATACATGTGGATTCAGAATGTTTTACGACATACGGGGAAAGCAGGGAATCATGCTTGGGATTCCAGGAAAGAAAGAGACAAGATTGGATAACACCAGAAACGTTAAACACTATAGCGATGAGACAAGAAATGAAAAGAAAGAAAACAGAAGCAAAGTCTCCCAGTTGAAAGGAAATATATAGCAAACAGTACAGTCAGCTGGACAAAGAAGCAAAACGTCAAACCCTTGCCAACAAAAGAAAATTTATGGATGAATTTGCAAGGCAAGCAGAAGAGGCAGCACTGAGAAATGAACAAAACACAGTTTATAAAATAACTAAAACCATCAGCGGAAAACGGGGTGCAAACAATAAAACGTTAGTAAGAGACAAGCAAGGAACTCTCATCACCACAGCACAGGGGCAGGAAACAAGATGGGCAGAGCACTTCAGAGAAACACTACTTAAGGAACCACCAGAGACGCAGCTGAATGTTTCTGTGGCTGAAAGTGACCTAGACGTAAGTACAGACATTCCACAGAAAAGAAGAAATCATCACAGCTATCAAAGGGTTAAAGAATGGAAAAGCGCCTGGTCACGACAATTTGAATGCTGAGTTATTCAAGGCAGACCCTGAATTAGCAGCAGTACTATTAGAACCACTATTTGCACAAGTCTGGAAAACACACACACACACACATATATATATATATATATATATATATATATATATATATATATATATATATATATATATATATATATATGGTGTTTATCGTATCTGGTGTTATCCAGTCTTGGCTCTTTCTTTCCTGGAATCCCAAGCATGACTTACTGCTTTCCTTGTATATTGTTAAGATGGTGTTGAATCTCTGGTCAATATCATCAGTCTCTGTTCTTTCCTGGCTTTTTAAAATCTCATATCTTTTTTTTACGTCGACCACGAAAGCTTTTCTGGTGAGGGGATCCTTCAGTTTCGTGATGTTGTATCTTTTCTGTTTGACTGCAGCTGGTCCAGCAGCTCTGAGTTTCACTTTCAGTCTTGCTACTACTATGTGGTGATCACTTCCCACATCTGCGCCTCTTCTTACGTTCACGTCTTGTAGTGCATGTCTCCATCTGCCATTGATCATTATGTGATCTATCTGGTTTTTGTCTCGTCCGTTTGGTGATTCCCATGTTACCTTGTGCACTTCTTTGTGTTGAAAAAGTGTTCCTCCAATGACCAGGTTGTTAATACTGCAGAAGCTTATTAATCTGTCCCCCTTCTCATTTACTGTTCCACTGCCGCATTTCCCCATTACTCTTTCGTTATAATTATTGTGTGTTCCAACTTTCGCATTTAGGTCTCCCATTACTATAATAAGATCGTACCTGAGTACAGTTTCCATGTCGTTTTGTACCTGTTGATAGAACTCGTCCTTGATCTCTTCATCGCTGTCACTTGTCGGTGCATAACATTGTATAATTGTGGTGTTGGTGAATCTCCCTCTCAGTCTTGCTCTTATCAGTCTGTTGTTGATGGGTTTCTATTCCAGGTTAAAGGCAACATATAGTGAACAGTACAGTCAGCTGGACAAGGAAGTTAAACGCCAAACCCGTGCTAACAAAAGGACATTTCTAGATGACCTTGCAAGACAAGCAGAAGAGGCAGCACTGAGAAATGAACAAAGCACAGTATGCAAAATAACTAAAATCATCAGTGGAAAACGAGGTGCAAACAATATTACATTAGTAAGAGATAAGCACGGAAATCTCATCACGACAGTAGAGGGACAGGAAACAAGATAGGCAGAGCATTTCAGAGAAACTCTGAATAAGGAACCACCAGAGACACAATTGAATGTTCCTGAGGCTGAAAATGATCTAGATGTTAATACAGACATCCCACAAAAAGAAGAAATCATCACAGCAATCAAAGGGTTAAAGAATGGAAAAGCTCCTGGTCATGATAACTTAAATGCAGAGCTAGCAGCAGAACTATTAGAACCACTATTTGCACAAGTCTGGAAAACAGGGACAACACCAACAGATTGGAGAAAAGGAATAATTGTCAAATTGCCCAAGAAGGGAGATCTTGCAGACTGCAATAATTGGAGAGGACTAACTCTTCTCTCAGTTCCCAGCAAAATACTAGGCAGGATAATTATACAGAGAATCTCAAAAGCAGTAGACCACAAACTGAGGAAAGAACAAGCAGGATTTAGAAAGAACAGAAGATGTGTAGATCATATATTTACCCTCAGGAACATTATAGAGCAGTGCTCAGAATGGCAAAGACAGCTGTACATTAATTTCGTTGATTTTGAAAAGGCTGTTGACAGCATACATAGGGACAGTTTATGGAAATACTGAGAGCTTATGAGTATCCAAGCTGCATAGTGTCAATTATAAAAAGCCTTTATGCCAACTTTACAAAAAGCATTGGGCAGAGCAACCTAACCTTTGAAGTGAAGACAGGAGTACGCCAGGGATGCCCAATATCAACCATTCTATTTTTAACAGTCATAGACTGGGTGATGCGCCAGACAACAGAGGGCAATCCAAGTGGAATAAGATGGACTACATTTTCTACATTGGAAGATCTAAAATATGCAGATGACATTGCACTGCTAGCACATTCACATCAACACATCCAGGAAAAAACGGATAGACTTAATAAGTATAGCCAGCAGGTGGGCTTGAACATCAACCTTAAGAAGACAGAGGTCATGACGCTCAATGTGAGCAACCCTGAGCCCATATCAGTAAGGAATCAGGAACTGGAACAGACAGATGCCTTCACATACCTAGGATGCATAGTAACACCAGACGGCGGAGCAAGCAAAGACATCAACAACAGAATGAACAAAGCAAGAACAGCCTTTTTTAGTCTAAACAACATCTGTAAGTCCTCTCAGTACAGCACAAGCACAAATTAGGATTATATCAGAGCTGTGTGCTTTCTGTGCTTCTCTATGGCGCGGAGAGCTGGAGAGTTACAGAGAAGGAAATGTCGAAATTGTCCTTTTTTCACACAACATGCCTAAGAAAAATTCTCCGAATTTTTTGGCCGAATACCATCACCAACCAAGATCTGCTTACTCGGAGCAAGCAAGAGGATATGCACACCACCATAGCTGGCAGACGCTGGAGCTGGGTTGGCCATGTCCTCAGAAGAGACCCCGATGCCATCACAAGAACAGCTATGCTATGGACCCCTGAAGGAAAACGAAAGAGAGGCCGACCAAAAACAACTTGGCGGAGGACTGTGGAGGCTGAGATGCAAAGAATGAACCAGAGTTGGGGCACTGTACGAAGGATGGCCGCCGACCGAGCAAAGTGGAATCAATTTGTTGTTGACCTGCAAGATGCCACCAGGCGTAATGGCCACTGACTGCTTTGACGGTCGGCGGCTAAGGATCAAAGAATAATATATATATATATATATATATATATATATATATATATATATATATATATATATATATATATATATATATATATATATATATATATATATATATATATATATATATATATATATATATATATATATTTATATTTATTTATATTTATTTATATTTATTTATATTTATTTATATTTTTATTTATATTTATATATCATTTACAGTTTTTAAGATAATATCTGGCACAATAAAGGTAACTTGAATACCACTTCAGTTAGTTTTCCCTTAAACTGGGTCCCATTGTCCACCAAAATCTGATGAAGGAAATCTAACCGGGTGAATATTGTCAGCAGTGCCTCAGTGACATGCTTCGAATAAATGGTTGCCAAAGCAATTACCTGTCACCGTTTGAGCAAGTGTCTACAAGAATCAGTATGTAGTTGTTCCTCTTTTTGGTCCTAGTGAGGGGTCCAACAATATCCACGGCAACACGTTTAAAGAGTATTCCCATGAAGGGTATTGCTCCAAGTTGTGGAACAGTCCAATTCTTCGGAGCTTCCTTCTGACATTCTGGGCATGATTTAACATACCGTTTAATATCCTCGGTAATTCCTGGCCAGAAGAAATGACCTTTAGCTAGTGGCACCTACCCCATGTAACCAATAATGGAAATAGCAAGTCCTATTTCCATAACTTTTTTCTCATTTGCTAATGGAACTACGAGCTATCCATAACCGTGTGGCCTTTTGCCAACTTTCTTGTAAAGTTGTACACTCTTCAAATAGAAGTCTCCCTTCTCTACGGGATTATAAGCTTTCGTCAATTTGCCAATACAAGGCTTTAATGAGCAATCCTCCGCTTGAGTTTTCTTTATCTCTGTTGGATGGGCATTTATCGGAGTATCTCCTTCCATCTTTTTGGAGCTCGACCAGTCTGGACAGCAGCTATTCTTACAGGTTTTACTGGGTCTTCTAAGAAGTCACATCTAGATCCCAATATCAGGGACTAGATAGGATCATCAAGGATAGCTGCTTTGATTTCTTCTTCGACTTAGCGAGATTTCACTCTGATCTTCGCTATGGCCAATATCATGAGTTCTGCACCCTTGTTTGGCCTTGAATATCCACTGTCTCTGTGATAATTTGCTCTGGGTTCACCAGAGATACGCAAACGACCTCATTATATGCTAAACCTATGTCATACAGATTTTTCTTAAATAAATTTAAAGATAATTCTAGCAGTACACGGTTGGAACTTTATTTGTTATTCAAAATTTTATTGTAAAGTTTACACGTTTGGAACTTTATTTGTTAGTCACAATGTTATTGTGAAGTACGTTCTTTCAAGAATACACTGGTATACACACATTTTGGTGCCTTAAGTTTTATAGCTGTTCTTGGGTAATTTTGGATTGCCGATTCCAAAAATGTAATCAGATTTTTTCTATCAGCTCTAGTTTTTGAGATAACTAAGAATTACCATATTAGTAGGGCAATTGTTATGTACAATCCTAGAGTTAGGTGCTATCAGTGGCATTTTTACTTTAGTCTGCATTCATATTATATGTAATTACTGTGCATATATTACCAAAAATGTAATAAAACTTTATCACTAGCACTTGTTTAGTCAACACGCAAAAAGGATCTTTTCGAGGACTTCCTGGAATGTGATATGCCCGGACAGTCACGCTTAAGTTTCCAACAGTAATCTGAAATCATGTGGGCATCCCAAAGTCCCTGGTATCTCTCTTCCATTGTTTTTATATCTTGGTGAAATCTTTCACCTTGCTCCTCACTAAAGTCGCCAAGATTCTCCGGAAATAAATGTAAATGGTTATGGAGGTAGTGCAATTTTATGCCCATGTTGCATCCAAGTTCACAAAAACTCGACAGCATGTTTCCAACTAATTCAGAATAATTGTCTGCTTTAAAGTTAACCAGAAAGTTTTGCACACCTAAAACAAATGATGACCAGGCTGTGGACTCTGTTTTGTTCATGGAATCAATAACATTTGGATCGTTTATTAACTTTCTAATTTGAGGTCCATCAAAAATTCCAGCTTTAAGTTTGTCTCTGCTCAATTCTGGAAACTTTCTGCATAAGTAATTAAAACAGGTACCATCTTTGTTCAGTGCCTTAACAAATTGCTTCATCAAGCCAAGCTTTATGTGTAATGGTGGCAGTAGAACTCTTTTTCGATCAATGAGAGGCTTATTGACAATATTTTTTTCTCCAACTTTAAATTCATCCCTCAACGGCCACTGTTTCTTTGTCCAGTGCATATTTTTTGCACTGCTATCCCACAAACATATAAAGCATGGATATTTGGTGAATCCCATTTGCTGGCCAAGCAAGAAGTTCATCATTTTAAGATCTACACAAACCATCCAGTTATGTTCTAAATACTTCAATTTTTCCAGAATTGTGCTTATTGAAGCATACTCCTCCTTCATTGTAGTAGAATGAGCAATAGAAATTGAGCCATATTTGTTACCATTGTGTAAGAGAACACCCTTCAAACTTCTTTTAGAGCTGTCAATGAAAAGTCGCCACTCATCTGGTGTATAACTTACACCCATTTTGTTAACAAAACCTCCTACATTAGTACAAAACACAAGGTTGTTTTCTTTACAAAAGAATGGAATAAAACCTTGCCCTCTGCTGCGATAAAATGTAACCTTTGTTTCAGCAGTCAGTAATTTTTTTTCTTTCAATCTTGAAGCCGAAAGTTCTGAAGATTCCTTGGACAGATATAGATCTCGGATTAGATCATTTAGTTCAAGCTGGTCGAAGCATTGAGCATCTGAACAATCATCTTCGAAATCACTATCACTGTCACTTGTCGTTCCACATGCCACTGCTGTCTCATCTTCTAGCAGGGAATCCGAAATCTGACTGAAAGTTGGAATTGGTATGTCATCTCCGTGTGGAACAGGTCACCTAGCAGAATCTAAATCTGGATATTTGCACTTTTTGTGATTTTTTTCCATTAATTCCCTTAATATTCACAACACAGAAATAACAGTCATCATAGTGGGCTCTTTCCAAACCATTGGAATTCCAAATTTTAAACATTTTCTTTTCCCACAAGTCCACTGTCGCAGGTGTTCAACACATGTTTTGCAAACAATATGAGGAGCCCAAGATTTGCCCTGGTCACCTAGTTTTACTTTAAAGTAAGCAAAGTATGCCTTTTTCACAAAAACAGTAATATGCTTCCTATGTTCTTCTTTGAAAGTGTACTCTCCACAAATATAACAAAATAAATGCGGTGAAAAGAAAACATGCTCTTCTTGAAGATGATGCCATTCTCTGTTAGAAGTGTAATAAAATAAGTAGCATACTAGCATGCATGCAGTGTCTTAAAATCTAAAAAAGGCAGATCTGGGAAGATTCTTGGAAAACTGAAACTGAGAGTAAACAAGCAGTTTTCTTTTGTAAAGGACTAGACAGCAATAGTTTTTTTTACATAACCTTATATAGAAAATATTGTAATAATACAGGGTGACCCAAAAAAAAAAAAACGGGCCCGCGCGCGCACTGTTTGTGCGCGCGCGGGCTCGTTTTTTTTTGGGTCACCCTGTATTAATGAAATACAAAAATGTCTGTATCTCAAAAACTAGAGAAGCTACAGACAAGTAAATGTGATATTTGGATTAATCAGGCCTCATTTATGTACAATCAAGAGTAAAATGTTTGGCACCCAAAAATTTTTTTTTTTTTTGTAGGGCTGTGATATCATTCCCCACACTCGTGACTTTCCCGAAAGCCTTAAAAACAAACATGCTTTACTCTTTTCCCAGACCAGTCTTTTATATTTGTTAACACATCCTAATATAACGTACACTCATTCTGATAATAAGTGCAGCATAAATGGATTAATACCCTAGCGCTTATTTGACAGTATCACTGACAAGATTGATGGCATTGGAGGAATGGACATTAATTCTAGAGTACGGAAATAAAAGACACGTTGGGTTATCAATATATTGTGAGATAAGTGTAAATCACAATTTATTACGTCCATCACTAACTTATTATTGTTTTACTTTGATGCAATGCAGTCTTAACGTTTGGCCGTGACACATGGGAACAACTAAAGCGACAACTATAGATATGTAGATGTTCATAAATGGGTGCTCCCGCAGAATAGTAATATAAAACTTGTAGGATAAGACCATAAATATGAACCTGAAATTAAGAGGATGTCACGTAGAAATAAATCAAAGGGTCAGGGAAAAAACAATAAGCGTTAGATGGAACTTTGAAGAAAGCACCTATTAGCATCAAAATGCAGTTTTTATTCTTAATCCCCTGGGTAAAAGAAATAATGGGAGGCCTAACCATGAAGAAGGCAAGGAGAGGAAATGAGCAGATGGTACTTGAGTGCTAGGTGTGAACTGATGGAAAATCCGTGCTCCAAAGGAGCTGAAGGGAATTGAATGAACCTTGTGTCTAAGTTGATGAAGAACGTGCCCCTTCAAGAGAAAGAATTTTTACTGTTTTCAGAAACCAACAAATAAAGAGATAAACATATTTTAAGTTAATGAAAGTATTGAATGAACAGTGTGTCTACGCTGGTAAGTAGCGTCTCCCGCCAAAAGAAACGTACCCTGGTATTTTCATAAACCAACAAATAAATAAATAAATGTATTTAAGGTTAATTACTGAAGGGAAATGTATGGATCTCGTGCCTAACATGAAATGAGGCTGCCTCTTTTAAAATAAAAGGAAAGGAAACAGAGAAATAACAAATATACAGCCGTATATCAGGTAATTGTTCTTAAGCTTATCTTATAGAGTACACAAACTAGGACACCGATAAGAGATATAAATATATTATATACAGGGTGATTAAAAAATTCATCCCTGTTTTTACCTTTGTATATACTCATTGGATATACTGTACATGAAACAAATGTCAAAACATGGAATAATGGCTACCATTAGACATTTGGCCAAACCATTTTATTTCTTCTTTATTTCCAAAAACAAAATAATTCAAATAAAATCTTGTCAGGTCATTTAACTGGTCGTTACAA